>JACEVL010000032.1:815000-1200000 GCA_020284085.1 Aporrectodea caliginosa | reverse complement strand
GTATGTATATATGTAAACTATGTATGTGTCTATGTATGCATGTATGCATGAATGTAAATATTTATATATTTATGCACGCATGCATAGGCCTACACGTCTCTGTCTACATGTCTCTCTGTCTGTATGTATGCATGAAAGTGTGTATGTATGTATGAATGTAGCTGTGTATGTATGTATGTATGTATGCACTATGCATGTGTGTATGTCTGCATGTGTTTATGTATGTACGTATGCATGAATTTGTGAATATATATGTGCATGTATGTATGCATGTATATTGTATTTTTTTTGTATTTGAACACTTGTTATAGCGCCCCTACCAGATTGCCCATTCAGAGGCGCTCCCGACTACAGCGCGAACGCTGAATCGGAGTTTCACGCCGAAGCGCATGAGCAATTGCGAGTGAAGGACTTGCCCAGGGTCCCTACGCGGCGACTTTGAGGTGGATTCGAACCCGCAACCCTCCAGCTGCAAGGCACCGAACATACCCCTAAACCACCGCGCCCCAGTTGTATTGTGATGTGTTGTATTGTGTGTTGTATTGTACTCCACGTTTATAATGCGACCGAGCCACCCGCAGTAAAGATCCGAGAAATTAATCTCTGATAAACCGACCCCACCGGGAAGCGAACCCGGGGCGCCGGCGTGGTGAGTAGGTTACCAACCCACTCGGCCACTCAGGATCCTTAATACGTATATATGCGTATGTATGTTTGTTTGTATATATTGTACATAGGTTTGTATGTGTGTATGTGTGTATGTATGCATAGGGACCCTGGGCAAGTCCTTCCCTCGCAATTGCTCATGCGCTTCGGCGTGAAACTCCGATTCAGCGTTCGCGCAGTAGTCGGGAGAGCCTCTGAATAGGAATCTGGGAGGGGCGCTATAACAAGTGTTCAAATACAATACAATACATGTATGGAGGATGTAAGGTTCCTAGAATTAGTGCAGTAGGCGCTCAGATAAGGTAGCTGACAGCGATGAAGGCTGACATGGTGATCACTTATGAATCATGTTTGATTTGAAGCTATATATATCAGACGAAGAGCACTGAAATTCGAGTCATTACTTGAAATATTTGTCTAGTAGATTGCATGTCAAACTAGTAAATTACAGTTTCGTGTCGTATCGTCATCTAATGTCAACAGCTAATTCTAATAAACTGTAATTACCTTTCATTGTCAATGAACGAACGAATGAAAGAAAGAACCAACGAATGAATGAATAAATCAACGAAACAGCGAACGAATGAAAGAAAGAATGAATGAACGAATGAGTTAATGAATTTAAGAATTAATTCATTAATTAATAAAATAATGAATGACTAACTGAATTTAGGCTACAAAAACAAACATTTTAAGTTTCTCGTTTGCTATCGTCGTCACCATCATCGTCACCATCACCATCATCATCATGGTCATCACCATCATGTTTTCTACCTCCCTATTTCCCGGTCCTTAAGTTCGTCTTGGCGTTTGCTCTGACTTTGTTGACACGAGATCGTATTCTAAGCAGAGCAAACAGTTTGATATCATATCTCGCCAGGATGAGCGAGAGCAACTCTATTCCTCTGCCTTCTCTTCTTCCTGCTGCTCTTCCTCTTCCGCCACATCCTCCGCCTTCTCCTCGTCTTTCACTTCCTCCATCTTAGTCTCCTTCGCTTTAATTTCTTCCTCCTCCTGTTTCACCTCCAACCTGTCCCTCTTCTTCTTTGACTTCGTCTTCCTCATCTTCCTCCATCCTCTTCTTTCTCCTGCTCCCTCTTTCTCATCTTCTTCCCTCTTCCTCTTTTTCCGCTTCCTGCTTCTTCCTCTTCCTTCTCTTCCTCCTTTTCCTCTTTTTTCCTCTTCCCTCTTCTTCCTCTTCCTCCTCTTCCTCCCTCTTCCTCTTCCCTCTTCTTCCTCTCCCTTCCTTTCCTCCCCTTCCTCTTCCTCCTCTTTTCTTCCTTCCGTTTCCTTCACTCCTTTCTTCTACTCATTCTCCTCCTATTCTTCCTCTTCCACTTCATCCTCATCTTTGTCCTCTACATCTCCTTCTTCCCCTTCTTCCTTCTCTTCCTCCTTTTCCCCTTTCTCCACCTACTCCTTCTGTTGTTTCGCCCACGCATCCCTGATTATAATCAATGAACCGGGTCGTTGTTACTTCTTCCTCGGTCGTAACTCATCCATTGTCTTTTACTGCGACCCTCTAACAATGGAACGATGAAAGAGAACTCTCGATTACAAAAACATGGCACCGACGATGAGGATGGGAATGAGGAAGCATGCTGAGGATGCGGATGAGGAGAGACAGACAGAGACTGAGAGACAGAAACAGAAAGAGACACAGACACAGACACAGACACAGAGAGACAGAGACAGAGAGAGAGAGAGAGAAATGTAGACTGAGATAAATAGACAGAGACAGAACCACAGAGACAAAGAGATGCATAGCCGCAGAAGCACAGAATGAGGCAGATGGCGAGAAATAGGCAGAACGAGAAAGAGACTGAGAGAGAGAGAGACAGAGACAGACAGAGACAGACAGAGACAGACAGAGACAGAGAGGCAGAGAGACAGAGAGAGACAGAAAGAGAGAGAGAGGCAGACACAAAGGATATGGATAAATTTAGATAGATATAGAAATAGAGCCATATAGACAGAGATAGAACCGTCACGAAATACACAGATTGTGGTGACATCATTGTCAATAATATTGTAGTTTTATGATCGCTTTGAGAGTTTGCAAATTTAGAATAACTATTTTGTGTATTGAATGATAATTAATTCCTTTCTGTCCCAATTGAAAATCATAACGACGCATCTTAGATCCACTATCTCACAGGACAGGCTTGATGGCCTTGCTCTTCTTGCGATCGAACACAAATGTAGACAAATTGAATATTGATGACTTGATAGACACATAAATTTGCGAACAGTAAAGTTGGAATATCCAAATTCATGCAGTAATTCTCTGAAGAATAACAGACTACAGACTACATTACATTACTGCAGTAGCATGCATAGGCGGCAGACCAATACATTTTGTTTTCTTTTAGCTTTAATAACAATTTAGTTTTGTTTAGCCTACTATTATACTTTTCGTCTTATACTTCCAACAATTAGGCTACTTTCCGATCTCTCTTTATTTATTATCTTGCACTTAGGTACCCTACCTAGTGGGATTCTCTCTTCCCTTTAGGGCACCAATTGACTCCATGAAATGTCTACTGTTATCTGTTTTTGTTGCATATTATATTTGTTGCTAAAATCTGTTCATGTATCTCATCTACAATTCATTTGGGAGCAATAAACTGAAACTGTTAAAAACCAAGCGGGACAATGACCAGTCCGCTATAATGACCTTACTTACCTACCATATCCCAGTGACATATCGAGCGTTTAAACAAGTCAGCTGTCATTACCTTTATCGTAACCGTCATCATTCTTCGTAGTGAACCTTTGGCGGAGATAATGACCGGTTTGTGATTGAGGTCACGAGCAAAAGAATAGATTAATCGAGAAATCGCGCGAGAGATACGACATCCTCTGCTCCACCAAACCATATTTCCTACTATTACTCCTCCTTCTCCTCTTCCTTCTTCTCCTCTTCTGCCATCTTCTCCTCTTCTTCCCTCCTTCTCTGCTGTTCTTCATCCCCTTTCTCCTCTTCCTCTTCCTCCTCCTTCCCTCTTTCCTTCTCCGACTTCTTTTCTTCACCCTTCTTCTCCTCCTTCTTCCTTTTATTGTTCTACCACCTCCTTCACCTCTTCATCCTCCTCCTTCTCCTCTTCTTCCTCGTTCTCCTCTTATTCATCCTCGTTCTCCTCTTCATCCTCCTCTTTCTTCTCTTCTTCTTCTTCTTCCTCCTCCTCTTCCTCTACCTTCTCCTCCTCTTCATCCTCCTTCTCCTCTCATTCTCCTCTTCTTCCTCGTCCTCTTCTTTCTCCTCCTTCTCCTCTTCTGCCATCTTCTCCTCCTCCTCCTTATTCTGTATGTTCTTCGCTCATCTCTTCATTCCATTTTATTCCCTCCTCTTCCTCCTATAATCTCCTCTTCGCTTCTTCCTCCTTCTCCTCCTCATACTCGTCTGCTTCAATTCTCCACCTCATTATCGTCCTCTTCTACTTTTTCATCTTTACTTCCTCTACATCTACTTCTTCCTAATCCTCTCCTTTCTCCTCCTCCTCTTCTTCTTCATCCTCCTAATCTTCCTCATCCTCTTCCTCCGCATCTTACTCCTCTTCTTCCACTTCTTCCTCTGCTTCCTCTTCTATCCTTTCTTCCTTCTCTCGTTCTAACTCCTCTCGTTCTTCTTCCTCGCAATTCTCCTCTTCCTCCTGCTGTTCTTCCACCTCCCTCTCTAACCTCCTCTCTCTCCTCAATCAATCTCCCTGGCTGTTTTCTTGAACCTGTTTAGCATTGACCTTACGTCAACCGGTCATCTGGATTCTAGGTCAGCGTCTCTAATTAGAGTTCCAAGCAGAAGGTCGCGATTCCTCCCACGAGGAGCAGACGGTGGCAGAAGAAAGAGGAAAATTAATGGCTGGAGAGGAAGGGGAGTGAAGGAAGAAAAAGACAACAACAACAACAACAACAACAACAACAACAACAACAACAACAACAACAACAACAACAACAACAACAACAACAACAACAACAACAACAACAACAACAACAACAACAACAACAACAACAACAACAACAACAACAACAACAACAACAACAACAACAACAACAACAACAACAACAACAACAACAACAACAACAACAACAACAACAACAACAACAACAACAACAACAACAACAACAACAACAACAACAACAACAACAACAACAACAACAACAACAACAACAACAACAACAACAATAAAGACCTAGAACAAGGGCGTGACAACAAGTAGAATGCAAGAGAGAAGAACAGAAAAACGAGAGAAAACAAAAGCAAGGAAAAGAAAGCAGAGAAAGTAAAGAAGTAAAGGCAAAAGAAGAAAACAAAAGAAGTTAAAGAACGGAAAGAAAAGAAGAAAAGAAAAGAAGAAAAAGAAAAGAAGAAATCAAAAGAACGGAAAGAAAAGAACAAACAAAAGCAAAGAAGAAAAGGAAAAAAGAAGGAAACACAAGAAGCGAAGGGATGATGCCGATTAGGACAAGCAGATGAATTTGGTGGCAAGAGAGGGCAAGTCAACGCCAGATATGAATAGACAAGGCAGTCCATGACAAGGTCAATAATTACTAATTTACATTAATCAATAATTTACAGCAATTACCTATTTGCAGTAATTACCAATTCACAGTAATTAGTAATTTACAATAAATACTAACATACAGTTACAGTAATCACACGTTTGCAGTAATTACACAAATTTGCAGTAAATTACTAATTTACATTAATAACTCATTTACAGTAAATTACCAATTTACAGTAATTACTTATTAATAGTAATTACTAATTTACATAATTACTTATTTACAGTAATTACTAGTTCAAGTAATTACTAACTTACGGTATGTACAAATTTACAGTTCTTCGTCTCGTTCAGGGCTTTTTTCAGTTCTACACAAAAAGTGCAATTCTAAATGAATTTGTGCAGCTGTAAAAGCATTTTGTGCAGTTAAAAATAGCTAGAAAGGTCATTGTCATCCCGTTAGGAATAATTTACCATGGCTTTTTGAAAATAGAGAATGGTTTGTGCAGGTCTAAAAATTCCTTAAAAACAGCCCTGGTCTCGTTCACGTTCTCGGTTCTTCCAGCTTCCAGAAGAAAAAGAAAAAAGACGAAGAAAAGAAAAAGGAGAGAAAGCAAAAGGAAGGAAGCTCTCTCTATCTTAACTACAACGCTTCTGAGTTAGAACAAACTGCGTGCAATTACCGTGGACATATTGTTTGGCATTCCTCGTTAAACAATTCCAACGCTCAGTGCTTTTCAATATTCGACCACGAACCGCCTTTCCAATCCATCCTACCTCCCAACACCCTTCCAAACTCGCCCAACCCTCTCTTACAACCTGACCGAGACTTACGATAACGGCCGCTACGTGTCGCCAGCAGCGTAAGATGGAAGTGCGCATGCGTGATCCCAACGCAGCGTACGTCACCGGCGGAGCAGACGTCGGAAAATCCATCGACTAAGACGTCAGGTGCCATGGATATCATCGCCATGGATATCGTCGTCATGGATACCGCCCCGAATAAGCCGTCATATCTTCTCCGATTCCGGAAGAAGAAATGTAGCCGCGGAAGATGGCGTTCATTAGCTCTGGATGTCCAACGCTCTAATTAAAGCACCTGAGCTCCACCTGCGATGGCAGACGAACGGCCAAAAGGCGCGAAAACAAATGAGGCCGGAGCAATTTCATTACGGCGTTCATTTAGCGGGTGCTTTAGGTCCAATGTTAGCAACGCTCGCAAATCGAAAATGGACGAAAGACGTTGGTAAGACAAATATCTCGCTTTTGACCTCAACTGGGACATGAGCTGCCAGCTGGCAATGGGTATACCCACGCCTCAGTGTGTGATCGAAAATTTAGAATTTAAGAAAATTATAATGATAGTTGTATAGGACAGTAATAGTAATAATAACAACAACAACAATAGTAATAATAATAATAATAATAATAATAATAATAATAATAATAATAATAATAATAATAATAATTGTGTGTCTGTCTGTCCGTCTGTCTGTCTGTCTGTTTGTCTGTCTGTCTGTCTGTTTATGTATCCGTCCGTCTTTCTCTCTGCCTGTCTATCTATTCCCAGCCATTTATCAGACAGTTAAACATTCCAACAAAGGTGTCCACACATCCAACAACAAACCCTCCCATTGTCCGACTCACGTAACCAGGCGCTATAAAAATTCAATGGCGATCGTCTGTGATTTTCTAGGGCGGGAATTTCATTGTATGTGGCTCCCCAAGCGACGCAATCGATTCACATCTCTGTGAATAGCCTTTGAGTAGCGCTATTGTAATTTTGTAAGTTTACGGTTGCGGCCCAGTATGTGGAGTCAACACTGTACCGTGCCAACGGAAGCACGCAAATACGTGTTTATGCGCTGGCTTCCTGCTGTGCACTGCATTGCATTCAAGATCATCGTGCGGAGCCTCTCTGAATAGGTTATCTTGGAGGGGCGCTATATATAAGTCCTCTGTTAGTTAAGGTTTACGTTTTTTTTTATTTCATAGAATCTAGTTGATCATTTACTGTGTACTATGTACTTTACTGTTAGCATTGTTTTACGAAACTTGATGTTGCACTGTTTGTCAAGGCTTTGGCTGTGCTGTCACAAATTCAGATGTTTGAAATGCTGTTCTAGGTGTCCCTAGTTAACGGGATCTTGATCCCTTTTGGGACTCCTTTTGCGGCCAATTTTGATATTTCATGTTGAAATGTTATGTAATTTGATACGGCTTCAATAAAAAAGTTTTGATTTGATTTGATTTGATTTGAATGAATGAAACGTGTCTCAATTGTCTTGTCCGGTCTTGGCATGTGTTCTGTGTTCCATTCTCTGGTTAGTTACCTCTGCGATAGTTGCGCTCTCCTGGCCGTGAAGACATGCAGGTGCTGCTCAACAACTCGTGTGTTGGAACTTGGAAGTCCTCCTGGAACAGTCTAGCCGTCTCCAATCACATCTCTCTCTCTGTCTCTCTCTCTCTCTCTGTCTCTCTCTCTGTCTCTCTCTCTCTCTCTCTCTCTGTCTCTCTCTCTGTCTCTCTCTGTCTCTCTGTCTCTCTCTCTCTCTCTCTCTCTCTCTCTCTCTCTCTCTCTCTCTCTCTCTCTCTCTCTCTCTCTCTCTCTCTCTCTCTCTCTCTCTCTCTCTCTCTCTCTCTCTCTCCCTCTCTCTCTGTCTCTCTATCTCTCTCTCTGTCTGTCTTTATCAACTTATCTCTGTCTCTGTCTGTCTCTGCCTGTCTCTGTCTGTCTCTGTCTGTCTATGTCTGTCTCTGTCTGTCTATGTATGTCTCTGTCTGTCTCTGTCTGTCTATGTATGTCTCTGTCTGTCTATGTATGTCTCTGTCTGTCTCTGTCTGTCTCTGTATGTCTCTGTCTGTCTCTGTATGTCTTTGTCTGTCTCTGTCTGTCTCTGATGGATAGAATAGACGGACAGAAAAGACTATTTCTGTGCAGTATTTAGCATCGTACGACTGTTGTAAGATGCTAAATACTGCACGATGCAGAGCTCTTATCATGCAACAATCAATCAATCATTTTTTCAATCAATCATTATTTTCAATCAATCATTTTTATTTATCACAGACAATTTTAAATATAGAATTTTACATACAGGCATACATACAGGCTCTTAACATACGAATTGTACAGGTTTCGTAAGATTAACCGGGATTCAACAGGCAGACCCAGAAAGGGTCTTTTCTATCCGTCTGTTTCTATAAATAAACCACGTTCAACTGAACACCTTTATTAAAATTCATTTACTTCGTATATAAGCAATAGGATTATATTGACGCATTGGTGTGCTTCTCATTTCTTTTCGATAACTTTGTGGATGTTAGGGAGAATGGTCCAGTATGGGAATTGTAAAAAATAACTGTGGGGGGGGGTAGACGTTGATTTATGTGCAGTTTGGGTGTGAAATGTAGACTTTACTATGGGACCCTAAGAAAGACTAGGGGGTTGAACACCCCAAGCCCCCGGCAATTCTCACCCTGGATTGGTCAACTCTCACCCTGAAACAGACTATCATGTATAACCATACATAATATAAAACTGGAAGCAAACTATAAAGACGAGAGTTGTAGGCTAAATGCACAACGACAACACATTATTATACATATACATGTAAAAATAAGTGTTAGACAAACTATAATAATTATATCCTTTTATTACTACAATAAACCAAGTTAAATTGAACACCTTTATAAAGAGTCATTCATTCCATATAATATGCACGCGCTCATGGCCTTGTCAAATGAGATTCTAGACTTATCGAAAACGGTCGTGGAAGCTATAGCCTACATCTAATTAATTCCGCCACTACCCTAACTGTGATAGTGTCAGTCTCAAGCCTCGAGAAAGGAGGAGGTCGACGCTAATCATGTTTGTTATGAAAAAATGTTTCGTTAAACAGCAACTAACCAACCATAATTTCAATCCTACGATCATGTATTATAATTGTGCACACAATGATAATAATAATAATAATAATAATAATAATAATAATAATAATAATAATAATAATAGTAATAATAATAATAATAATAATAATAATAATAATAATAATAATAATAATAATAATATCCTTGATAAAAATGCAAGGCTATGGTTTTCAGCGTTCCCTTAAGGCTTAAGCTAACCCAGTAACCCACGAGGCAGCCATGGGAACAAGATACGTCTTAGCACCTTAATTTTCTTAGCACCGGCATACGAGGCAGGTGGAAAGTCCTATCTCGATCGCCATTCACTTTCAGCCCAGTTACCCAGGCGGGAATTTGAACCTCTGACCTTCTGTTTAACTGTATTGTGTAGTGTTTGACAGTAGTGTAGTCCTAAAAAATTAAGTGGGGGAACGCCTGGATATTGAAGTAAGCAAAAAGTGCCATCTTACAAGAATTTTGCATAGTGTGAGAAAAAAGTGGGGGAACGGCGTTCCCCCACGTCCCCCCACTACACCACTGGTGTTTTAACTAAGTCAGACAATCAATGACAATTGATTATCACTGTTGCAAAGATGCAGCTAATCTATCTTCATTTACCTTATGTTAGGCCGTACGTTGGAGGCGCGGTGGTGTAGTGGTATGTTATGTGCCTTGTAACCGGAGGGTCGCAGGTTCGAATCTACCTCAAGCCACTGCGTAGCAAGCCTGGACAAGTTGCTCACCAGCAATTATCTGTGAGGAAGTCGACGGGAAACCACCTCACCCATAATGGCGTCAAGTGAAGCTTTACTACTAGGGTAAGTAAACAGTGTTTAATCTTCTGGATTCAAAGCCATAGACGACATTACATCGTCGTTACACAAGAGTACAGTCTGGAAAACCATTAAGACTTACTGAGATTATTTATGTATATAAACTTTATTTCGCCACGAACGGGCAGCTCACAACATAATAAAACACAAATACAGAAAGTGGATAACTAACTAAAATGCAAAAATCGTGCACAAATATTTGCACGGAAGTCAACAATGCTACAGCATTGCGGTACATTATAACTGTCACAAAGCATCCTTATCGGTCGTTGCGCAAACAATGCATACAATTCGGTAATATTTTGTTATTACTGTAAATTAACTTTGATAAAAAAAGAATATTGTCTTATGTCTATGCCAGTCTGGAGCGGCAAACATCCAGCATACAAGAAAATGTCCGTCAAGCAGTTACTATCATTCACTTTAAACAGCTTCCAGAATATTCTATTCCACGCATTTGACAACCTTGCAAACTCACTTTGGTAAAAGCAAAACACTCACATGCGTAGACAAGCAGTGGCTGACAATGTGCTTCAAATAGATGCAAATAACACCATTTCATCCGTGTGTCCTTTGGCTTTATTCTTTGTTTAACGACGCTGTTCCACAAGGAAGATGATTAGCGTCGCCCTCCTCCTTTACCCAGACTAGGACTGACACCGCCCGAATATGACGCATAGAGCCTAACCAATATAAGGCGGGATGTTACTACTAGCGACAAAACAAATGTATGGATTCGAAGCGTTTAGCACCATCGTATACGGCATCAAAGGCCGTTGACGTCGATAGGGAAAAATTATTTCAAAATAATGATATAGTATTTAATAAACAGTGTTTAGTCTTCTGGATTCAAAGCCATAGACGACATTACATCGTCGTTACACAAGAGGACAGTCTGGAAAACCATTATTGATATTCTTTATATATATAGACTTTAGTTTAATCAGTGGCGTCACTAGGGGGGTGCGGGGGGTGCGGACCGCACCGGGTGTCACCATCGTAGGGGTGACACCAAAGTGGCAAAACGACTGTCTAAACAAATTATGTGCAGAGTTTCAGCAGAAATTTATTATTTTTAAATTGACTGTAACAGACAACAAAAACACTTTTCGTAAGCCCAGCTTACGTGTATTGTATCAATTTATCTAAAGCTGAAACTCTATGCTAATTTACTTGTTAGACCCTTCTAATGCGCTACAGTCAGTGCGGTCAATATTACCCAATTACAATAATGCTTCAACTTGCTGAAAAAGCTAGAGGCACTAGGACTTTCTCTAACCGAGAAGAACAGTCACTTGGTGAAGCATTCAATTGAACAAGCCATCAAAGAAGTAGCAGCCATGTGTGAGACTGTTCAAGTGAATAGTCTGATAGCTGCCTCTGAAGAAGAGTTGAAGGTGCCCATTCCAAAATTGACTACTTTCTATGATGAAGTGTCTGAGAGCACACTACCAGGGTATTAATAGAAACACCAAGGCTGAGAAGGCATCTGAAAGCAGCAGAGATTAATCTGGAGTAAGCCAAAGATTGGGCAATATAAGACTTTTGACATTCATTGCTGAATGGGGCTTCGTATAATCTCCCGCAGCACTTTCAGTAAGCCTAAAATTATTTCTGACGATCTGTGTGTCTTTGGCTTTATGTGAGAGAAGCTTTACAAAGCTTAAACTTATAAAGAACTATTTACGATCTACTATGGGACAGTCAAGGCTTTCAGATCAGTGTGATTCTCGTTAACGATAACGATAACGAAAATGTTCGTTAACGAAAATAAAATGACTTCATTAACGATAACTATAACTATAACTAAAAAATATCATTAACTATAACTATAACTATAACGAAAATAACACTAACGAAAATTCATCTTTATTTTCGTTAATACAAAAAATAAAAATAGGAAGTGCAATATGGACGAATCGACATAAATGAAATCGAAAAATGCGATAATTTTATTATGCAATTTGTCAGTTACTTTAGAAACTCGTGTATTCATGAAGCGGAATGCACCCATGCTTCAAAGGCTCTGAGCAAATTGTAAAACAGCGTGTTAATACGCACAATTTTGCTTAGAGCCTTAATTATAGTAACTAAGTAGTAACTAAAATTAACTAAAATTAAAATCCATTAACTATAACTATAACTATAACTAAAAAATAATACTAACTATAACTATAACTATAACTAAATAAAAAATCTATTAACTATAACTGTAACTATAACTAAAATAAAATCTGTAAGGAAAATCACACTGTTTCAGATCTTGCGATATTATCAATTGAAAGTGAGTGGCCTGTTGCCGAAAGGCACTGATTTCGATTAAGTGATTCACAAGTTCGCAGTCTTGAAAGCTAGGAAAGGTGTCTAGTCGAGATGCTCACTAAGTGCTGAAATGCTTGCGTATTTGTTCCTGTTTTTGTATTATTTAATTTATGAGTATATTGCCATATATTAATATTTTTAATTGCTAACCTGATTTTAATTGATAATATTCCTACAGTCTATTACAATGTTTTAATAAATAATCAGCCAAAATATCCAATTATTTTTCCTTATTGTATGAAATTTGCCAATTATTGACACTAGGCTACTGTAGTTATTATAAATTATAATACAATTTTCTGTATTCTTTAAACATTATTTATAAGGAGGCTGCGGGCACCTTCATTGCCCTCCACAGTCCACCAATATTTGCTAATTTGATTTTTAATGATGTAACTGGTGACCTGATGGTAAAATGATTAAAATAAGAAATAAAATAAACAAAATACGCATTTGCAATATTTTAATTCTGCTAGTTGTTAATATCACTATTTTTACAATTACATTCTGTTATATACAGGAATTACGATTTACGGGTAACATTAGTACAAAAATCATCAAGGATTCTGCTTGGTCTGGAAAGGGAAGGTGTACTTGGGGTGCCACCATGAGTTACCGCACCCGGTGACACCAACCCTAGTGACGCCACTGAGTTTAATAAACTGTTTAACTTATGAAATCGAAGACCGTTGACGTCAAGATGAAAATAAATTTAAAATAAATGGCAGTAGTAGTTTCCCTTGTTTAACGACACCTTATGGCTTCCAGGGCATTTAATATCTTTGATGTTTTATAATATAACCAATTAAATCAACTTGATTGATGAATATTATATAGCATATGATACATCGTATTAAAAGTGCTTAATATTTCACGTAGGCTACATTTTCCTTTGTTTAACGTCATATGGCTGCCAGGGCAGTTAACATCAACATCATCTTAACTTTAGAGAATTTCATGGAGAAATAATTATGCGAAGCAAATAAATAATATTATAGATATAACGTAGAGAAAACGATTTAAAGGTGTCTTATTATAGACAACGTTTCGCGGTTGTCTGGGTCGACTGTGGCTACATTTTCCACGTTTTATTTTAGTTGAAAAATAGTTATAGTTTAACTAAAAAAATAGTTAGTACTCATCACTGATCTTATGACATCAAAGACCGTTGACGTCAAAAGGAAATAAATTTTAAATAAATGGTAGTGGTAAATTCCATTGTTTAACGGCATCTTATCGCTGCCAGGATCGTGTAGCCTATGTCAATGGTGTTTCACAATTGCATCAATTAAACAACCCGATTGAAGACTATTATAGCATGATGATACATAGTATTAAAAGTGCTTAATATTTCACGTATAGGCTACATATTCCTTTGTTTAACGTCTTATGGCTACCAGGGCCGTTGACATCAACATCATCTTAACTAAAGACAGTTTCACGTAGGGCCTAAACAACAAATATGACGTCACGAGCGCCGAATGGCTGCCTGCTTATATTTTTGTCTATGTTTACAAATTTGAATTAAAATCAAATTTTTACCGAAAGTAATAACTGTTCAATTAGAAAAACTATCAATGATCCGTAACATAACCTCAAGATTATTTATCTTCATCGTCTGGAATGTTATACTAGCCTCCTCAACGAAAACGGTAACATTTACATTCGCTATGCTTCTTCCCTCGAATTTTCATGATCTACATATGTCATATGGATACAGCGCAACGGATCTGTTCGCTCTCAAACCGTAAACCAAACTTATGCGTTCTGACGATAAATTTGTCTCTCTCGTCCGAACTCTTAAGCAACAAGGCATTTTCCGCTACCGTGGAACTAGAGGAGGTTGTCATAAAGAAAGAAAGATCTACACGTTCACCTCTCAAAGACCTCTCAAACTAACTTCTACAACTCATCAACGCTCAGTTCGCTTCCTCACCCCAATCCATCAAGAAATACCACCTGCATACTCTTCACATACTTCGCCAGAATTCAATCACTCCCCCTACAAAAGAATGGTGATTAACGCCAGATCAATAGCCAAACGGGATGCATTAGACAACCTCAGCGCAGAACTAACTGGATATGATCTAGACATGGCAATCATTTCGGAAACCCACTTCAAAGCCCATCACCTCGAAGAAGTCTGCAAAATCCAAGGTTACCAAACCTTTAGAAAGGACAGAAAAGGTAGAAAAGGCGGTGGCGTGGCCATATATACACGATAATCTATCAAAGCAACTCCTTGGCCCATACAAGGATTACCAAATGAAATCGAACTGCTCTGGATAAAAACAATCTCACTCAACTATCGGATATATATTGGTGCTCTTTACCACCCCCCAAGCCCAATATACTCGCTTAGTACTCTACTTTATTGGCTTGAAAAATCAGTTGAAGAAATAACTCAAAAAGACAGCAAAGCTCTAATTATATTAGGCGGAGATTTCAATCGCCTCAATATCGATGAAATTACTGAACTGACAGGCCTAACTCCTACAGTCTTTGAACCTACTCGTGGAAACAACATTCTAGATCAGTTCATGGTTTCTGTACCCGATTTGTTCAAGATCAAAGTCATCTCTTCAACCATCCGAACAGACCACAAAGCTATCATTGCCACCACTGGAAACCCAATCACAGATAGAGGGAAAAGACACTCTACTATCACTTTCAGAAAAAGATCTCCCTCACAACACTCCTTGACACTTCGTGGACTGGTAACCATCGACCCGGATCTCGCTTTATCCACCGACCTACAAGAAGCCTGGAATAACTTCTACAGTGACGCAACCGCTCGATTAGATCAAAACTACCCTCTCCGCACAATTACTATCACATCAAAAGATCCCCCCTTCATTACACCGGAAATAAAACGCATGCTTCGACTCAAGAACAGATTCATGAGAAAAGGGAAAATAGAGAAAGCAGAAGCTCTATCCCTCCGGATCGCTAAAGCTATCACTAAAAAGAACACCTCATTCCTCAAACATGCTAACCCTCGTGAAGGAGCTGAATCACTTTGGAAACAAGTCAACCAAATTACAAAGAAAACCAACCATGATGACCTCCCTTCTTCACTCAGTGCCGATGATCTCAACAACTATTTCGCCAACGCTTCTAATGATCCCAATTACTCTGCACCTCTCCTTAAGTCCACCGCTCCCCCAGAGCAGATCGACATTACCGAAAGTTTAATCTTTCATCTACTTGATCATCTCAAACACACTGCAGTTGGTGATGACGGTCTCCCAGCCTGGTTTCTAAGACTAACGGCCCCCGGCTACTCTGGAATACTAACAACTCTAATTACCCAATCATTAACACTCTCCTTTGTTCCTAACCAATGGAAAACTGCCATAATCTACCCAAAGCCTAAAACTCCCCACCCATCCCAACCATCAGATTTCCGTCCAATCTCGGTCCTTCCAGTACTATCTAGACTCGCTGAACGCATAGTTGTTCATGCTTATATCTATCCCAGCTTTGAACATCTGCCTAAACACATATCCCTTCATGATCAGTATGCCTTCAAGCCCACTGGTTCTACCACCGCTGCAATCATTTCTATCATACAGCATGCCACTGACCTTCTTAAAACCAACGACCATGTTGTAATAATATCAATGGACTTTTCTAAAGCTTTTGACTCTATCAGTCACTCTGCAATAACCCAATTACTAGCATCTCTCTCCCTTCCGGACTACATCTACAACTGGCTAATCAACTACCTGAACGGAAGAAAGCATTACACCATCTACAAAGGTCAAAAATCCAGAGTAATTTCAATCAACGCCAGTGTCATCCAAGGCTCAGTATTCGGCCCAACTGGTTTCATTGTTGGCATATCCGACCTCCACCCCATTCATCCTCAAAATCGTCTTTCCAAATACGCTGACGATTCTTACCTCTTCATCGGATCAAACTCCCTTCACACCGCAGAAACAGAACTTCAACATATCCACAACTGGTCAGAGGAAAAGAACTTAAAAATAAACTCTTCCAAAACCCGTGAAATGGCAGTCATCAAACATAACCAATCTTCACTCCCCAACAAACCCTCAATCACCGGTATTCCTCGCTCTATCTCAATAAAAGCCCTAGGCGTCACCATCGATGAAAAACTTTCAGTCACGGAACACATCAACAAAGTCGTCAAAAGTGGCTCTGCTTCAATCTTCGCCCTTAAAACACTCAAAAACCATGGTGCATCTGCAGATTCTCTACAACTGATCACCCGCGCAACCATCATAGCCAGAACAATGTATGCTTCCCCCACCTGGTGGGGACTGGCGAGCGAAAAGGACAAATCCCGCATAGAACGTCTGAATTAATACGCTCTGGTTTTATTCCGTCAGATTCCCCTTCTACAAATGTTCTAGCTAATAAAGCAGACACTTCACTCTTTAAGGCCGTCCTCTTAAATGAGAATCATTGACTCAGATGCCTATTTCCTAACCAACATTTTACGCCGTATTTTCTTAGGGTCAGACCACATAACTTTAACCTTCCTGACAAGGACTCACGAAATTTTATTTCTCGTATGTTATTCCTGAACTCTTACTAAGCTATTATTAATTCATACTATAATATCTAGATGTATTTTCTTTTCTATGTAGGCCTACACCTACAGCGTTATGTCTGTTGTTTACACATTAAACGAATATATGTTGCCTGAGAGTGAGGTAATGTGAAGCAAATAAATAATAGGCTAAATATAGTGTAGAGACAAACGATTTAAAGGTGTCTTAATATATACAACGTTTCGCAGCCGTCTGGATCGACTGTGTCTAAATGTTCCACTTTTTCAACTATGGCCAAACGGGATCCTAAATTTTAGGTTACTATTTTCTCAAGAGTCATCGTGATATTCGCCAGATGGAGCTAGTGGAAAGCGACACTGACATTATTTTCTCTTGGTAAGTCTTGCACACAAAGCGAAGATTTTAGACTCGGTGTAAACGTAGGCTATACATGTAAAAGTAGAATCTACTCGCTATCTCTGTGTCTATTTTTCTTTGTCTGTCCGTGTCTCTGTGCTACTGCATTTGTCTCTTTCTTTCTCTGTATGTCTCTGTCTGTCTGTCTGTCTCTGTCTCTCTATCTGTCTCTGTCTGTCTGTCTGTCTGTCTCTGTCTGTCTGTCTGTCTCTGTCTCTGTCTCTCTCTCTGTCTCTCTGTCTCTCTGTCGCTCTGTCTGTCTGTCTGTCTGTCTCTGTCTGTCTGTCTGTCTGTCTGTCTCTCTCTCTCTCTCTCGGGAGAGGCTAATTTAAAAAATTCATACTAAACATTACGCGCCGCAGACAAAGTCAACTGCACATGTTGTGTCAGAAAACACTATCTTAGACCCTGGGTTAATGTAGAAAAACAATTGATGTTGTGAGGAGGTGAGCATTTGATGCTGAAGAAGATTGAGGATAAATTTCTTCGCCTTGTGGTGAGTTTTGAACGAATACGTAGGCCTAAATGCTGAACGGATTTTCCCTATACAACATCGAACCAATGTCCAGCATTTCGCAATACACACACATGCGCACATACGCACACTTACACACATGCACACACCTACTGACACCGGGACACACACACATCTTTGCACACACATACTCACACGCACAAACGTCTATGCATTCACATAAAATTATACACACACATCATTACCAACCCGATCCCATACGCCGAGGTTTAGAAAATGAAGTTGCCAGCATCTTATCGTAGTGGCGCCTCTAGGGATTAACTTAATGATCTGCTGGTTAGTTGCTAATTTTAGTCACGCTGTGTCATACCAAAGGTAATTGGCTTTGCCCTCCTCTTTTCCCCAGGCTTGGGACTGGAACTACCAGAGTAAGAGCTGTAGTGGTGTGTTGGAGCTACCTTCTTCTCAGCGGTCTTTAAAGTTTTTTTACTACGGCCAAACTTCATTTGAGTGATTCCTTGTGTCTTATAATATTATGATGGCACTGTTACGTAGAATTAGATTATATTATGGACATTGAATTACTGTATGAATACGTGGTTGAATTGTCTCTACTTTGAGTTGTTGCATTTCGTTGTACAGAAGTGCAACCTATATATAAGAACTTGTAGTTGTTCTGCTCTGTGTTAGTAATTTTCTGGGTCCATATATGGAGTAATTTTCTGTGGCCATATATGGAGCCATCTATAAATTGCAGGACCATATGGAGCCATCTACATTTCAGGAGCATAATATCTGTCTTTTTGCAGGACCATATGGAGTCATCCACAACATTTCAGGACCATATGGAGCCATCTATAATATTTCAGGACCATATGGAGCCATCTATAATATTTCAGGACCACACGGAGCCATCCATAATATTTCAGGACCATAAGGAGCTATCTGTCTTTTTGCAGGACCATATGGAGCCAAATATAATAATATTTCAGGACCAAATGGAGCCATCTATAAAATTGCAGGACCATATGGAGCCATCTATAATATTTCAGGATCATTAGGAGCTATCTGTCTTTTTGCAGGACCATATGGAGCCATCTATAATATTTCAGGACCATATGGAGCCATCTATAATATTTCAGGACCATATGGAGCCACAGATGTCCAGGAATGCTGTCTACCATACCTTTAATGCCTTAAGAATAATGGCATCATAAAAGTCATTAGATTTGAATATAATAGTGAAAATAACGCAACGGATGACAGCGATAAAGCTCATTTATTTAGAAAATAACAATTCAAGCCAAAGCCTTAAAGACAGTTCGAAGAAAAACCTCATTACAAGTGCCAGCCATTTCACGCGGTCAAAAATATCAACCAGGCTGCAAAACAGCAATATAACAATAAGGAAATTACTTTCGCCTAAACGAGGCTAAATCACAACTATTTCAGTTTGTTACGCTACTGTACTTGTTCTAGTCGAGTTTTATGCAAAACTGTGGTCCAGCCATTTAAGTATCGTTGCAAATCTCTCATATTTTTTTACTAAAACCTCATTAAACTACGATCACTCATTTACCATACACATCTGAGTATGCTACACACACATTTAAAGTGCATTTTAAATAAAAATCAACAAAATTGGATAACTTTAGGCTCTGCCTAGAAAGTAGTCTTAAAGCTGTTTACTAAACAAGAAACGTATCTTGCAGTGACATAATTGACATATTGTCATACCTTGACCTTCCTGTGGTCTTTAATTTAACAGATAAATTGCTCAACAGTAAAACCTGTAATTTAACAAAATTGTCATAATTGTTCATGTACGAACCAGCGAAAACATATCTACTACCAGTAGTAGAGTAAGTGTTAAGTCTAAAGTTATTATTATTATTATAATTATTACTGTTATTGTTGTTATTAGTGTCACGCATTTATTAAGTGATACTATCCAACGACCAAGCATCAATCGATAACACTGAGCATTTGTGAATGAGGGACTTGCTCAAGGTCCCTACACAGTCCGACGATAGGAGACTCGAGCCCGTACTCTCCGCATTACAAGGCAAGCTCTCGACCAATCGGCTAAAGTCAGGTTTAGTTCATAACAAGAGTTCAATGTAGCATCGATTATTGGGTAGTACCACCGATCAGTGGTGGAGAGAGGAAAGTACTTGATATCACAAGGATGGGAATCAATCCCAACTCCTTCAAGTCAAATGCAATTTAAAATCTATGAAGCAAAGCGGCCTGCTTGCAGTATCGACTGTCTCTGTCTCTGCGTTGCGGTATCGTGATTTATTTCGGATATGTGTTCCTCTGATGTTCTGCACCGAGTTTTTCTCGACCGGTCCTTAGAAGCGATCTTCCCAACTCGTTCAGTTAATCAGAAACTTGGAATGCTCACAGTCTCTCGTACGAAGTCACCGGAACTCGAAGCTGTATCAATCGCGACTCGACGGTGTGACACGCTCGCGAGTCCCATTTCGGGGTTTAGATGTATTGCAGTCTGTGGGGCAAGGTCTCCACGTTGGATGAACATGACAGACTGGATCGGGGCAGCTCAACGAATGCTCAGGTCAGGACTGGTAGACGAGGAGTGGCCAAGAGGACTGTATTCGCTCACGACCTGGTTGCATGAGGTGTTGTCAAATGCCTTCGATTTCTGCTTGTTGTGGACTCTCATGTGTCGCGTTTTCTCGTCGCTGCGCGAAAACCGTCGCCCGCAGATGTCGCAGGCGAACGGTTTCTCGCCGGTGTGAGTACGCAGATGAGTGGTCAGGTGGTCGCTGCGGCTGAAGGCGCGCTGACACACCAGACACTGGAATGGTCGCTGGCCGGTGTGAATTCGGACGTGGCGCGCGAGCTCGTCACTGCGCGAGAAGCGGCGATCGCAAGACTCCGCCGGGCAGGGAAATGGTCGGTCCTTGACGGGAACTCGGCTGGGACGATTCGGGTATTTGCGCGGCTTCATCGGCATCAGTTTCACTTTTGGGTCGAGGTGAAGCATGGCTCGTGACGACGAGGCGAACTTTGAAGCGATCCCGTTGCGATGAAATTTCGTCTGACTGTACGTGCCGTTGCAGATGGAACTTGGAACATAGTCCATCGGTTCGGATTTGATGATGACGGACGATTCGAGAGACGGTAGGCGACTGTCCATTGTGAACATCGTCGTCTTACAGCAGTCTGTACTCGTTGCCATTCCCCAGGAATTTGAACAAGATGAAGGAATCTGCTCGTAGATCTGAGCTTCGGATGTGATGCCAAACCTCTGTGGCTGCTCCGACGCCTGCTGGCATTTGCGCACGCACTGGTTGTAGCTCGGAGGCTGCTTGAGGCCGTACTCCAAGGAATTCATCATCATGAGCGTGGTCACTTCGTCGGTTGAAGTCGGGAAATTCGGTTTGACGTCAACTTCCGGGGCAATGCAGTAACCATCTGAAAGTGACTGCTCGACAATACCATTGTTCGGGGCGTAGTATGAATGACCGGGCAGCTGCGTGCTGCATGAGCTGACAACTTCTGACTGAATTGGAGCAAAGTCACTGACCATGGCACTACCGTAACTCTGGACAAGGTGCATCTCGCTTCTGGAGACTGGACACGGATAGATCGGAGCCTGGAGCTGACAGTAACCACCCTGGGATGTCATGCAACTCACTGGGACCTGGTTGGTGGGTGCCACGCTGATTTCCTCGGCGATCGCGGTCTGGAGGACCCCGATGAACGACTGGAGGTACTCGTCGTCGATTCCAAGTTCGGAGAGGTTCTGTTGGTTCTGGGGGTCCAGGGTCTCTCCCTGGGCAAGCGTTTCAAGGATCTGGGTCAGGCAGAAGGCAAGGCTGTCAACTCCTTCCGACGTGTTCGCTTCCGAGAGACCGGGTGGAACGATCTGGTTGTCAAAGTCCGGCTGCGAATTGTGTTGTACGGCGTTGGATGCCTTCTGCGGGTCAACAATGTGACTACTGCTGACCAACTGTTGAATGCCTGCCAACAGAGAAAATAGAGGAATTGTCAGATATGTCAATCAATCAAATCAATCGTTTATTGTAAACTTTTGTAAACCAATAATCAATAAGCAATAATATTAGGCAGAACTTAGAAGACTAACGAATAATTGAAACTCAGGCTACAATGGAGTCCCAGAAGGGATAACAATCCTGTTTAACAGATAACAATCCTGTTATACAGGGACATCATTTACAAGATAAGTTATGTTGAAATTATTTTAAATATCTTGAAAATATTTTGAAATATGTTGAAATTATTTTCAAATATCTTGAAAATATCTTGAAAGAATCTTTAATTTTTTGTGGATATGTCTTGAAATATGTTGAAATTATTTTCAAATATCTTGAAAATATCTTGAAAGAATCTTTAATTTTTTGTGGATATGTCTTGAAATATGTTGAAATTATTTCTACACCTCTGATTCACATTTCTGTTGGACCTTGGGCTTGCTAAAAATTCTTCTGTTTCATTGTTTCAAGACTGTATTCATTTTATTTGAACTTGAGAAGTCAATAAATGGCAATTCTATTCCAAAAAGTTATCAAATGTTGGTTTCACTGTTTGACTTTATTTTGAAATGTTTAAAGTTTTATCAATTGTTGCCTACAAAAAGCTGAACTGCTAAATGTTTAATTGTTTGCTTCAACAGCTTTACCAAGCTATATCTAAATAGACCTGAATTTAAAATCGTCATTACAATGGAATCCTTTTCCAGACACTACTCTGCTTTCCATCAGCTAAAATAATCGGATAAAAAATAACCATAAAACAAAACTTTGTTTCACTTAGGGCCACTCTAAGTTGAGGTCACATTGGGTTCACAATCTATCAAGGCTCTCCATTAAAGCCATATTCTAAATTCTAATTCCCATTGTTGGCAGTCCAAGTCAATTCAGTAACCGCTAAATTTTCTGAATATCTGTACTCGCGCACCATTTTCTCTTTCTGGAATGTCTATTATAAAACGCAGCGTGATGAAATATGCAGTGCCCTGAGAGAGGCCTAACAGTCGGCATTCAGATAGACACAAACTATGTGTGTTGTATAATTTTATGTATATGTATGTACAAATATTTCCTCCAAGTGGCAACGTTGTTTGAACCTAGCGTGCGTGCTGACGTGAGCGGAGCCTAGGCAGGAGGGGCAGAGGCCTGGATGCCAACGAGCCGTCGTTAACAAGGCCATGTTTTGAAAAACATCGATCAAAGTGCATGGAGTACGTTGGAACCGCGCTAGGCTGGTGCTCCCGCCAGTGCGAAACCCTTTAGGAATGTATGGCACGCCAAACCCGCATAAGTCATCGCTCTCGGCCGCTGTTCCACCAGGCCCCGTTACTTATGCACTCCACGGTGGCCGATGGTGGTGCCATACAGTCTGCCCAGGCCTTAACCATAAGATTGCCGCCAGTGTCTTACTAAAAAGCAATCTTTGCCACCGAACTGTTGAAAGAAATACCTGTTTCTTTAGCAGACCTATTGGAATGTTTAGAATTTATTCCAATTACCTTTCTAAGCTTTCTCACTTCAGCATCCATACTGAAACCCCATCCTAATTGTCTGTCACTAGCACGAAAGCTATCTGGAATTGGCCGGTTTTATGATAGTCTAAAAATTGCCAACGATAAAAACTGCACGAAAATATTTTAAGCGATAAATCATTAAACGGCGTTCCATAGAGTTCACTTTTCGAATGACGTCAAACGCCACTGAGGAATGCGGCCGCGTTGCGTGACTTGGCATATCATTTTCTCAATGTTGATAAATCAATCGCTGACATCTTATTTTCACATCAAACGAATCCCAAATTCATTCTCTCGTAACATTTATTCTTTATTTACTTAAAGAATACATTTTTTCCTGATTTTCTGAGCTGTCTTTTGAGGGACTTTTTGATCAGTCACAGGATCTGGGTTTAAATATAGAAGTGGTTCGCTCGATATGCAAAAACCAATTGCTAAAACCTTATTTTAACACCAGAAATAAAACAAATAATTTATTATGAGCCTTTCATCTTTAATTTACTTATTAATTTCCTCCTTAGCCACGATCCGAGCATTTTCATTCGGGACTCTTTGATCTGCCGCAGGATACGCGGTTACTGGCTGTGCACACCTATAGTCGAGTCACGAAAAAACTTCAAAAATATCGAAATCCTAACAACAGATCGAATAAAAACTCACCATTTGTGTTTGCAGGTAAATTCTCCGGCCTTATAAACGTAAAAGTTTCGTCCCGAGATCCAACAACGTTCGGAGTATTAAGATTTGCGTTGTCCGACCCGATCAGCTCAAACTCCGCCCCTGCCGAACCCGGGTGTGGCGAAAATAACAAACCGAACCCTTGCACCTCACTATCGAAGCTCGGGCTCATCTGTTCGGCGAGCCTGCTCAGCGATTTATCCGCAGAAACGTTCATAATCATTTTCGAGAATGTTCGATTCGATGTATATCTCCGTTAGAATAGTATATTATATCCTGATGAAATAGTTATTGTCAGTTTCAGTTCGTCGCAAAGCTGTTGTCACTGTTAGCCGCTGTCGTTTTATCAATGAACGCCGAGGCTTTTATAGGGCCTGCTTATGAATGAACGCTGACAGTCCTATGCCCATATACGGCACGGCTAGAACCAATCAGCGATCGGCATTCTCCGAATGACGTCAATTCTGGTAAACAAATTCTGACGCACGTCAGCGGCCGCGTACGCTAAAATCGTCAGTTTTCAGCCAATTTTGCACCGATAGCTTTAAAAAATTTGTCAGTGCACACTAATGTGTTTCTTTATCGATCGGTACGCATATTTTAGTAAAATTCGTTCGTTTTCATGCTCAAAACGCGTACTACGAGTGGAAAATTTGCCCGTGCCTAGCGTACTAGTTCCGACGTCGCCATGGTAACAATTGACGTAGTTTCATTGATCGCGCGCTCACGGCGGGTGGGTGCGCTGGTGCTAGTGGCTACACGGATATAATATAGGAGCAGCTGAGCGAGTTTCCGGGTCATGGAGGCGGGTGGGTCACCAGCTCAGCCTATGCAGGGACCGAGACGTGATTGGGAATTCGGAGAAGTTCTTTTTAAGCCATTATGCAACATACTTATAGGGTCGGCGACCAACAGGGAGCCTGGGCGGTGCCGCCAAGAATACTACGGCCGGGGGGTCGTTGGCCATATCTGCGGCTATTTATAGCACAGTTGAAGAGGAGAGTAGAGTTCAAAGTCAGACATACAGGCACAAACACAGATAACGAGCAGACAGAGAGACACACACAAACATACAAACACATAAAAACATTGTCGATAGACAATTACAGTTGATTTGTTTGATTCCAGGCGTTGATAGTGATTTTTACGAATGGCTCGTTTGACTGTCTGTCTGCCTGGCTGTGTCTGTCCGTATGTCGTATATCCTTGTGTCCGTGTGTGTGTATTTTTGTCTGTGCGTGTACTTAAGTAAGTAAGTAAGTAAGTAAGTAAGTAATTAAGTATGTATGTATGTATGTATGTATGTATGTATGTATGACTGTCTGTCTGTGTGTCTGTCTACGCGCGTATGTATGCATGTATGTGTGTATGTATGTATGTTTGTATGTATGTTTGCCTGTGTCTCGCTCGTCAGGCATATTTTCTGTCTGTCTATTTGCCTGTCTGTGTGTCTGTCTGTCTTTCAGCGCGTCAGTTGCACGCGCCATGATCCCTGGCAGCTGGGCTGAGGTGTCTTCCTAAACGGCTTTCCAACATACGGACGAACCGATGGAATACATCATTAGCCTCTGGCTTAGTTTATTAAAAGCGCATTCCGGTCGTTCTATTAATAGCTCGTACGGACTATGACATCATCCGCAGCGATCTTATAAATAGCAGGAAACAAACGCTGCGCTCGGGCGAGATGTAAACAACGGCAGGGAATAATGGCCCGATGATTTGGCATCGGAACTGCGTTGTTCTGTGGCAATATGACCGAGGGAACCGCCTAAAATTGCCACGCTATCGGAGCCCATAGCTCAACGATTATTCATGAGCTGCGTCGTTGGCACGATGCCATTGGTCGATCCCAGGATCAGACTGTAAATGACGTCACGTCGGAAACTGTGATTGGTCAGCCTGAGACGAATTTATTTTCTATTAATAATACTTGTGGTGTTGGTGGTGGTGGTGGTGATGATGATGATGATGATGATGATGATGATGACTATGATGATGATGATGATAATAATTAAATGAAAAATAATAATAGTATCAATTAAGCACAGTAATAATAATTATAATTGTAAAAAAATTAATAATAATAATAATAATTTCGCCTTTAATTTCCGCCTTTCCATCTGCACTCAGCGATATAATGCCGTGGCTTTTAGGGGCACGTTTTGGACTTCAGTGGGGATGAGGCTTGTTAGTTCCAGAATGGTTTTACTCTTCAGTTAGTTTCTAAGAGCCTGATGGATCATATATACCTCGGGTAAAAAAAAATTATTATAATAATAATAATAATAATAATAATAATAATAATAATAATAATAATAATAACAATAATAATAATAACAATAATAATAATAATTGACCTCACTTCTTCGGACATAGTTTTAATAGCCTGAGGGAGTGACGGAATAGAACTACCTCGGGCAATAAAATATGATAATAATAATATTCTTAATTAATGTTTAATTCCCCGAGGGATCATGTGTACCTCGGGACAAAAAGAAATAATAATAATGATAATAATAATAAGTTTGCTTCATAATAATTATTGTTTATGGCCTAAGGCCAATTTTCTTTTCCCTCAGCTCAAAAATAATGTTAACAAAAGGCACCACGTCACAATAGTTAATAACTTCTTAATTACAATAATTACATTAGTGAAAGCGAATGAGTAAAAAGAAAAGCATTGATGATAACTATATCATTAATTATAAAGCTTCTATTTTCATCTACCGACTCAATTTTTCGTTCGCTTTTTCTTTCTGGAAAATATGAGGAATCATTGACGATGATGACGACGACAACGATGATGGTGATGTGATGATGAGGAGGAGGATGACGTTGCTTCTGCTGCTGGTTGTGATGATGACCATGGTTGTGATGATGATGATGATGATGATGATGATGATGATGATGATGATGATGATTATGACGATGATGACGATGATGACGATGATGACGATGATGACGATGATGACGATGATGATGATGATGATGATGATGATGATGATGATTATGACGATGATGATGATGATGATGGTGATGATGATGATGATGATTATGATAATCATGACATAATGACGATGCTGCTGCTGATGATGATTATGATGCTGAAGGTGCAGATGGTGATGACGATGTCATGAGCTTGGACCATTGAACAGTGAGTGACGTATATTGATGCCCTGCAGCAACCTGATATCGCTGGGACAGGAATCTCTCTCACAGCATCCTATGCGCCTCACGTGACTAAAAGACGTCATTCGAGGGGAACCCCCGTCAGCAGTTTGATTGACAGCAGGCTGACGGACGACACGCCCATCGCAGCAGTCAGGCTGCAGCCCGCATCTCAACACCAGATGCAGATGGAGCCAGGAGGTCGTTCTAGATGAGATGAAACTCTGCAGCTGGTTGACAACATGCTGGCCTTATTTTTTATATCGGAAATGTATGCCACCCTAGCTGCTGCTGCTGTGCGCGTATGTGAAGTAAAGAAACGTTTGACTCAAACGCAGACGTATGTGTTCGTACGCTTTCGTATGTGTTCGTATTTGTTCTTATACATGTACGATCGTTTGCCATTGTTATACTGAAATGCATTCATTTGCATTAGTATGTGATCGTTTATATTCTGGTGACGTATAGCGTTAGTTTTTGCCACTGCCTCCGATTAAGTTTGAAAAGGTCACCCACATCATCAGTGCAAAATGCATTTTCTAGGTGTGATATGCGAAAGTGATACTTAGCGTGCTGGACTATCAGCTGATATAGGTCGGGGTTCAAATCCCCGCCAGGGCAGACATTTGTTTCGAGGTTTCTGCCCCACATGCGCCCCTAGCCAGCTCAGCAAAAATGAGTACACTGACCGCACACTGTCGGTGGGAAGATGAGATGGTGAGGGAGAGGACTGGCCACCCGACCTCATATGTCGAGGCTAAGAAAATGAGGTTGCTAATACATTTAATACTCGTGGCTGTCTCAGGACTAGCTTAGGGACTGCTCTTCTTCTTTCTACGGTGAATAGATGGTGGAAGTTGTTTAATTGAAACTGACATCAGGTATCACCAGAAATTCCTACCATAATCCATCCAATCCTCTTCCCCTATCCGTCGAATCCCATACCTAATCATTCCAATCCTCTTCCCTAATCCATACAATCCTTTACCCTAATCCATCCATTCCTCTACCCTAATCCACCCAATCTCTACCATAATCCATCCAATCTCTACCGTAAGCCATCCAATCTCTACCGTAAGCCATCCAATCTCTACCCTAATCCATCCATTCCTCTACCCTAATCCATCCAATCTCTACCGTAAGCCATCCAATCTCTACCGTAAGCCATCCAATCTCTACCCTAATCCTTCCAATCTTTTACCCTAATCCATCCATTCCTCTACCCTAATCCACCCAATCTCTACCCTAATCCATCCAATCTTTTACCCTAATCCATCCATTCCTCTACCCTAATCCATCCAATCTCTACCGTAAGCCATCCAATCTCTACCATAATCCATCCAATCTCTACCGTAAGCCATCCAATCTCTACCGTAAGCCATCCAATCTCTACCATAATCCATCCAATCTCTACCGTAAGCCATCCAATCTCTACCATAATCCATCCAATCTCTACCGTAAGCCATCCAATCTCTACCCTAATCCTTCCAATATTTTACCCTAATCCATCCAATCTCTACCCTGATCCACCCAATCTCTACCCTAATCCATCCAATCTCTACCATAATCCATCCAATCTCTACCGTAAGCCATCCAATCTCTACCATAATCCATCCAATCTCTACCATAATCCATCCAATCTCTACCGTAAGCCATCCAATCTCTACCATAATCCATCCAATCTCTACCATAATCCATCCAATCTCTACCGTAAGCCATCCAATCTCTACCATAATCCATCCAATCTCTACCGTAAGCCATCCAATCTCTACCGTAAGCCATCCAATCTCTACCATAATCCATCCAATCTCTACCGTAAGCCATCCAATCTCTACCATAATCCATCCAATCTCTACCATAATCCATCCAATCTCTACCGTAAGCCATCCAATCTCTACCCTAATCCATCCAATCTCTACCATAATCCATCCAATCTCTACCGTAAGCCATCCAATCTCTACCATAATCCATCCAATCTCTACCATAATCCACCCAATCTCTACCCTAATCCATCCAATCTCTACCATAATCCATCCAATCTCTACCATAATCCATCCAATCTCTACCATAATCCATCCAATCTCTACCATAATCCATCCAATCTCTACCATAATCCACCCAATCTCTACCCTAATCCATCCAATCTCTACCATAATCCATCCAATCTCTACCGTAAGCCATCCAATCTCTACCATAATCCATCCAATCTCTACCGTAAGCCATCCAATCTCTACCATAATCCACCCAATCTCTACCCTAATCCATCCAATCTCTACCGTAAGCCATCCAATCTCTACCGTAAGCCATCCAATCTCTACCATAATCCATCCAATCTCTACCATAATCCACCCAATCTCTACCCTAATCCATCCAATCTCTACCATAATCCATCCAATCTCTACCATAATCCATCCAATCTCTACCATAATCCATCCAATCTCTACCATAATCCATCCAATCTCTACCGTAAGCCATCCAATCTCTACCATAATCCATCCAATCTCTACCGTAAGCCATCCAATCTCTACCATAATCCACCCAATCTCTACCCTAATCCATCCAATCTCTACCATAATCCATCCAATCTCTACCGTAAGCCATCCAATCTCTACCATAATCCATCCAATCTCTACCGTAAGCCATCCAATCTCTACCATAATCCTTCCAATATTTTACCCTAATCCATCCAATCTCTACCCTGATCCAGCCAATCTCTACCCTAATCCATCCAATCTCTACCGTAAGCCATCCAATCTCTACCGTAAGCCATCCAATCTCTACCATAATCCATCCAATCTCTACCGTAAGCCATCCAATCTCTACCATAATCCTTCCAATATTTTACCCTAATCCATCCAATCTCTACCCTGATCCACCCAATCTCTACCCTAATCCATCCAATCTCTACCGTAAGCCATCCAATCTCTACCGTAAGCCATCCAATCTCTACCATAATCCATCCAATCTCTACCATAATCCACCCAATCCACCCTAATCCATCCAATCTCTACCATAATCCATCCAATCTCTACCATAATCCATCCAATCTCTACCATAATCCATCCAATCTCTACCATAATCCATCCAATCTCTACCGTAAGCCATCCAATCTCTACCATAATCCATCCAATCTCTACCGTAAGCCATCCAATCTCTACCATAATCCACCCAATCTCTACCCTAATCCATCCAATCTCTACCATAATCCATCCAATCTCTACCGTAAGGCATCCAATCTCTACCATAATCCATCCAATCTCTACCGTAAGCCATCCAATCTCTACCGTAAGCCATCCAATCTCTACCATAATCCATCCAATCTCTACCATAATCCACCCAATCTCTACCCTAATCCATCCAATCTCTACCATAATCCATCCAATCTCTACCGTAAGCCATCCAATCTCTACCATAATCCATCCAATCTCTACCGTAAGCCATCCAATCTCTACCCTAATCCTTCCAATATTTTACCCTAATCCATCCAATCTCTACCCTGATCCACCCAATCTCTACCCTAATCCATCCAATCTCTACCCTAATCCATCCAATCTCTACCCTAATCCTTCCAATCTTTTACCCTAATCCATCCAATCTCTACCCTGATCCACCCAATCTCTAACCTAATCCATCCAATCTCTACCCTAATCCATCCAATCTCTACCCTAATCCTTCCAATCTTTTACCCTAATCAATCCAATCTTCTGACCTAATCCATCCAATACTGTATACCCTAATACTTCCAATCCTTTACCCTAATACTTCCAATCCTTTACCCTAATCCTTCCAATCCTTTACCCTAATACTTCCAATCCTTTACCCTAATCCTTCCAATCCTTTACCCTAATCCATCCATTCCTCTACCCTAATACTTCCAATCCTTTACCCTAATCCTTCCAATCCTTTACCCTAATCCATCCAATCGTCTACCCTAATCCATCCAATCCTCTACCCTAATCCATCCAATCGTCTACCCTAATCCATCCAATCGTCTACCCTAATCCATCCAATCGTCTATCCTAATCCATCCAATCCTCTACCCTAATCCATCCAATCCTCTAGGCTCTACCCTAATCCATCCAATCCTCTACCCTAATCCATCCAATCCTCTACCCTAATCCATCCAATCTTCTGACCTAATCAATCCAATCTTCTGACCTAATCCATCCAATCTCTACCCTAATCAATCCAATCCTCTACCCTAATCCATCCAATCCTCTACCCTAATCCATCCAATCCTCTACCCTAATCCATCCAATCTCTACCCTAATCAATCCAATCTTCTGACCTAATCAATCCAATCTTCTGACCTAATCCATCCAATCCTTTACCCTAATCCATCCAATACTGTATACCCTAATACTTCCAATCCTTTACCCTAATACTTCCAATCCTTTACCCTAATCCATCCAATACTGTATACCCTAATACTTCCAATCCTTTACCCTAATACTTCCAATCCTTTACCCTATAATCCATCCAATACTGTATACCCTAATACTTCCAATCCTTTACCCTAATCCTTCCAATCCTTTACCCTAATCCATCCAATACTGTATACCCTAATACTTCCAATCCTTTACCCTAATCCTTCCAATCCTTTACCCTAATCCATCCATTCCTCTACCCTAATCAATCCAATCTTCTGACCTATTCCATCTATCCTCTATGTATGTATATAGTTATGTACTTGTGTTTATGTATGTGTGTATTTGTGTGTATATACATGTGCGTGTGTTCCTCGGCCTTCTACTCATCTCTAAAAACCGTTCTTTTCAGCCGTGGCTGCAGGGCCGGGAACGCCTCTCAGTAGGTATCTTGAGGAGGTGGTATTTAAAGTTCATAATTATATTGATGATTGATTGACTGACTGATTGACTGACTGATTGATTGATTGATTGATTGATTGATTATGATTGATATGTAATTATGTATGTATCTGGGCATTTGTGTAGCTCTAGTATATAGACACCTATCTCCACGGCCTGTATAGTGTATACATATAATTATGTCCTACGTGCCTGCGTGCACGCACTGCAGGCACATGCCCTGTAGGCCTTTCAGGCAACAATACAGATGCATGTCGAGTGTATGGTATACACAATGGAGACCCCGGTGCAACCCATACTTCTTCAGTCACGTCATCACTGGTTTCCATAGCCAGAGACATCGTCTAGACAGGACCTATACGTCAATCCTGTAGGCCTGATCGGTCACATATTATTCGTGGAATTTATAATAAGCCTCTAGGGCCATATACAAACATTATATTTATATCCATGACTGTTTAAGTCTAGATGTAATATACACGTGCAATTATATCTATGCATATATATATATACACTTATACATACAAGAATATAATTATTACTATAACACAAGTATATAATATCTTGTACTGCACTGCAGTTATCATATATCTATGTAAGTAGCCTGTGCATAAATATATATATATATATATATATATATATATATTGTATTTGTATATACATACATGTAGATATGAGATAGGCCTAACCTCAGTGCAGTGCAAGATTTGTGACTTATATATGAACACTTGAGTCTTGATAACCGAAGGAAGAGCCCGTCAATTAACAATCTAGCCATACTTGACTGAGCCTAGCGAGTGGTCGTGATACCCAGTGACGTCATTTCAAAGTCTACAAAGACCTATTTACGGGTCTATTGACAGGTGTTGGGATCAATAAATAGACCTGTCAGAGAGGACTGTTAAAGATTCTCTGAATTGATGGGCTCACCTGTGCAGGTAGATAGCCTGTCAGGTCGAGGTCTGGACTTAGCAGGTGGGAGGAGAGGGGGCGAATAGTAACGGTTTCTTGGCAACATATTAGTGTGTTCTTGTGGGTTGAATGGTTTTATTGTTACCAGGAGTTACCTGACTTACAATTCCTGAGTTGCCTGATGTCTGAGCGTTGCTAAGGTCGAGTGGCTTGAAGATTTCATTATCTCGGTTGTGGGCTGTGTTGTATTGTAATTTATTGCTTGGTATTGTTTCATATTGTACTGTTTTATAGTGTAGTGGTTCACAATGTTTATGTTTCAATATACTATTTATAAAAATTTTCCCATCTCATATTTTCATAACTAAGTTGTATGCTTCGAGATATAGACTTCTCGTTGATAATACATTTTTGATGGTAACGTCAACCCTCTTCTCCAAGTATTTCTCATGCAAAATGTTTGAAATATTATGTTTTTTACATTTAATGAAGATGTGCTCTGTAGGCTATAGTCTCTTCCACTTGGCATTCTGTAAAGAGATCTGTTTCACTTTTGCCTATTATTTTCAGCCATGCTTTACAAAGAACTCGTCCCATCCAGAGTCTAGTCTTTTGAACCTCCAGTTACCTTGGTGTATCCATATATTTAATGTCTGTGGAAACAAGAGGTTGAATCAATTTATAAAAATTTTCCTTTAGGCTCACTGTCATATTCATACTGCCATTTATTAATTATATAATCTTTAATCCAGGAGTATATTTAATTTAATTCTAAATAGTTCGTAGAGTTAATCTCTGGTAATTCCAGACTTTGTTTTGCCAAAGAGTCTGCCATCTCATTTCCAGCTAGTCCAATATGGCTAGGAATTCAAGCTATTAAAACTTTGTTATTTTGTAATTTATTAGCAATATGTTGAAATTCTAGGAAAAGGTTTGGTCGGGATTTAGATTTCTTTTCTTTAATAGATGTGGCTACACTTAACGAATCTGTAAGTATTATGAATTTGTTTTCATTCGCATTTTCATTTTCATTTTTCATTTTCAGTTTTCGTTTTCATGTTCATTTTCATTTTCAATATTTTGTTTCGATATTGCATATATATATATATATATATATATATATATATATATATATATATATATATATATGCGACGACATGGCTCAAAACCCGTCGCTTGTCGCTTCCTAGATACTGGGCTAGAAGATAAAATAGGCGAGAGGGGTCAGAAATATAGACTATTCTTCAATTCAGCAGTTGACTATAAATTTGCCATAATTTGCAAAGTAGTAATCCGATTTTGATGCCGTTTGCTTTATTCGATAAAGAATATATAGCCCTTTTATGCTCAGCAAAATTGCAGAGTAATCAAGTGATGGTGGCTGAGGACTTTGATGACACAAATATTCCGAAACTTTTTATTCGATTTTCTCACTCTATACTAATGAAAGAATCAAACGAGCATAACTTCAGAAAGAAACAAGATATTTTCATTCTGTAAAAAGTATTTTGAAGCAAATTAATTGCAGAATATGACTGAATAAAAAGGTCAGAAACCGACATGTGACGGATTTTGACCCTTTGTACTGTATTGTATTGTGTTATGTAGTATTGTATTGTGGCGTGCTACACTGTTTGATATTGTATTGTTCTTTTGTTGAATTGTATTGTAATGTTTTTGATAAAGGAGGACGGCGACTTCACTGGCCCTGGCAGTTACAAGAACAAATTCCGCCATTGCCAACATTCTAGTAATGCCAAACTTAAGCCTTTATAAAGGAGGCGGGCGACGCTAATCATTTTCGTCATGACACTGCGATACTTACCTAATCGTAATCTCTAAAGCTATATAGAGCTAAAGAAATGGCTGAATCCAGAGTTTAACGACGTCTTATGTCTGCAAGGGCCGTTGATGTAGCCCTCCTCCTTTCTCCAGGTTTGGACTGGCACTGCCTGGCACCAGTGGCATCATGCATGGATCATGGATTCGGAGTTAACAACATTTAATGGAAACAACGGCCGTTGACGTCGACAGAAATCATCTGAATAGTTATCACTGTCAACTCTCCATTTACAGCCTCATAATGTAACAAAAGTTGCGTTTGTGGTAACCTTGATTGATTGACGAATATTGTATTGTACTTTCCAATCAGTCTCTGATCTATAAGTAATTATTTACGAACGTAAGACAGCGTTTCTGCTTTTACTTATATGGGAAATGTTAGGCCTAAAAGAGGTGTGCAATTATTTTTGGACAGTTCTCTCCGTTCGTATACGTTCCAAGTAGTCTTTGGTTTTAGTGCTGTTGGGATCACAGGGCTGCACTTCTGCTTTTACTTATATGGCGAATATCACACTTAAAAGAGGTGTTTAATTATTTTCTGAACAGTTCTCACCGTTCGTATAGCATACACTTAACACAGCTATAATAGGTATTTCGTACTAAACGTTAGAGCTGATGGATAAAACGATGGAACGTCTATATTATGTTAAACTTAAAGATGTCTACTGACTAACGATTTTCATTGCATTATAGGCCTATCCAATTCAATCCATAGCTTTTATTGATGACCAAAATACAAGTTCGTGTAGAAAGTTTTGCAGTAGGCCTGGTTCATGGTTGTCAATGGATAAGCCAAAAAGGAACCTATTGTTCCGATGGCAGGGTCGCCACTTTCTCATTTATATTTCCATAGGCTGGCCATCAAAGCCTCGAAATCAGTAGAGAAATGCAGCATAGCATGTTTGATAAAAATTCTGGGTAAGTTTCAATCGGTTTGGATCAACGATATTCAGTGGCATCAAAAACCGTAGATCAGAAAAAAGTGGTTGGACTAACACGAAAGTTACTGTTTCAAGATGCTGTGTCATACCGAAGTTAATCGGAGTCGCCCTCCTTTGTCCAGGCTTTGGACTAGCACTATAAGAGTTTCGTATGTTTGGAATCACAAGTGTACATGTATGATGCAACTAGCAATAAATACTGTCTTTGATAAGAATTGTTTTGCAGTGGCACGTGCAGTTATTATACGTTATAACATAACTGTTTTAAAGGTGTCTAATTTATCATCCAGTGGTTACCGACATCTAGCGGATCCTGCAGAACCGTTGACTTCCACATAATCAATGTACAGTAGATTTGAACTTGGCTTTTTAGGCGCTGTATAGACCTTGCGATTAAGTGTTTTGGGGCGTATTTAGGAGGCTTACGGGTTCAATCTCCCCAATCCCGATAATTACCGAAATTTTGTTCTTATATTTTCTAAATGCGACCATGTCCAATGGAAACCCCAGAATTTGTTTTCTGGTTACGTCCTCGGTGTCTAATTTTTAGTTGCTGTTTAACGATGCTGTGGGGCAACGAAAAGGATTAACGTCGCCCTCCTCATCTATCCAGACTTAGGACTGGCACCGCCAGAAATCAACACAGTCGGAGTTTAACCTGGCTATTAGCGTGCTGGAATGTCCAATGAAAGGTCGGGGTTCAAATCCCCGCCCAGTGCAGAAATTTAGTTTGAGATTTCTGCTCAACCTGCGCCCCCTAGCCAACTCAGCTGCAATGAGTACACTGACCGTACACTGCCGGTGGAAAGATGAGTCGGCGAGGGAGAGGACTGGTCACCGGCCCTCATATGCCAAGGTTAAGAAAATGAAGTCGCTAACACTTCATACCCATGGCTGCCTCAGGGTTAACTTAAGGGACTGCTCCTCTTCTTCTTCTTACCGAGATTTTAACCTCTAACCTATTATGTAGGCCTACACTTCAACCGTACAATGTGGTGTAAGCTGCTATTCTATATCGTCGTTTGAATCAATCCTTTGTGGCGTTTGACAAGCTCTGCTCTCGGCGATAAGTGTTTATAAGGGTCTTGTGTCTCCTATAGCAGAAGACTACAATGATACGCTTTGTACGATTACCATAAATCATATATATTCATAGGCTAAAAAGCCTATATATAGGCTTTGTGATAGGCCTACAGCACACGTCGAAGCCTTATAAACAGAATGTGATGCGTGACATCGATAGAAACAGACAGAGAAGAATACGCACAATGAGAGACATGCAGACATATAAGCAGACCTATAGACAGGTAGACAGACAGACACAGACAGACACAGACAAACAGACACACCCACGCATTAGCATATAAGTATGTAAATGCAAATAATCATCATAAATCATGTATAAATACGTCTGTGTGCTTGTATGCATTCTTTTGTATTTATTTATGTATTTATGCATCAATGTCTCTTCATAATATGTATGTGTTTATAATAATTCATGTGTTATGTTAGCATGTTACCTTACGTATAGTCTTTATATACATACATGTAGAGCCATGTGTGTGTGTGTTTGTGTGTGTGTTTTTTTGTTTGTCTCCGTGTGTGTGTGTGTGTGTGTGTGTGTGTGTGTGTGAATGTGTGAATGTGCATGTGAGTAAATATGTATTGTGCTTATCTGTGTGAGGTTATGTGTGTGTCTGTGTGTCTAAGAGTGCATGAGTGTGTGTCTGTCACAGTCTGTGTGTGTGTGAGAGAGAGTGTGTGTGTATGTGTGTGTTTACGTGTGTTTATGTATGTATGTGTGTTCTGTCGTGATAGTTTGCTTGGCAGGGGGTCCGAAGGCGTAGAGCAGAGTCGTGTCTGTCGGTGTCTTTGGGGTTCGGCGCCCACGGCCTCTTCAAAGGCCCAGGGTTTCATAAGAGGGGGTTGGGGTGGGTTTGGTTTATTGCTATTGTTGTTGATGATGTATCTGTGTCCACGTGTCGTTATGTATGAATTTGTCTGTCTCTGTGTCTGTACATCTCTCTGTCCATCTCTCTGTCTGTGTCTGTCTGTCTATGTGTCTGTCAGTCATCCTCTGTGTTTGTGTGTTTGTCTTTGTGTGTTTGTGTTTGTGTGTGTTTGTGTTTGTGTGTCTGTCTGTTTTCTTCTGTGATCGTGTGTTTGTGTTTGTCTCACCCTGTGTCTCTGTCTATCTGTCTGTGTGTATGTGTGTCTGTCTATGTGTCTATCTGTCTCTGTGTGCTTGTGCTTGTCTGTCTGTGTGTCTGTCTGTCTGTCTGTGTGTCTGCCTGTCTGTCTGTCTCTCTGTCTGTCTGTGTGCGTGTCGGTCTCTCTGTCTATCTGTCTTTCTGTGTGTCTGTCTTTCTGTGTATCTGTCTGTCTATATGTCTGCCTGTTTATGTGTTGTGTTGATTCTACTTCCCAGGGATGCTCGCTTGTTAAAATGAGACCAAACAGTAAATTAACGACTGTCGACTATTATTAACTGGCGCTGAGTCATTTTGCGCATGAACATTGTCAGACTAGACTGTCTTACAACGACATTTTTGGCTTCAGTCGTGCGTGTGTGACGTCTTTGCACTTTAAATGCGCAATATAATTTTATTCTCATTTCCTCTTTCCACTCCTCGGTCTCTCTGTATGTCCGTGTAAGTAAGTAAGTAAGTAAGTAAGTAAGTAAGTAAGCGCGTAAGCGTAAGTAAGTAAGTAAGCGCGCGCGTAAGTAAGCGTAAGTAAGTAAGTAAGTAAGCGCGCGCGCGCGCGCGCAAGCAGGCAAGCAATTAAGTAAGTAAGTAGGTATATCATTTATTGAAAAACCAACTCCTTACTGCATTTTGGTGTATGTAGTTCATCAAATAGATTAAAAAAATTAAGTATAAAGCATCCGTGTGGCAAATGGCTCACGAGGTAGAGAGTTCATCTTAGGTATGATTCTGTTGTGGGTTCTAGGGCGTAGAGAGTATGAAACAGTTTTCACGGGAGGCAATTTATAGCTGATGTAATACATGTGCGGGGTTGCTGGTGATGGTTGAAAAGAGGTTGGAGTCTGCTTTTCTGGCCCGAAACTTTGGTAGGGTTCCAGTGGATATCTAGACCGTACCAGTCGCCGCAAAGTACTAGACCGAAGACGCGCGCGCCCCTCAGCCCCACGAAGCCCCACGACGCCGGGGCCGCATAGAGCATCCGCGACACTGTGGTTGGTATTTGTTACATAACTCAGAGATTGGCCCATTAACCCATGTGAACGCAGAGGGAATACATTAGGGGTCTGCGGGTATACCCGTACCCGCGGGTTCACCCGTACCCGACCCGTACCCGCGGGTCGGGTACGGGTCGGGTAGACATTTTACGGGTCGGGTCGGGTACGGGTAGGAGCTTTACGGGTACGGGTATACCCGGTTTTACCCGTACCGAACTGAAATGTTGGGGTTACATGTAATGGTGAGTCAGACTTACTACTTAACGTCACGTCTTAACCTTTTTGTAATCGGCCGTGGAAGTTTGAAAGTTCGACGATAATAATTATTATTGTTAATTCTGAGTTCAAATAATGGTGGATGGCATAGCTGCATCAGGTGTTACTATAACCTTCTTATATTGCACCAATATTGGTAAATCGTTTCATTTTGGGCCATAAATCTCAAAAGCCATACTCCGAACATTAAGAAATTCAGTTGGGCAGGACGATTATCCATGAAACACGGTCACTGTCATCATCATGATTCTCATTATGATTATGTTTAAGATTATTATGATTATTATGATGATGATTATTATTATTATTATTATTATTATTATTATTATTATTATTATTATTATTATTATTATTATTATTATTATTATTATTATTATTATTATTATTATTATTATTATTATTATTATTATTATTATTATTATTATTATTATTATTACTGTGATCATCACCATCAGACTATTATTATTACTGCTGCATGCTTTGTGAGACTATTGGACTGTTGGGGCTCGGATTATGGGAATGCCTATTAATTATGTGGCTTGTACGGTACGGGTACGGGTATACCCGCGGGTACGGGTCGGGTTGGGTAGTAATTTTGACTACGGGTCGGATACGGGTACGGGTAGCGGTCCCGTGTTACGGGTACGGGTCGGGTAGCAAAAATGCTCTACCCGCAGACCTCTAGAATACATACGTCGACTGCCTGATGATGTTGTTTACATGAGGTCGAAGCTGAATTGCTCTGTCATCGTGACGTCCTAGCATTGTCATGTACCTTACCCTGGTCAGGTCAGGTTTAACCAGTGGATGATCATCACCCAGCCCTTTCTTTGGTGTGTCTGTCTGTGTGTGCATGTTTGTATGTCTGCCTGTCAGCTTTTTTCTTTGTGTCTTTGCCTCAGTATTAATTATCCACACTTTATATCCAATTTTATAACAGACTCATTTTGAAATCATTTGTGTGTATTATGTATTTAACTATTTATGTTTATTATTATCATCACCAGCCATTTGGAAGGCGATGGGTACGAATAAATGATATACATTGTCCTCGGTCATTTGTCAAGTCCATTGCACCCCTATATAGGCTTAGTGTATATGTACGCATGTGTGTATATAATGACACGTGTGTACTTGTTTATGTTCGTAAGTGTGTATGTTTGTGTACGTATGTGTAAATAATAATAATAATAATAATAATAGTCTTCGTTTAATTTCAAACTGACACAACGCAGAATGATTACAGTGTACAATTATGCAACTGAAACAATTCTTAACTACTAACAGAACAGACAGCCTACAATACACGGCGCTAATAGCAGCCTACAAAGCATATCCGCCCTAACGGGGCTCGAACTCGGTACCTCTCGCTCTCAACGCCAGATGTTATCCAATGCGCTATCGGGCCCCCGATACGTTTGTATGTATGTGTGCATGTACGTTACGAGATACTTAATAGTGCCCCCGTAGGTAGCTCTCAAGGCGCTGCCCGCATGACTATCGAATTTACATAAACAAGTGCGTTTGAAGACAGTTTGAAAATGTTTGCGGAACAGAGCCAAGTGCAACAGCCCGCATGTAGGCCTACAGCAGAGGGTCCAACGCTATAGGGTCGGATAGACATATAGAAGCGCGGCGCCTGGACATCTCCACTGACGCAAAAGAGCGCAACAATACATAAATCAATTATAGCGTAAGATTGAACGCAGAGTTATCTTATGTATACGCCGAGGCAGAACAAGTCAGGGCCATTTCGACAAGAGGTTCTTTATACGCGCAACTGCATGGGTTATACGCGATTATGCATGCATAATTGTACAATACAATAGAACTGTAATTTGATAATGCCCTCCTCAGAAAGTTCAGAAGTGCACCCCATTGAAGCCAGGCAACCATTAGACATTGTAATACATATAGATTTGTTCCAGAAGTTAAAGAAAATCTTGTGATAATAAAGACCGTTGAGGTACAGTTACAGTTTAAAATGACGCTGTGTCATAAGAAAGACGATTAGCGTCGCCCTCCTCCTTAATCCAGTCTCGGGATTGGCACTCCCGAGAATGGCGTTGACGTCCATAAGGATACGGTTGCCATTCTAATCACCAATCGTAGACCTATAGTATAATTATAGTTTCCTGTTAACGACATTCTTATGGTCCCAAGAAAAAAATTCAAGAAAATGCAGCTGATGCTTTTATATATAGCATCGTTGTGAACCTTTTCAAGGTGTCTAAAAATCATAACACTAGCGCTATGTATACAATCGACGCCAGTTAAGTACATAACGGATAAGTGTATAATTCGCTTATGTGCATATAAGCTAACTGGTCTAGTTTTAACATAGGGTACGTACACATCGCATATGTGCATAATTCGGTTATGTGCATAGCCGACTACAGACCCATTATGCATTGCTATATGTAGCTATCATCAAAGCTGTTTTATTGCTTAGACAGCTTAGAACAATGATGGCGAACCTTTTTTATTGTGCGTGCCAAAATGCCGCTAAAACATTTAAAAAAACCGTTGCGTGTCTCTCGGAATTTTTCAGCATAATATATATATATAGGCGTAGGGCTAATTGTTTTTAAATAGGTTTTAATTGACAAAGCGTTAAAAATTAATAAAAAGATATTATTTCAAATATGGTTTTAGAATGGTGTTACAATAAAGTCCTTCATTAAAGAAAACGTGGATTTCTACAGTGATTTTGTATTTCGAAGTTTGAAATTTTGGGGGACGCTCCAAATTCCGCGTACCCAAGAAATTGAGCGCCTGCCACTTTGGGCACGCGTGCCATAGGTTTGCCATCCCGGGCTTAGAACATTTTGGCCGCCCAGTTCGCACGTGGACGGTGAACGACTGAGGCTGTCCAGGGGTCTGTCTTAGGCTCTTAGCTGCACTGTGGTCCCTATCAGCAGGTGACGTATATTTGCTACCGACAGACATTTCAGAGCATGCAAACAGTATCGTAAACATTCCGCTACGATTTTTACTTTACCCGAATGGTTAGTTACTGAAGGCATGATATTAAGTAGGCTCCTTCTCTGTCATTAAAATTACTAGTAGCCTAGGCCTACATTTAGTCAATTCTACAAAATACGTGTGCACTTCTGATATGTGCATAAGTCGGTTAACTGCATAGGTTCAAGCATTCCCAAGACTATGCGCTTAAGTGGCATACATGACAGCATCATGTGTGATGCAAACTAAGTTTCAATCGAATTGGATCAGCGATATTTAATTACATCAAAGTCTGTTGACATCGATGAGAAAAAAGTGGTTGGGCTAAAGTATACGTATGACAGTTACTGTTTAAAGATGCTGTGTCATAACGAAGTTGATTAACGTCACCCCTCTTTTTCCATGCTTGGGACTGGCGCTACAACAGTAGGGCAGTGGTGGAGTTACGTAATACGTAGGCCTATGTTTAGAACTGCACGTATGGATGCGTGCTACAAGTTACTATGGACTTTGAATTGTTCAATAATTTTTTATACAGTGGCACGTTTACTTATTGTAGGTTATGACGTAAACGTTTTAAAGGTGTCTAATTTCATGTTCGTCTTCTTCACCAACAGCCAGTGTCGGTTATAGTCTGTTAGAGAAAATAATTACGCAATGAAATCTTGTGATATGAAATGCCGTTGCAGTATAGTTACTGTTTAAAATGACTCTGTGTCGCAACAAAGACGATTAGCGTCGTCCTCCTCCTTCATCCAGGCTTGGGACTGGCACTTCCAGAGTTCGGGGAGTGGCGGAGTTAAATTCTGTTGGCGTCGGTAATAATAAAATAATAATAATAATAATCTTTTTCTTTATTAAGCGCCTGACAAACGCACTGCGCTGTACATTTACATGTTATGCAATTTAAATCTTAACTACTAACTAACAGCCTGCAGTATACAACGGCAGCCTATACAAAGGGGCCTAACGGGGCTCGAACTCGGAACCTCTCGCTCTCTACGCCAGATGTTATCCAATGCGCTATCGGGCAAGAAAAAGGTTGCCAGTCTTATCTCCAACAGTAATAATTATAGTTTCCAGACATCTTTAATATAGATCCCAGGATATCAAAGATAAATTCAAGAAAATGTAGCTGATGCATATATATAACATCGGTAGAAATCCTTTTCAAGGTGTCTAAAAAGTCACTACATTAGCACTACACAGTCGACGCCAATTAAGTACATAACGGATAAGTGCGTAATTCGCTTATGTGCATGGAAACTAACTGGTCTAGTTTTATTAATAATCAGCTATCGACTATAAATACCAGCAATAGACTATAAATAATGGTTAGTTACTAAAGGCATTATATAAGTAGGCTCAATCTCTGTAATTAAAATTACTAGTAGGCCTACAATAATATTATTTTAGTCAATTCTACACAGTACGTATGTCTAGAATTGCACGTATAGATGCCAGCTACAAATACACTGTACTGCTTGAGGTAAATTATTATTTTGGAATGACACGTTTACATATACATTAAAATGTAAACGTTTAAAAGGTTTCTAATTTCAAGTTTATCTGCTTCGCCGAGAAAATAATTACATAATAATAGACGTCAGTTTGAAAATGATACGCATTTATGTGACGTCATTTGAAAATAATTACCTAATATTACGACGTCTTATGAAAATAATTACGTAGCCTAATAAGATTACTTCATTTGAAAATAATTACATAATAATACGACGTCATTTGAAAATAATTACGTGATAAGATTACTTCATTTGAAAATAATTACGTAATAAGATTACTTCATTTGAAAAATAATTACATAGGGCCTAATAATAATAATTATTACGACATCATTTAAAGGTAGCGTTCAAAACGAGCAAAAATTATTCATAGAAAATGAGTAGGAAAGTGTTTAGTTCACCCAGAAAGGCCAAAATTTGAGTTTAATCGCATATCAGCGGTAGCCCAATTATTTCAGTTAAACCACAATTAAGTCCTTGGTTCAGCCAAAAAGACATTATAAGTTTGTTCAGTGCATTTCAGTTGGCTTGTAGGAAATTCTTCCACTTGAGTTCAGTTAATGTAATAATAAGAAGTTTAAATCTTTAGTTTAACTGAAATCTCTCAAGTCTGTGCTCTATTCATTCGTATTGGACGAGACATAATTTTTATTCATGTTTTCTGAACACAGTGTTTGGAATCTGTTACTGTAGGCAAACGGGGAATTCCAAACTCTGCTCAGTCTGTACAGAAAGGTGGGCAAAAAGTGTTGGACAGATTGAATGATTGATTGCCTAAATGTCTGGTAGTTGATACTGTAAAGCAAGACGGACAGATAGAAAGACAGCCAGCCAGCCAGACAGACAGACATACAGACATACAGCCAAACAGACAGACAGATACACAGACAGACTAATAAACAGACACAACAGACACACAGACAGATAGACAGACAGACAGACAGACATACAGACCGATAGACAGGCAGATACACAGGCAGACGGATACACAGGCACACATAAACGGATACACAGTATTACACAGACATATACACAGACATAAAGCCACACAGACAGACACACCGAGAGATACACAGACATACATCCACACAGAGACACATGCCAACAGAGACACAGACATACAGGCAGACGCACAGACACTCATACAAACAAACTAAACAATAACAACAACAACAACAATAACTAACTTGCTCACCCAGGAGTTCAGTCACCGGGAGAGGAGAGGGTCAGCCCAGGTCAACGAACGTACTGGAGGTTGTTTTGCAAAGAGGTCGATGAACGATGTCTATAATTAGCAGCTAACACTATTCTAATCTAATCTTATCTAATTCAATATAATTCAATCCAATCTAATCTAATGCAATCTAATCTATTCCAATCCAAACCAATTCAGATCCACTGTATTCTACTCAATTCGACTCTGATTTGGGGGGCCCGATAGCGCATTGGATAACACACTGGCATAGAGAGCGAGAGGTACCGAGTTCGAGTCCCGTAGGGCGGATATGCTTTGTAGGCTGCTATTAGCGCCGTGTATTGCAGGCTGTCTGTTCTGTTAGTAGTTAAGATTTATGTCTTCTGTCATTTGCGTTCTTGTGAATTGTTTCAATTGCATAACTGTAAACTGTAACCGGTTGCGGTTTGTCGATCGGATTGTTTCAATAAAGAAAATACACTTTACTAGTTTCCATCGAATTGTAATAATTATAGCATAACTTCTATTGTGCCGGTACTAATGCACAAGGCATCAACCGATGACACACCAAAACCAAGCCGTGCACTGGTTAAGCAATTTTTAAAAGGTAAGTTTTAAGTTGAGAACGAAATGACGCAAGAGGTTTCTGGTGTTGGCGGTTCATTTGAATTTGAACCCATAACCCCTTAAACGGGTGACTTCGTTGAAAGGTTTAATGAACCCCAATCTCATTACAACCCGCAAGTACATTCATTCATTACTAGTAATTATATAGCGCCCCTGAGGTCTAATGTGTTGCATGACCTAAAAAAATGAAACTACATGTTATACGTCTTTAATCAATCAATCAATCAATCAATCAATCAATCAATCAATCAATCAATCAATCAATCAATCAATCAATCAATCAATCAATCAATCAATCAATCAATCAACAATCAATCAATCAATCAATCAATCAATCAATCAATCAATCAATCAATCAATCAATCAATCAATCAATCAATCAATCAATCAATCAATCGATTCTTTTATTTGAACCAGCAATAGAACTGACAGTGTACATTAGTAACATGAAATAACTTGTTATGGCTACAAAATGGGGGGGGGAAGGGATCTTAGATCCATCTAAATAGGACACCTAATTACTAAGTCATGTTGAACAATGATTGATGGCAGCAAATTAGCTTCTTGATCATGTTCTAAAATAGCTAGATGAGTGAAGTCCATAAAAGTACTAAGCTCTATATAATATTATACTAAAATACACCTTAGCTAACAATCACATAAAAACAAAAGAAAACACCTAAGAGGAAAGGCCTTCAACAATGAATTGCTGGTCGACTAGTTATGTCCTTCATCAATGATTATTATTACAGCAGGATGAGTGATGTCTGTAAGAGTACTGCGTAGGCGTTACATGTATATCATATAAACCTTAACTAACAATCGCAAGGAAAGAAAAGACAAAAAGAAAAGAAAAACACTCCGATTGGTCTTAATATGATATACTGAATGGCAGGGATTGAATGGTCGGGAATTCCCAAAAACTTACCTCGAGGATTAAGTTAAACCCACACCCCACAGCACAGCTTTCAGTGGTTCAATGTATCTTATTTGCTTAATTAATAATGAAAACAAGGGCTTGGTTTGAATTGTCATTGATTGACTTTTGTCCATTACCACTTCAGTGTTCGTTAAGTCGTAATTTCTTTTTAGAGCTATACATTTTCTGAAAATAAAACTCAAGAGTTTTCCAATAAGTATTAATCATTGTCCGATGTTTTTAGCACAGCTAAGGATCGAAGTACGCCCACACCCACTTCAATTTAGCACGAATATTGGCTTTAGGTAGGCTATGTAAGAAATTCTGGTACGGACATCCCGACATATAAGAATTTTTCAACCCCCGCCTCAGTTCAAATTTGACAATTCAAACCTTGCTGCAAAGGCATGTTAGGTAACGTTACCTAAAGGAATGCACATGTTAACACACGCAACATATCCCAAAGTAATGCACTCTCGAAAACCACTGAATACGTGTAATATATCTTAATGGAACGCCTCTTAAATACTTTGTAAATGCGTGTAACTATAGTCTAAAGGAACGCACCATTAGTACACTAAATATTTTAACACAGCCTACTGCAGTGTAATGCACACATAATTTTATAAATAGGCTACAAATAAAATATTTATTTCTAAATTAATTATTTTTTTCGCGTACTCACGATATTCCTAGCACTCATGCAAGAGGTGCAAGTCAGCTTTCGTCAGTTGCAACAGGACTTGCTGCTTTCCACAGCGACCAATTTATAAGTCACTCTTCAATTTCAAGCTACAGTTTCTCGTCTCATAAGGTCGCTTCTGCAACGATAATCTGCACCACAATCTTTCTCTTGTTAAGAAATATCCTTGATCTTGCAACTTTACGTGTGTTTAATTGGTTTACAATAAATCATTGACCCATCTCATACGTCACGATGTCAAAGTTCGTTTTGTGACAGCTCTAGATGATATAAACTCTACAAAATGGCCGCAAACCTTTTGATTTTCTCCATCGTTGCGTTGTTTATTGATAAAGTTTTAAATGCGAATAAATCTTTGGTGAAAACCTGCCATCAATCGAATAACAATAAATCATTTTTTTATCGTGATAGTTCTTCCTAAATCAAATTTTTGGACGGGCTTTGGGGATTCGGTGACATGAGGAAACGATAGTTTTGAGTGACTGATTCGAAAGGTTACCCAGTACAGTCGGTTTACTGCATAGGGCGTACTTCTTGACCTGAAAACTGAAGAAATGTTTACTCTCTCTTGTAAGCTAAAACTAAGAGTTTCTCCTTCCCGATTCTTTGAAGTGCTCTGACAAGAAAATTTATGGTTTCCACCTCTAGTTTTGTGCACAGGAAGGAACGAGTTTGCAAACGATTTTTGTTAGACGGGGAAGGAATGAATCGGTTTGCTAATAATTTTTTTCGACGAGTAAAGACTGAATTTGTAAACGAGTTTTTGACGAGAAAGGAATGTGTTTGGAAACGATTCTTTGATGAGTTTGCAAACGATTTACCTGGACAAGAAACATCGTTAACAACATTTTTAAATCAAGATCTAATGAATTTCTACTGGTTCGTGAAGTTTGTTTTCATGAATGTAAACGGGGTTGGTGGATGAATGGATGAATGGATGGATGGATAGATTATAGATGTAGGCCTATAGATGGATATATCCAGGGGCGTCCATCCTATGGGGGGAATGAAGCAGAAATCTTCATTGGCTTTTCAGGGGGGAGAAATTTTGTGTAGATTAAACATCTGCTCAGTTTTTCATTTAAGAAATTAATCGATGTGTTTTTCTTTTGAAAAATGCTTTTCTTTGTTTAAAAAATAATAAAATCACTGAGCTGTTCTCGGACCGAGCTCACGATTGGTCAATTTCATAATTTTGGCATATCGTACATGAACATACATGTACACTCAAGCGATTAGACTTGGAGGTGATTGCATATAGGCTTGCAATGTTCAGATTACTGGTCCCTGTTCAAAAATCTTGCAATCAGCCTCTGCTGACATGGCAGTTGCTGCTCAGCTGATACGTCGGTGCAGTCAACCTGAAACTGCTCAGAGAAGATGAACATTCATGACAGCTAGTCTCTAGTTACAGAAGTACAACGATTTGCAACGGCCTACGATGTTGATGTAAACTTTCCGGTTCATCGAGCAAGACGACCAATCAGGCAACATGATGCGAAAACTGAGAAAGGGACAGTAAATGTGGTCCTCAGTAATATAGACATCTTATTGGAGTTTACTAATACTATACAACACTGGATACGGTTGCTTGCTTAACTAAAAGTTAAAGAATTCAATAAAAAATTCAACAATAAAATCGTGATTCAAATTTGATAATCGAAATTTTCTCATTTGTCGACAGTCACCAATCGTCTGGGGTGGTCGTCGTGGGGGGGGGGGAAATCTGATGACATGAGGGGAATGCTTCATAGGCGTAAGGGGGGATGGACGCCTCTGGATATATCTATCCTGATGTACGTTTGTGTGTATTGTGGATGACATCCATCTATCCAACCATTCATCTATCCAGATCCGTACATGTATCTATGCCTGTCGGTGTCTTTGTTCTCGTCCGTACCTGCAAGTGTATCTCTTATGTATCTATTGACATAAATCACCTGCAGGCTGTTAAAGGACTGTATAACAGGCAATTGCATTTAGATCAGGACAACAATTCATCCACTCAAAGAAATATATATATATATATATAAATATATAAACATACATATAGGTGTATGAATATATAAATACATGGATAAGTATGGTACATGTATCTCTCATGAGTAGGCTATATCCATGCATAATTATAATGTATGTATGCTAGCAAGTCTGTATATTTATTCTTTATGTATATATATATAATATTATTCCGTGAATCGTGACTACAACGTGACAGCTGTTAAAAATGACACTCAAGTGGAGGGGTTACGATTCTTCGAAGACATGCCTCATTGCTTCCAATACTCTCTCTCTCTCTCTCTCTCTCTCTCTCTCTCTCTCTCTCTCTCTCTCTCTCTCTCTCTCTCTCTCTCTCTCTCTCTCTCTCTCTCTCTCTCTCTCTCTCTCTCTCTCTCTCTCTCTCTCTCTCTCTCTCTCTCTGTCTCCCTCTCCCTGTCTCTCTCTCTCTGTCTCTCTCTGTCTCTCTCTGTACCTCTGTTTTTCTCTCTGTCTGTCTGTCTCTCTCTCTGCCTCTATCAGTGTCTGTCTCTCTGTCTCTCTGTGTCTTTCTCTGTGTCTTTCTGTCTCCCGCTCTGTATACACCCCAGTTTATTGCATTACCGAGTCACATAACAATTACGTCACATCGATGCAAATATCTTCCAGATCTTCCCGATTTTACGAAATACAAGTGATAATATAGACATTCTAATTTGAAACTGACGCACTATTGCGTTACACTTTCTTATACACTGTACTTTGTTGTAGGCCTACAGTGAGCGAATGATAAAGTATGTTATGCTGCGGTGTACGAAGATACGCTAATTCAAATGTGTGCCCTTTTGTGTCAGTAGGTTTTATGGTAGTGCTTAGCAGGCAGTGCTAAGACAGAGGGTACTCGATAGTGTAGTGGTTAGCGTGCTGGACTGTCAATCGAGAGGTCGGGGTTCAAATCCGATTGGTCCGAGATTTCTGCTCCACCTGTGCCCCCTAGCCAACTCTGCTGTAGTGAGTACACTGACTGTATGCTGTCGGTGGGATGATGAGACGGTGGGAGAGAAGACTGGCCGCCCGCCCACATATGCCGAGGCTAAGAAAATGAAGTCGATGCGTTAAAGCAGAATCCGTGTTAAAACGAATCACGTCGTGCGGGGTCTTTGTTGTGGACTGTAGATAGACGCAATGATTACACCCCCAGCAGACACGCATCACGACTCACAGCAGCTCACGATGCATATGCAGAGGCCCGTAGAAATACATAGGCATAGGCACACGCGCGCACACACACACGCGCACACAAACACACACACTCTGTCTCTGTCTGTCTCTGTCTGTCTGTCTGTCTCTCTCTGTCTCTCTATCTCTGTCTCTGTCTGTTTCTGTCTGTCTCTGTCTGTTTTTGTCTCTGTCTGTCTGTCTGTCTGTCTGTCTGTGTGTGTGTGTGTGTGTGTCTCTCTCTCTCTCTCTCTCTCTCTCTCTCTCTCTCTCTCTCTCTCTCTCTCTCTCTCTCTCTCTCTCTCAAACACACACAAACACAGATATGTGTGTATGTATGTGTGGGCCTTTGTGGTTGTATTATTAGGCATAAATATGTATACATATGTATATATAAAAGCATATATATTATATATGCTTTTATATGCATATATATATATAGGCCTAACTTGGCAGATATATAGATAAAGGCCGGAGGACCTAGGAATGCCTACACTAGGCTGAAAGCGTCTATTTAAAGATCGATGACGTACGTAGTAGACGATTTGAATAGACCAGGTATGCGAAACTCTGTCGTGCAGTTTTTATGGGTCAGGTCAAAACGGTTGGCTTATATTTAGGACAGGTCGCGCATTAATACAGTAGGATTTTTATCACCACTAGGGGTTTGAATACCTGACCCATCCAACGAAATGGACATAAATGGTCGACCTATCTTTGCATTCTTCTTTATAAGAGGTTCTTTGATTTTAATACTACCACAAAAGTCATTACGGCCAAGAAATTATCTCCTATAACTTTTAACAAAGCTCGGATGTCAGTGGCTGGTAACGATGTTTAAAATGCGTGAGATATAAAAAGTATTTAAAAAAATAATTTGAACTGTTTTAGAATACTATTTCGAATACCTTTCAAAGGTATTTAACCTGTTGATGGCCGTAAGATGTCGTTAGACACTGGATATACTGCCATTAGTCAATGCGCCATTTACACACCTTTCTAAATTTGCTTCTATTCTATTATAAGGTTCTCAGCGGGAAGGCGCTCAGATCCTGCAGGTCTAGTTTGTTCCCTTCGAACAATGAGAACGGTGCAAAAATAATTGGATAACACACTGGCATAGAGAGCGAGAAATACCGAGTTCGAGCCCGTGGGTGGACAATGCTTTGTAGGCTGCTATTAGTGCCGTGTATTGCAGGCTGTTTGTTCTGTTAGTAGTTAAGATGTATGTCTTTTGTCATTTGTGTTCTGGTGAATTGTTTCAATTGCATAACTGTACACTGTAACCGGTTGCGGTTTGTCAACCGGATTGTTTCAATAAAGAATATTATTATTACATAATTATCAACGTAAACGACACAAATTTGATTCCGTAAGGCCGTGCTGTCCACCATGCGACCGGGGGCTGACTTTAAGTTGCCCGCCCGAGCTCGTTAAATTTTTGCAATTTGTGTAAAAATGACAGTCACTGGCCTATTTCCATAGCCACTCTTTAGTAACTTGGCTTATCATTTGTCAATATTATTATGAACACAAAATCCAGTTCCCACAACGTATTCACAATACAACGTATTCACAATACAACGTATTCACAATACAACACATCACAATACCACTGGGGCGCGGTGGTTTAGGGGTATGTTCGGTGCCTTGCAGCTGGAGGGTTGCGGGTTCGAATCCACCTCAAAGTCGCCGCGTAGGGACCCTGGGCAAGTCCTTCACTCGCAATTGCTCATGCGCTTCGGCGTGAAACTCCGATTCAGCGTTCGCGCGGTAGTCGGGAGCGCCTCTAGTCGGGAGCGCCTCTGAATGGGAAATCTGGTACGGGCGCTATAACAAGTGTTCAAATACAATACAATACAGTATTCAGTATAATAATAATAATAATAATAATAATAATAATAATAATAATAATAATAATAATTATTAGCACGACAATTAACACAGATACTCGCTTGGCTCACCTAAACTGATACATTTATTGCGATGCATACCTTGCCACGACCATCCGCAACTAGGGGTTTATGACGAGCTGCTGCGGAGAGGAATCGAGCGGATCTTGAATATTTCTGTGACCGACGACCAATGGATGCAAGCTTCCCTACCGATCAAGATGGGGGGACTGGGAATTAGGAGGGTGTCATCGCTGGCACTACCCGCCTTCTTGGCTTCAGCCGCGGGCACCCTCCCCACTCAGTCCCTCATCTTGGGAGCCGCACCGGTTGGCTCGGACACGGCTTTCGACTCGGAGCGGACTACCTGGCTTCAGATCGCTGGTGTACCGGAACCGATGGTCGCCCCAGGTCACAAACAGTCACACTGGGATAGACCGCTGTTGAACGCCGTTTTTTCGGCTGTTAACGATAATCTACAGGACCCCTACGACCAAGCGAGACTAAGAGCCTCACAGTCACCGCACGCATCGGATTGGTTGCATGCTCTCCCGCTTGTTGCACACGGCCTCAGACTGGAGGACGAGACCGTAAGGGTAGCGGTTGGCCTGAGATTGGGTGTGGCCATATGCGAGCCGCACGTATGCGCATGCGGTACTTCCGTTTCGTCTAGAGGTACGCATGGGTTGTCGTGCTCACTGGGATTCGGCCGACAAGCGAGGCACAGCAATATCAATGAACTCATCCATCGTAGCCTCAACAGAGCTGGCATCCCGGCAGTCAAAGAGCCGTCCGGCCTGACCTGAGATCGGATGGCAAAAGACCGGACGGGCAGACCTTGATACCGTGGAGTGGTGGACGGACCTTACTATGGGATGCGACGGTGGTGGACACGGTGGCCGCCTCATACATTTCGGAGACAGCGGCCGCGGCTGGTGGGGCGGCAGAGATGGCCGCCGCAAGGAAGCACGTCAGGTACTCGGAGCTGGAAAGGAGATACACGTTCGTACCTGTCGCCATAGAAACCTTCGGTCCCTTCAACAGAGAGGGCCTCGACTTCTTATCGGAGACCGGAAGCCGACTGTCGAAGACTACCGGTGACACTCGCGAAACAAGCTTCCTCTTCCAAGGCCTATCGGTCATTATCCAACGCTTCAACGCGGTGGCTTTCCAGGGCACCATGTCAAGGCTGCCGGGAGCCGACGAGCGGCGAACTCTGGACAGATCCAACAGAGGATATCGATAATAGAGCTACTTTTAGCCAACCCTCCATAATAATAATAATAATAATAATAATAATAATAATAATAATAATAATAATAATAATAATAATAATAATAATAATAATAATAATAATAATACATGAGTTCAATTAGCTAATAATAATGTTAATAATAATAATAATAATAATTATTATTATTATTATTATTATTATTATTATTATTATTATTATTTTTTTAAATTTTTTGCCCGAGGTAAAAAGAATCCCTCAGGCTCTAAGATACTAAGCATAGTTGTGTTTTACGGGTTCTCGTCTCCATCGTGTTGCATAAAGGAGCCCCTAAAGGCCGCGGCGTTAAAGCGCTGCATGCAGACGGACAATCGCTGGAACAGGTGAGTCGTCTCGCGGGGGTCCCCCGTTGCCTCCGTCATCCGACGGCCTAGCTCCTGCAAGAACTCTCGTCCTGTGCGGTTAATGGGGCCCAATGATTCTATAGCCACCGGGACAAACTCGTGTGTCGCGGGCAAGGAAGAGTATTTGCTGATTTTGCGTTATTATTATTATAATTATTATTATTATTAATTACAATAGCACTTCCCTTATACCAGTGACACGCAGGTTTAATGATTTAACATTATAATGACTGACACAGTCGTTTGAAGTCGACCTTATTTTACTTACATGTATACTGTGTTGCAGGGTTACCAATCGTATCGTATCGGAGAATTTGTAAAGCGCCTCTTTCAGTATTGGCTATTTACAGCCATGGGTCATAGTAGTAAGAAAATATTTTCTTACTACTGGTCATCATGCCAGATTATAATTATTTGTTATTCAATATTCCATTGGCTGCTAGTAATTCATATAATATGACAAATGTCCTTTATTAAGGTGTTTAACTATGACCGTGTATTTCTTGTAGTAAGTGTTTGACAATACCACACGACCGCAAGGGATAACAACGCCGACATTATTGTAGAATTTTCTGGTAGTTGTTAATATGAACAAAGGCGCCTTAGTCCTATTCATTCATTTCATATCAGATATTTATATAGCGCCCCTTCAAGATTTCTACTCAGAGGCGCTCCCGGCTACAGCGCGGACACTGAATCGGAGTTTCACGCCGAAGCGCATGAGCAATTGCGAGTGAAGGACTTGCCCATCAGGGTCCCTACGCAGAGGCTTGAGGTGGATTCGAACCCTGCAACCCTCCGGCTGCAAGGCACCGAACATACCCCTACACCACCGCGCCCCACGCGCTATGGTTGAATTTAGTTGTGGCATGAAAAGATCTTACATCGTCAGCCAGGCTGTGATTCCCGTTTCTTTCCTAGAATGATATCAATTATGCATTGAGAAATTAATTAAAATCAGACACCGAATACTAAATTGAATCAAATCTCTTGAAGTGAACACATTTCATTCAATGCGATTTTAGGAGGAAAACATTACTCCTATTCACCAGCCTTAAATCAATAATTCTAAAATATGCGTACCTAGGAATAGATCACCAAAGGACAACTCTCATGAGACACCTTTTATACAATTATTTCTGGAGAAATATAAGAGGGATTTTACGCATACATTATTACGTGGAGTGGAATTACAGGAAGCGTATGAGGTAACTTCAAGGCAGAAGCGAAGTTTAATGGAAACTGCGAAGATACCTTTAATTAATTTTTTCAGGGGCAATATAAGTGGCATTTCTTATTCAGATTATTAATACAAGTGGATGGCGAACGAATTTTCTTTGCTTTATCTTTAACACGTAATTATAATTGTCAGCTATTACCCGTATTATTGGCAGTGGCCTTCACATGGACCCCGATCTATTTAGTCCTCACCAGTGTCGCTGTGGGAATTTGGTTGGCCCTGCTGGCTACCATGGCCTCGATGACAAAATGGATTTTGGGCAATATCTATGGTGCCCTGGGTGGCAGATACAAATATATCGGTCCTAGTAGGCCTACGCCACAGCTGTAGGCCTGTAAGGCCCTGTATACATCCCCGTAGCTATTGGTTATCCTATATTGCTCAAACAGCAATAGCCACAAATATGGTTTCATACAAGATTACACTTAATAATACAAGGATGCGATTAGATACCTTTAAAACGCTTCCCTTTTACGTTATATATTTTACTTTCCCAGAGCATGAGCAATAAATGTTGTCTTCTTCTTCTAGAAATCTAGAGGTTCTTCTTGATGGGCCGACGTCAATGTCGTAAAACTTAAATAGAAAATAATGTGTAAAGTATTGTGTACTACCAGTCCTGGATGCCTGGACAAATAAATGACAGCGTCGTTAAACAGACCTTCATATCCACCGCAACTGATGAAACTCTACCATTGCTGCTCTCTTGTGATGCCAGTCTGAATAAAAGGGAGGGAAACGCTGGTCATGTACGTTTTGGCAGAGCGTCGTTAAACATTGTTATCGTAATCGTAAACTCCAAACTTCTAAAGCGCCACTTGAAAACCAAGCGCAGGGCACCAGCTTATTCAAGAGCGCTGAAACTAAAGAAATGCGGCGAAGCTGTTTTGCCGATAGTAAAAATAATAGTTGGTCAACCTCTGTAGAGAAAATAGACAACCTGCCATTTCGAAGGAATCAGTTTGCATTCATTCGCTAGAGGGCCTGCATACCAACAGCAGCATTGCCTTCATAATAGACTATAAATCTGCCTGTATTCGCTAGAGGGCCAGCATAGCTTTAAAATGTTGCCTTCAGTGTCTGCGGATAAATCTATACATTCGCCAGAGGGCCATCAGCAACAGCAGCACTCTCTTCAGCGTAAACTATAACTTTCTGTTTGTATTCTCAATAAAGTGAGCCAGAAGGGCTACGGAAATTGTTGGATCGGCTAAATAAGATATCGAAGAAACAAGAGTATGAAGGCGTCATTAAATAAAATATATAATAACTTTGTTGGCAGCTTCTTAAAATCTTCAGGAGATAAGTGAAGTCAATATCCTATCATGCCAAAATGAACGATAAGCAATGTTCCTCGCCATTTTCTTTGCGACATGAACGGTCTATGACGCCCTAAGAAATTACATGATGTCGTAATCGTAATCATAATCGTAAACCCGAGATTTCTACAGCGCCCACAAAAGCGAAGTTGCGGGAACCAGCTTATTCACTGGCGCTTAATCAAAACAGAATCGATAGGCAGGAAGTCAAAATCCAGAGAGTCAGGCAGGCAGACAGTCAGACGGATAAGGTGGATGATGCTTAGAGTTGGATAGTATTAAATTAATAAGCTCAAAAATGCACAGCTTCAATAGTGGGATTTACTTTTCTATAAATTCTTTTCGGTCAAGTTGAATGAATTTGTATCCTGCGCTTAGAGTCGACGCTAGAAGCATTTGATGCCGAAAGTTGGTCAAATCTTGGTAATATTTTTATGTATTATCTGTCTCGCAGACCATCTTGAGGTCTCTTTCAAGGTAAGTTTATGCTTTTATTGCTTTTTGCATGACTTCTTCTAATTTTCTTGGATATCGGATGACCTTTTTACGTTCCAAGGTTTATCATGCTCCTGTTACATTACGAGATTATTGTGCACTCTGACCAGTTTGTGGTGTGCCAGGCAAATGACCAGCATCACTCCTTCTTTTCCGAGACAAAAGTACCCCGTAGATCCGAAACTCTATCGCTTATCAGGAAGCCCCTCGTCCCCCACCCCCTCATCCAGTCACTCAAGGCAACGACGTAAATATGTAGATTCATCTTTAACCTCTAAACAGGGAGAATTAACAGTTCAGATATGGATAGACTACTTAGAACCTCGTCAGTTTCCAAAGACATACCCAGCGCAAGACTAACCGAATCGCCACCAATAGTTCGGATCCTACCGCCAATGCCTTCAGGCCATAAGAGAGTCACGCCTTCTAAAGGTCTACCAACATAAAACCCGTGCTAAGCTTGTAATAATTTGCAGAAAAACCTTAAGTGAGAACCTCTGAATGGATATCATCAAGAGGATGGATTTGTAGCTGTATTAAGCAATTAGAACGGTGAGCTGAATGGAACAAACTCCCTGTCTTTATCCGCAAATCCTCAACTTTATCGAATTTCAAAACTAACCTTAAAACACATCTGTTTAAGATTTACTATGATTGATTTTCTGTTACGCGCTTTTGTGCAAGATTCCAATTTTGTTTAGGCGCGCTATAAATAACAGTATAATAATAATAATAATAATAATAATAATAATAATAATAATAATAATAACTTAATTACACACACCTCTTTTAAGCGGGATAATTGTGATATAAGTTGAAGCAGAAGAGCGTTTAAGCATTGCGAGGTGTCGCAGTGGTATGTTGTAATTTCAAATGGAAACAAACTGAATTGAGATTAAGAAGATAAAAGATAAAAGAATTGAGCTGTAATATGCGTAAGTAATTTTTGTCGGCGGCAACGGCTTTTGTTGTCATATGCTGTCGTTAAACTCTGGATCCATCCAAGATCAAAGTTGCGTCGACGCCTTAGCCACCTGCCGGATTAGTCCTTCATAGTTATTGTTCGCATATTAATTAAACCGAAACTTAAATATAGGGCCTACCTGTAATACATAGATTATTCATTAAACTTATACCTGGATTTTAAATTAAACTTAGGTCAATTCGTTTAACTTATACCTGTTTTTAAAAGTAAACAGGTCAAGTTTGTCACCTATCCGAACAGTCTAAAAGTGCAACTATGTTATCTACCTGTTTCATTATGACTGAATGTGCAAACTGCTTGTAAAATTAATAATAGGCTTATTATAGAAGAAGTCGTGAAGCATGTCCGGAAGAGGTTTTTCTATTACGATCATTCGACTCCTTTCGTGCTGTCCAACATGGGCCCCACTGATGTTGACTCATTTAATTTCAGTAGGTGGCGCTGCAATAGCCCTACGCCCCAAGAATCGTATTTAAACCGTCACATAGATTCAAATTTCCGTGTAATGAAAGTTTCCGTTCTGTCTAAAATGCGGCCCGCGGCCACGCAGCCCGATGCCATGCAGCCCAGTGACGTAACGAGGGGTTTCTGCACCCGAGGACAAGGTTTAAAGACTGCTCCCATTCACAGACTAATTTTCTAGTTGACTGTTAATTGTAAAAAATGATGTAAATATTGATCCTAGCATTAAATATTTTACATCATTAAAAGTGTATCATCATGATAGCTGAGCTATTATCATAGGCGTAGCTACATGAAGGCAGGAGGAGGCAATTGCCTCCTCTTGGTTTTTCCATATAGTGGAGTTTCAATTGATCAACGACGCAAATGACCAGGATTTTGGCAAGTTGCCTCCTCTTGAATTGAAGTGTCGTGTTTCGTTGTTAGGCGCCTGTGTTCGAGGTCAAGTGGTAAAGTGGGAAAAAAATCTAAAAAAAAGTCATCGGATTTTTTTAAAAGAAAGTCTAAAGGAAGGTCATCGGAGTTTACAAAAAGTATAAAGGTGTCATCGGAGTTAAAAAATGTAATGTCTAAAAAAAATCATTGGGAAAAATATTCACTGGTCTGTGAAGTGTGAAGTTGCCTCCTCTTGAATTTAAGTCTGGCTACGCCACTGCCTATTATATCGCCTAAATCTATAGACAACGGTAATAGCTCGGTCAAATATTGTTTCTTCATTTGAGTGATTCTGAGTAATGGTCATTTTTAACCTTTGACCTTTAAATGACCTTGGGTAACTTTATCGGTCTGTGCAAACAGGCAAAAGAATCACCAAATGGAACAATATTAGGCTGAGTTATGGCGTCTTTGCCTTTATTTTGACCTGTTGACCGTGAATTGACCTTGGGTTATGTTAGCCTTTAAGTACTATGTAAATGTAGCCCTTATCGACCCGAGCAACAAGGTAAAAGAATCAACCAAATAGATCAATATTTGGCTGATATAAATGTCAGTGATGGGCACAATTCTATTTTGAAAATAATTTTCTATTTTCAAAATAGAAAATACTATTTTATTTTCTATTTTCACAGTATTTTCAAAATAGTTTTAAAAAGTATTTTGGAGAATTCAAAATACTTTTCCAAAATACTTTCCAAAATACTTTTATAAAGTACTTTTCAGAAATAAATCTTACAAAACGTCTGCCGAAATTATTATTTAAATGTAAAAATGCTTAATTAATAATATTCTGGCCACATCAACTTCTTGTGAGTTTGTTGTATCAGGATATATATCAGGGTTCTCTGTTTGGTCTTTTTTTCTTTGCATTATGCATAGGCCTACCTATATCAAGAACTGTTCTTGGTGAACGAGCTTTTTCCATTGCTAGACCTATATTTTGGAATTCCCTTCCTGTGTATGGGCGCTCTGATCAGTGGCTTGTGTTTAATTCGTTATCAACTTAAAAATTGTCTCTTTGAAACCGCTTATCCACTATCATAGGCTGCCTATCTGTCTTAATGTTAAGGACTGATCTTTTGGATATTGATCTGATTACAGCTTGATTATGGTGTGCCATCGGTCTATTCCTTGTGCATTAGACACCGGCACAATAGAAGTTACTAATCGCAATTACAGTTATATCAATGCTTCAAGTCATTAGAAACTACCGATCACTGTCAAGAACACTAATGCGATGTAGCGGTACACACTAGCAATAAAAATAGAAAATTTTGATTTCGCACAAGTATTTTGAAAAACTATTTTTCAAAATACTATTTTATTTTGTATTTTCAAAATACTTTTGATTTTTGTAAAAGTATTTTTTTAGTATTTTATTTTGTATTTTCAAAATACTTTTGAAAAGTATTTTGTAAAAGTATTTTCAAAATACTTTTAAGAAGTATTTTATTTTGTATTTTCAAAGAAGTATTTTATTTTGTATTTTCAAAATACTTTTGAAAAGTATTTTGTAAAAGTATTTTCAAAATACTTTTAAGAAGTATTTTATTTTGTATTTTCAAAATACTTTTGAAAAGTATTTTGCCCATCACTGATAAATGTACATCCATACATATATATCCATATATCGGTTTACGTTGTAATGCCGTATTCAGCCATTTTCACACAGATTACGCGTATTATTATTTATTTTGATCACTTCCTGTTTTCAAAAAACAAAGATGTAGGTATGGAAATGAAGCCCTACATTCCCTCTACAGAATGGTATCTTTGTTTCTCTTCCAGGAAGACAAATGAATACGCAACAGACAAAAAAACTAAGGGGGAGTGCTTCCATTCAGCCATTTTTCACGCATATTACGCGTATTAGTATTTATTTTGATAACTTCCGGTTTTCATAAAACAAAGCTGTAGGTATGCAAATGAAGCCCTACATTCCCTCTAAAGAATGGTATAATTGTTTCTCTTCCAGAAAGAATAGTCAATAAGATATAGTCGCAAAAACTAGGGGGGGTGGTATCCACCCCTCTGGTGCCTCGGGTATATCAGGTATAACTTTTGAATGGCGTGGGCTACCACCATGATGTTTAACTCAAAATGTGTACCAATGCTTCTTTTGTAACAGGACTACCTAAAATGCAAACCATTATAATTTCGGGTTTGGTTTCATGCATCATATCTTGTAATACACCAATGGATTCAGCATTCAATTCCTGCACAGAATGGTATATTTAGTTGTACATTATGTGAATGCACCTCGAAATTACATCATTTTTAACAAAGGAACCGATAATTAGCGATATTTTATATTATTGCGTACATTTTGTACTTTTTGATAAACAAATATACAATTATGTGTGTTTTGAAACTGATCTGTGTATCCAAGATACACAAATACATCCTACACATGTTTATATACGTATAAATATGCATCCATCCATATATACATCGTGTATGCATGCATACATGTACAATGCCGCATTCAGCCATTTTTCACACAGATTACGCGTATTATTATTTATTTTGATCACTTCCGGTTTTCAAAAGACAAACATTTAAGTATGCAAATGAAGCCCTACATCCCCTCTAAAGAAAGGTATATTTGCTTCTCTTCTGGGAAGAAAACTGAATACGCTACAGACAAAAAACTAAGGGGAGTCCTTCCATTCAGCCATTTTTCACGCATATTACTGGTATTATTATTTATTTTGATCACTTCCGGTTTTCAAAAGACAAACATTTAAGTATGCAAATGAAGCCCCACATTCCCTCTATAGAATGGTATAATTTGTGTCTCTTAATATTAAATGACGGATAAGATATAGTCAAAAATCTAGGGGGGTGGTATCCACCCCCTCCCCTGGTGCCTCGGGTATATTGGGTATAACTTTTGAATGGCGTGGGCTACCACCATAATGTTTACCTCAAAATGTGCGCCAATGAATCTGCTACAGCTACCTAATCCCTTTTATTCCACACGGGAAAAATCTTTATGCATAAAAACCTCTCCCTCTACCACCCCCCCTTGGTAGCCTGAGGGTTAAAAAATGTCTCCAATGAATCTGCTACAGCTACCTAAAATGTAAAAATTATATTCCATATGGGAAAAAAATTATGCATAAAAACGTAGGGGAAGTGTCAACCACCCCCCCCCCTGGTAGCCCGAGGGTTAAGTCGCTAACATTTTCCTGGCACCGAAACTGAACAGCATTGCACTGCGCATTTGATTTCATATAACGCCGTGGATGCCAATCGAGCAACTCCTTTTCCCTTTCTTTCTTTTCCTTCTCCTTCCAGCTTGTCCTCCTTCTCATCCTCCTCGTCCTCCTACTCCTCGTCCTCCTACTCCTCGTCCTCCTGTCCCTGTCCCTGTCCCTGTCCCTGTCCCTGTCCCTGTCCCTGTCCCTGTCCCTGTCCTGTCCCTGTCCCTGTCCCTGTCCCTGTCCCTGTCCCTCCTCCTCCTCCTCCTCCTCCTCTCCCTCTCCTCTCCCTCTCCTCTCCCTCTCCCTCTCCCTCTCCCTCTCCCTCTTCCTCTCTCTCTCCCTCTTCCTCTTCCTCTCCCTCTCCTCTCTCCTCTCCCTCTCCCTCTCCCTCTCCGTCTCCGTCTTCCTCTCCGTCTCCCTCTCCCTCCATCTCTTCCACTTTCTCCTCCTACTCCTTCTCGTCCTTCTTCTTCTTCTCCTTCTCTCCTCATTCTCCTCCTTCTTCTTCTTCTTCTTCTTCTTCTTCTTCTTCTTCTTCTTCTTCTTCATCTTCTTCTTCTTCTTCTTTTTTTTTTTCTTCTTCTTTTTCTTCTTTTTCTTTTTTTCTTCTTCTTCTTCTTCTTCTTCCTCCTCCTCCTCCTCCTCCTCCTCTTCTTCTTCTTCTTCTTCTTCTTCTTCTTCTTCGCATTCTTTTTTTTCTTCTTCTTCTTCGCATTCTTCTTCTTCTTCGCAATCTTCTTCGCATTCTTCGCATTCTTCTTCTTCTTCTTCTTCATTCTTCTTCTTCTTCGCATTCTTCTTCTTGTTCTTCGCATTCTTCGCATTCTTCTTCTTCGCATTCTTCTTCTTCGCATTCTTCTTCTTCGCATTCTTCTTCTTCTTCGCATTCTTCTTCTTCGCATTCTTCTTCTTCGCATTCTTCTTCTTCGCATTCTTCTTCGCATTCTTCTTGGCATTCTTCTTCGCATTCTTCTTCTTTGCATTCTTCTTCGCATTCTTCTTCGCATTCTTCTTCGCATTCTTCTTCGCATTCTTCTTCGCATTCTTCTTCTTCGCATTCTTCTTCGCATTTTTCTTCTTCGCATTCTTCTTCGCATTCTTCTTCGCATTCTTCTTCGCATTCTTCTTCTTCTTCGCATTCTTCTTCGCATTCTTCTTCTTCGCATTCTTCTTCTTCGCATTCTTCTTCTTCGCATTCTTCTTCGCCGTCTTATTCAACTTCGTATTCTGTTAAATAGTCGCGTTGACCTTGACGTGGCGTAATAATGTTTTGTAAAACTTTCAATTCGCTAAACCGTTCCGTTTCGGAGCCTTTAGCCGGACGGACAAACATACGGAAGGACAGCGTAAACAGACGTCGCCTTATAATATAGATTATGTTTTACAGGTTGAGGAAGCCATGACATTGGTTAAAGTAATAACCTAATTAAGCATTGTGCAACTCAGGTTTATGCAAACCTGTGAATTTATGTACAAGTACCACAATAATCTCCTTCCTCCTTTATTTTCTTCCTATTTTATATAGTCAAATTCCGCATACAATTAATATGAAAAATAAGCAAGACTACACAAGGATAATTATACGTCAGAAAAAACACTCGTAAATTGTCTACCAGATACCAGGGCCCAGTGCCATGGAACAGCCTTCCGCCCAGTATCCGAACTTCATTATGTTACAGACATTTCAGACACTCATTGCGCGCGCACACAGTGGAGCATATAGTTTAGTCTCATAGTTAAGATGTAGTTAAGATGAAAGTTATCTTTTCTAATGCACACATGTGCTGTGTAATGTGTATGTACATGTATATACATGTATGACCAATGCTCCAGTGTCGTTATTTTCCATGGTAGGGCCTACATCCAAGACCAATATAGATGTGCATTGACAGATCCCGACTATCCTTTCTATAGTATATATATTCGTTTATTTGAAAAAAGAGACAAATCTGGGTGGCACACCGCACCCAGTTACATGTCGAAGCATAAACCAGACAAATAAAATAATAGATGCAGGACAATAGACAAGGACAATAGACAACATTATTGAATGTAATGAGTAAGGAATCTATAATATTTATGCAGCCTCCGTCATCTTTTACCCACTTTAATTTGTAATAACAGGCTCTCCTCAGCGGGACTAGTCCCTTTTGGGTGCCTATAATATTGTTCTCACTAACAACAACGTTCAAGCATGTCTCATAATTATACATGTAACTTGGAAATATGCAACTCTACATGAGTGACCTCCATTAATTTCATTCATTACTGACCTCCTTTCGCTGTTAAATAGTTCGCGATGTGCATCTGATTTGCATCTCGTAGAGCCGCAATCAAACCATCCCATTGATCTTTGGTCAAAATGTAATCCAAAAGCTTGGAGTTTCTTTTACACGAAGAACCCTGGCTTTTAACATCATCCATTTCAGTCCAACCAATGGTTCCGTTGACGCGTATTTGGTCCAGAAGTCCAAAATCTGGATCCATACGTTGCACCAAAAAGTCTCTGTACTGTTCAGAAGAAAACAAAATTAGTAGGCCTAATACAGAAATTAGCCATATTATAATATAATAGTAGTTTCAATATTAACCCTTATAGACCGTTTTTTGGTTACAGTTTTCGGTAACCGGGGGGTAAAAAATTACCTCCAACTTATTTGCGTCAAATCTAGGGAAATGTTTAACCAATTTTGGTCATGTTTAATTTATCCGATAGACAAGGACAATAGACAACATTATTGAATGTAATGAGTAAGGAATCTTTAATTAAAATGACGACTCGTTCCAATATGGCTGCATCTAGTTTCTCGTCTGCATATAAGGTAAGAAAATTTAAATTTTAAAAGTGTTTATGTGATTTAAGTGTAACATTACGTAGCTAACCTACTGTTATGCCAAATGTGCATTGAAAAATCAAATGTATTGCGGTAGAAATGTTTAGTAGGCCTAAATCTTTGATGTTCCCAAATGGGAACATTGGGCACAAATGTAGTATGTTCCCATTTGGGAACATGATGGAGAAATTTATTGAGTTATTGAAAACTCCATATTTATTTAAAAGAATATGAGATAAATTAGAATTTTTAGTTTACACAGCAATCACACCTTATTTAATGCCTTTTTCAGGAGTAAAGAAAGGTCTCCTTGTCTGAGGCGATCACCATTATAGAATCTGATGTAGATGGAGACAATGATAACACTGAGCAGCTTGTTCACCTAGCACAGGCTTCAGATGCAGCGTCTGCTAATATTGAGAGAGATGTCGAAATAGTTATGCCGCCAGAGATAGGGATGGTGCGTCCAATGAAGAGTGTGTGGATGAAGATGCCCTAATTCTTTCGACTCTTCCATCTGCTGTCTTTGGACAAGTTATTGCTTCTGTGCATAAAGGTTCAGACGATGAGAGTCACAGCACCTTATTACTGCCATCACTCGACTAAAATATACATTCGAGACAACCGGATGCAAATTGTGGGTTTCCGGCATCTCACAATGAGTATCCGTTCAACGTCAAAGTGTAGGCGTACTGTGGAAAAAAGCCGGAAACTTTTAACACCAGACGCTTGGGCTGAGTCTCCACGTTGTTACTTCTCTACTCAGCTATATTACCAACCCGGAGTGCCATGAGGTCTACTACGGCAGCTTCTTCATATGATAGATGTGAGACAACCAGCGTGTGACTGTCGCTACCAATTTCATTGCAGTAGAGCCATTCGAAACGCTGGAGCTCAGCCAAAAAGTATGTGGTTGATATAAATCAACCAGCTGTCATTAGAGAGTATACTCTTCACATGTGTGTTGTGGGCATTCTGAATCCCTTCATGTCTAACTATCACCCCGTATTTGGCTCCAAGAAGTGGTGATGCCACTCTTTATCAACGGTTTGAACATGACTGTTGTTGCTGCCTGGCCTCTTCACGTGGAAATCTGTGGATTGTCTGATCACCTGGAGTTCTGGCGGCAACTTGTGAACAATACTATACAACGGTTTGACAATCCTCCAGCAGCTCTGTAAGATAGCCACTCTCATGACATTCGGTGGCGCATTGGATAACATCTGGCAAAGAGACCGAGAGGTCCAGAGAATTCTTGAATTTATTTGAATTCTTGGTACAGCGCAGTTCTTCTCCTTCGGAATTTATAATAACAAAGCATGGTTCTACTTCATCTGCACTACGAGCAGTAGTATGCATTTTCAGAATATTGTCAGTCTCCTGGAAGGCATTGTAGAGAAATACCTGGAATATGTTGATGTGTATGATCGTTGTGTTAAATCGAAGAATTAGACAATGCTATTGTTGGCACTGCTTTATAACTTCTGAAAACTGGTTACTTCAACATTGATGTATGGCTTTATTGCTCTAGCAAACCAGCCTATATGCTGTGCATAAAGTAAAACTAGTGTAGTAACTGTAAACTGTAAATTTAACAGATTATCTTCAATAAATTTGCATGGTGTTCCAAAATGGGAACATACTCCATATGTGCCCAATGTCCCCAAATGGGAACAGCACGCCATAAAAAAACAAGTTCCAGGGACCTTACCCTAGCATCATTTCTTATATTCCCAAGTATCATAAAGATTGGCCATTGGGGGAAGTTTTGGGCATTAATGGAAAATTTATTTGAATTCTTGGGTTCTTCTCCTTCGGAATTTATATAAACGAAAACAAAAGGTTTTAGTTAACTATAACTAAAACTAAAACGAAAACTAGAAATAAATAAAAACTAAAACTAAACCAGTCAAAACTAATAATAACGAAAACACATAACAAAATCCAAAACGAGAACACATAATGAAAACCTAGCGTCTTAGGATATTCAGCGTTTTTGAATATACGCATTTTATAATCAGTTCTTCGTTCGTTAATCTTCCGATCTTTGGAATTTTATATGATGTCCGAACTACATTTAGATGGTAGATCTTAAACTAATGGAGTAATGGGGCTGTTTTAAGTATCGATTAGAAACAGATTGAAGAGAGTAAATCCTTATTGGTGCGAAAAAATTGCCAGACTTGGCGAAATAACTAAAACTAATAATAACTAAAACCCCTAGCATGTGAAACTAATAATAACTAAAACTAATAATAACTAAAACTAATAATAACTAAAACACCCAGCATGTTAAACTAATAATAACTAAAACTAAAACTCAATTGAAGGCAAAACTAAAACAACATTACACGTATGACACGAGTCATACACTTGATCTTATTATAACGCAGTACAGCTGTTCGGCTGTTAGAAATATATCTGGCTGAGTCATAATTATTTGTAGAGTGATTATATCCAGTTGAAATAGCAGTCAGCTACCGATCTTGTTGCCCAGAAAAAGTCATCTCTCTATATGAAATCCTATAATAAAGCTTTTTCCAAATAAGTCTAAGAGGGTTGTGACTTGCTCCTTCCAGCCCTGGTACTACTCCGTTATTGCCGCTGCTAGGCGGGTCGCAGTCCGTTAGAACAGCGCTTCCCAATCGTGTCATTGTGACAGGTATCAACAGGTATCAACTTTGGGAGAAGATGCCTTTCTTCCCACTGCAGGAAGACCGGTGCCACATTTGATTTATTAATTATTTATCTGTTTCGTTTTCGATCACCTAAATTCCTCAAGTATTGATTTAAGTGCATGTTTAGCCAATTCTATGACTTAATTGCTAGAAAATATAGGCAATAGTCCTATTTACCTTCACACCTCGTCTCATAATAAAACATTTATATTAGTGTCATATTGTCCGTTAATTTGTCTCAGCAGCTAAATCAACCTACTTGTCGCATATGGTCTTTGATGGATCTTACTGACTTTGAAGAAGTGATCATCTTTCTGTTAAGTAACAAAGATCAAAATAGGGAATAAGATAATGACTCTCTATTCGATTAACGCTTAAGGCCATGAAAGCCACATGATGTTACACAATGGATAATATAATACCAGCTTTTTGACAGTGTTTTATGCACAAAACATGACGCTAATCTAACTGTCTAATCTCATCACATTTTTAAATGAACGTGCCTGCCAAGATACCTACAATATTAAAAACCCACTATAAAAATCCAATAGAAAGTGTGCATTCATAATCAAAAGCTGACATTTTTACTTATGGAACATTGGTGAATAATAATTATTATAATAATAATAACAATAATAATGATTATAATAATAATAATAATAAGAACCATGATTTTAAGAACTCTGATTTTATAATAATAATAATAATAATAATAATAATAATAATAATAATAATAATAATAATAATAATAATAATAATAATAATAATAATAATAATAATAATAATAATAATAATAATAATAATATTAATAATAATGATAATAATAATACTAATAATAATAATAATAATAATAATAATAAGCATTGGCGCCTTGAATTCTGAAAGTTTATGTAGGGTATGTTCGGGGGCTTTGTGGGAATTCAGGATAACATACTAAAATTCTGTAAAAAATATTTCTAGACAATATATGAATAGAATAATGGAGGGAAAGTAAGGAATGGTTGGTTTCTGCGATGTATCATTTTTCTGGACACCCCTAACAGCCTTGAAATATTCTAGATTGAAGCACGTGCAAATAACGAGCATTTGACTCCAAAAATGAAGACAAAGTTAGGACCCTTTGAGGGAACCTAAATAACATCCGAAAATACTGAAAGAGGATTTCTACAATTATACGTGGCACTTTTGCCTCGGATTTTTAAGAAAAAATCAATAACGATTTTTTTTACTTTTCAAAATGCTAATCAATTAATATTAATAATATCAAGACGTGTGATAGGCAGCAATGCACAGAATTCAATATTTCTGTTAAAAACAGAAAAAATGTGTGTTTTTTCAAAATTCATCTTGGAGTTGACAAGCGTTTCGCGTCACACAGTTGACTTTCAGATTTTAAGAGTCTTCAGGCAACAATAAGAAATATATATAATCAGTCACTGTCAGCTGAAGGTACAATTTCGCAGCCTACTGACAATGGAGGCATAATTGCAAGACATAAAACAGCAAAATTGCCCTAATTAGGAGAAGTAATGAGGGAGCATAAAACACACGAAGAAATTAATGAGATCAGTACCAGAAACATTAGGCTATCATTATCAAAGTTCAACTCATTGTATATCGAGGCTTATAAGGATGATGAAATGACGACTACAATACAGATATCATATGTTTGTTAGGGCACTATATATGTACCATTTAAGTGCTGCTAGATTTTGAAAATGTGGATTCCTGACAATCTGTCGACTGCATGACGTGGGCGCGCGTCACGGAGTTGACCGTCACGGAGTTGACAAATCGTTTAATTTTCGGCAAAAACCGGAACACGCGAAACAAAATAATTTCAATGATGTTTGCAACAAAGACAGGACTCTATCACATCCACAAAGGACACGTTACATTGAAAGTTTTATTTAGGCCTATATATTCCTAAATATTTACGTCACGGAGTTGACCTCAATTAAACATACGCGGTGCAACATTATTGTTAACTTTTTGTTGTTTAAACAATGAAACGCAAGATAAACTTCTCATGTTTACCAGCAGCATTGGCAACGACAAATGACAAATATCAGCTGTAAAACCACTAGCCGTTACAAGTTGGACACGAGTTTTGCAGCCGTCATGGAATTGACATTTGGAATCAGGACACTGTAATTTGCTCCATTAACATTTAATTGTTCATTCAAATAAAATCAAACTCAATATAATATTATAAGCATGGTTTATGTTGTAAACAATATGTTACTGAAAATGAATAGTAAATTATCGGATTGACTATATGCACAAATGGAAATAAACAATTTTTCCGACTTCGGTACACATCTGGGACAACACAGTTTCTGTTGAAATGCATCGACTGTGAGGTAATAAAACCATCTGAATAATTTATGAACTTTCCAATTTTAATTTTTTTAGTTTTATTTGGGTTGTCTGAAACAAACCTACGTTACGGATTGTCATATGTTGTCACAGAAGCTTTAACCTTCGCAGGACCAAGCGGGGTAAATAATTACCCCAGCGGTATTTGGATGTTGATTACGGAGCAACTGTGGGGAGTTATACTTTGACCTTTCATGTGTTTACAAGTTAATACCCCAGACATATTCTGACACCATAATCACCTTGATGTCATGTTGTGGGGAAAAGATATTTGAGTCCAACGTGTCATGGGGTAAATATTTACCCCGCTTGGTCCTCGACGTCGTTATTTTCTCGAACATAGGAAAAAAATATTTTTTAAATATCTGAGCTCAGAAGTAACTTAAAATCATAAATAAAGTGTTGAATCTACCAAAGAATTAAGTTTTGATAGTTGTATAATTGTTGAGAGTCTACTTTCCAAGATGGCGGCCAAAATGGCCGCCAAAACACAAAAATATGCATATCCCAGCTCGTAGACAAGATATAATAACAAACGAAGTGTCGAATTTAGTATTTTCAAGGTCACGGATTCGATTTGTCGTAACGGCAATAGTATGAGAGTGTTAATTTCCGAGATGGCGGACAATATGGCCGTTAAAACACAAAAATATGTGTATCTCAGCTCGCCGGTAAGATATATTAGCAAATAAAGTGTCAAATTTACTATATTCAAGGTCAAGGAATTGATTTATCGTGGTGACAATAGTGTGTGAGTGTTACTTTCCAAGATGGCGGTCAATATTGCGCCAAAACCCAGATATTTGTATATCTCAGCTCATATTTTGCTTATGGCGGCCATAATGGACGCCATCTTGGATAGTAACGTTCCCGTACTATTGGCACTACGAGAAATCGATACGTTGATCTTGAATGTATTAAATTTGACACTCCTTTTGTTATTTTAGCTAAACTTAATACTGAAATATGCATATTTTGATTCTGAGGCCACATTGGTTCCACCATCTTGGATAGTGTCATCCCGACACTTTTGCTACTGCGAAAAAATGACTGCTTGACCCTGAAATTATAACATTTGACACTTCATTTGCTATTGTAGCTTACCTATCAGCTAAGATATTTATATTTGTGTTTTGGCGGCCATATTGGCCGCCATCTTGGAAAGAAACACTCACACACTATTTGCACTACGAGAAATGGATTCCTTGATCTTGAAACTATTAAATTCGACACTTCATTTTTTACGGTAGCTTACCTTAGAGCTGAGCCATAAATATTTTGTTTTGGCGCCCATATTGGCCGCCATTTTGGATAGTATCAGTCTAACACTATTGCAACTACGAGAAATCGATTTCTTGATCTTAAACTATTAAATTTTATACTTCATTTGTTATTGTAGCCTATTTTGATCTGAGATATAAAAATTTTTGTGTTTTGGCGGCCATCTTGTCCGCCATCTTGGATAGTATCATTCCCGCACTATTGCATCTATGAAAAATCGTTTTACTTACCTTAAAATTATTAAATTCGACGCTTCATTTGTTACTGTAGCTTGCCTAAGGGCTGAGATATGCATTTTGTGTGTTATGGCGGCCATATTGGCCGCCATCTTGGAAAGTAACACATGCGCACTATTGACACTATAATAAATCGATTCGCTGACCCTGAAACTATTTAATTAGACACCATATTTGTTATGGTAACTTACCTATATGCTGAGATAGACATTCATTTGTTGAAGCGGCCATATTGGCCGCCATTTTGGAAAGTAACACTCGCACACTATTGGCACTACGAAAATTGGTATTCTTGGCCTTGAAACTATTATATTCGACACTTCATTTGTTGCTGTAGCTTGCCTATAAGCTGAGATATGCATTTTGTGTTTTATGGCGGCCATATTGGCCGCCATCTTGGAAAGTAACACTCGCACACTATTGGCACTGCAATAAGTCGATTCGCTGACCTTGAATCTATTTTATTAGACACTCTATTTGTTATGGTAACTTAACTATGAGCTGAGATATACATTTTTGTGTGTTTTGCCGGCCATATTGGCCGCCATCTTGGAAAGTAACACTTGCAGCCTATTGGCACTACAAGAAATGGATTCCTTGACCTTGATACTATTAAATTCGATACTTCTTTTGTTATTGTAGCCTACCTGGGAGCTGAGATATTAAAATTTTTGGTGGGGTAAAAAATTACCCCGCTTGGACCTCGACGTATCGTAAAATGTTTTGGTCCTTCGAAGGTTAAAAAATATTTCAAATACCGCGGACAGCAAAATGGACACTTATTGTAGAAACATTCGAAAATATTCCACAAACATTGTCATCTACCAAAGCAACTTTTTGGCTGGTGAGACCCAAGACTTTCGAGATAAAGGTTTTTCTGAGACACCCTAATACATATTGCATTGTATTTTATTGTCTCTATCAATTTACATAGCGCCTCTCGCAGTGCACACCAATCAATGGCGCAAACATACAAATATACATACATGCGTACAACATATGTTTGTACATACAAACAGGAAGTACCACTCCATTGAATCATTCGCTTACTTGTTGACGTCTTTAGAGCATTCGACCAAGGTAATGTCAGACTTATCGCCTTATTAGATGTCAATGTCGCCTTTGCCATTGCGGACAATGCTATTCTACTCTAGCGTTTGTCTAAATCTGTTGGCATTGTCAATTCAGCCCTTCTGACCGTGCTCTCTCTCTCTCTCTCTCTCTCTCTCTCTCTCTCTCTCTCTCTCTCTCTCTCTCTCTCTCTCTCTCTCTCTCTCTCTCTCTCTCTCTCTCTCTCTCTCTCAGCTGACCTGCCGAAATATTCACACATATCCGATTACATGCGGCGTGAGCTACACTGGCTTCCAGTTGCTGATCGTGTTAAATTCAAGATCGCTACGCTGGTTTGGAAGGCTACGACTGGCACTGCTCCGGACTACATTGCTGAACTGTGCCTTCCAGTTGGCACTCAAACTGGTCGGCGGGCTCTCCGGTCTACCTCGCGAAACGACTTGATTGTACCTTCGTTTCGAACCACCACCCGTGCTCGTCGGGACTTCTCGATTGCGGCGCCACGAATCTGGAATACTCTTCCGCCATCTGTGCGTGCTACTAATGCTGCAAGTGGTTACATGGTTTTCTCTCGACTCTTAAAGACTCACTTTTTCAGCTGTTTGATGGCCACGTGTTGAGCGCTTCTGTGAGACTCTCAAGTTGCGCTATATAAATGTCTTGTTACATTACATTACATTACATCTCTCTCTCTCTGTCTCTGTCTGTCTCTGTGTCTGTCTCTCTCTCTGTCTCTCTGTCTGTCTGCTCTGTCTGTCTCTGTCTGTCTCTGTCTGTCTCTGTCTGTCTCTGTCTGTCTCTGTCTGTCTCTGTCTGTCTCTGTCTCTGTCTCTCTGTCTCTCTGTATGTCACTGTCTCTGTCTATCTGTCTCTGTCTGTCTCTGTCTCTGTCTGTCTCTGTCTCTCTCTCTCACTCTCTCTCTCTCTGTATCTTTGTATCTCTCTGTATCTCTGTCTCTCTTCCTATGTGTTACTGTATCTGTTTCTTTCTCTGTCTCTGTCCGTCTCTCTCTGTGTCTGTCTCTCTATCTCTGTCTCTCTCTGTCTCTCTGTCTGCCTGTCTATGTCTCTGTCTGTCTGTCTATCTCTCACTCTCTCTCACTCATTATTTCTCTCTCTCTCTCTCTCTGTTGCTCTCTCTGTCTCTCTCTGTCTGTCTCTCTCTCTCTATGTCACTCTCTGTCTCTCTCTCTGTCTCTCTCTTTCTCTCTGTATCTGTATCTCTTTCTTTTACTGTCTTTGTCTGTCACTCTCTGTGTCTGTCTCTCTATCTCTGTCTCTGTCTCTCTCAGGCTTTCTCTGTAACTGCCTCTGTATCTGCTTGTGTCTGTCTGTCTCTGTCTCTCTTTCTGTCTCTGGCTCTCACTCTGTCTGTCTCTCGTCTTTAGATACACCTCAGCCTGGACCTTTATCCCATATGGTCTACCTCATTGTTCGGTTCTGGTACCACACTCTTTTACATACTCTATAATACCGCTGACCTATCAGACATACTCGCCCTCAAGGGCGACTCATCAGAGGCCGATGTCACCCAAGCCTTTGACAGTGTTATTTAAGTTAACTAAAACTGAAAGTAACTTTATTGTTAACTGAAAGTTCTATATAAGTTAACTAAAACTGAAGCTGAAAAGTTTTGAAAACTGTAACTTAAACTAAACTGAAAAGTTCAAAACTTGATCTAAAACTAAACGTGAAAGTTGAATAAATTTTGTCTGTGTGGCGCACAGACCGAGTGGCAAACATGTCTGAAACGTTTAGCGGCAAGTATTTCAAAATTTTATCTGTTTTTTCTTGCTAATCAACATTAATTAAATTAAAAAAATTAAAAAATTAATTAATTAACAAATTAAATTAAATTGCTTCTGTTGAATGCTTACCGAACTAAATTGAAACTGTTTCAGTTCTGAAACTGAAACTAAACTAAAACTGAAAAGACTTGAAAACTATAACTAAAATTAAACTGGAAAGTTAAAACAAAACTAGAACTCAAACTCAAACTCAAAAGTAAACAACAGTGGCCCTTGCTCATGACTCAGCCAGCGCAGCTGCTTCACTGGTCGCGAGGAGCCTTGAGGCGAGATGTAATATGCCAAAAAAATCTTTGTCGGCGGAAACGGCCTATGTTGTCATAAGCTGCCGTTAAACTGTGGATCCAGCCACCACGGCACTTGACCTTTGGATGTCTTCTAACGGCAGCTAACCATTTCCACCTTAATTCAGATAAAACCCAATATATCTGGCTTGGACGTCGAGCACAACTAGCCAAGGCTTACAAGGAATTTCTCCGTCCCAGGTTTCTCGACGTTGATAACTCTACCTCAGTCTGTGATATGGGCGTTACACTGGATCGAGTTCTCTCATTTTCAGACCATGTCAATCGTCTCTGTCGAACCAGTCTTCATCATCTACGTCAACAAAACACCATCCGTCGCTCGTTTTTCCCTCACGCGGTCAACACTATCGTCCAGGAATTGATTTTTACTAGGGTTCACTTCGGCAACATCAATGCTGGCTGCTTTTCACATAAAATTTCCAAGCTTCAGTCAATACTTAACGCTGTGTCCGCCTTATTGGTGGAAACACTAAGTTTGCTCACATTATCTGCCTTCATTCAAGAAACTCTCCACTGGCTACCTGCGTCCTAGGCAGTTCAAACACTTATGCGCAACTCTCTGGTCGCGGCAGCTCTTTCATGCTTTCAGATCCTATGAACCTCGGTCTCTCCACTGTCTGGACGCTTCGCTCTCCGCTCGGCCGCCAGAGGACCTCTGGTTGCTACCCGTATGCGCGGTAGGACTGCTCAATCCAGAAACTTTGCTTTTGATGGCTTCTTTAGCTGAAACCATCTTCCTCGGTTTTCCTCTTTCTCTGTTTCAGAAACGCCTGAAGTCTATCCCACTTGTTAGTGACAACGCAGACTTGGATCGGGAGCGCCTTTGAATCTCTGAGTGGCGCTTTAAAAATGTTCAATTAAGTTTACAAATATTCTTTCTCTATCTCGGCCTCCAGTCTCCTCCTTTCTGAAATTCTGCAACCACTCCTTATAGTCTATGCTGCGCCAGTTCCTCTGAATGGACTCCCATTGGCGCTCTGATATTGCTCAGAAAACGTTCCAGATGTTTGGAATTTCGCAAGATGTTAGTGACAGGATTGAAAACAAACCAGGTCGCAGGAGAAAGGACACATCTGACGAAATGGCTCTTAAGGCGATAATGATTAGGATCAATGTTTTAGCAACCGAAACAACAGCAGCGACACTTTTGAACATGGCAAGTAAAGACGTTGACACATGGAGTTTCAAAGAATCTTTATTGGACGCGAGATCGCTTGGTTTATCTCAAATCACCGATTTCGTAGACAGCAGGTTTACTTCAACAGCAAGCGGTAAAACTAAGGTCATGTTTCATGATCCAATGAAAAAGAACAAACCATCAACATTCAAAGCACTGAACAAAGCAGCCAAGGTTGAGGATGTTCGAAAGAAGGTAGCAAAGGTGTATCGCCATGTCATGCAAAGACTTATTACAATGGGATCCGCTGAAAGGATGCCAAATTTTAGCTAAATCGGTACAACAAAAATAGCCGTTACTAAGGAGAATATCAATAATAATATGACTTAACTTTACACGCAGTTTTCTCAAGTAACAATCTATGTAAGCCGTCAGATTGAAAAATTATGTAACTTCGGTTGTATATGAGTTATAACAAAACTGAAAACAGTTTTGAAAAGGTAAATAAACCACCTACAAGATGGTGTAAAAAACTGAAAAAAATTATTTTGAAGTTGCGACTGGTTTTGTGGTGACGGGTCACAATTAGCTATGTTCAAAGCCGAGGGTGGCATAAATTATAGATCCGCCACCGCCAACTATACTGTAAGACCCGTCATCTGAATTGTGAGATATGCCAATTGCCAACTAATGCGGGAGATCAGTCAACTAGAAGTGAAGACCTTTGACCTCAAAAGAGATATCCACCACTCAAGTGAGATCAGCATCCGTCGGTCTTACAGTGCGTTTCATTGTTCATTTCTGCCATAGTGAACTACTTACGTAGTTAATGAAGTTATCCTCTGCTGTTTTATAATCGCTGTCTATGGTAACGAAAGTATTGTATCGGTTTGTATTGTATTACGGACTTCTAAAGCGCCTTTCACAGTACGACCTAATAAGAGACCACTAGCTACATTACGACACGAACCGACGTACATCTACTACATTCAACTAGTTACGTCACAAGTGTACATGCATACATAATCAATCAAATCAAATCAATTTATTGCAACCCAAAAACATAACAGAAATATATATCTAATTGCAACTCAGAAAAATAAACATAACAACAATATATATCAAATAACGACATAAAGAGAAAAAGAAACCAGGGTAGTAAAAGGGAAACCCAGAAGGGATATGATCCCGCTTAAGTAGGGTCCCCGTGCCTTTGTATTCTGTAACCTAAATTCATCATTGGCCTGTGAAAGAAAGAGAGATATCATGGTAAGGGCCTAATTAAATCAAATCATTGCATAAAAAGAAAAACTTAATTATAATCTTAACTAAGAACTTAACTAAATGCGGCTTTGTGCCATTCACGGTAATGTGAAGATGCTATGCAGATAAAAGAAGGTGTGTACGTAATCTTTTTTTAAAGATGAACAAATTATTAGACAGGAGTATATAGGAAGGGATTGCATTCCATATCAGTGTCCTCTGAGACTTGATTGTATGGAGCCGAGCGTTGGAATGAACCTTAACAGAACGGAAAGTGGAGGCATTTCTAGTATAGTGGGAGTACAGTATATCATAAGCGTGGGCAAGAAATCTTTGAATATCGGTGGGAGAAGTCCGTGCTCCAATCGAAAAAAGAACTTCCCAACTTGAACATCCCGAATTTGGTCGATTTTCAGTATTTTCAATTCTCTAAACAGTGGGGCAGTATGTACCCATTTTCGAACACCAGCAATTAATCGAACAGCCCTTTTTTGTATAATTACCAATCTTATCAACCTAGAGGGATAGGTCATTGCCCAAATCAAATTACAGTAGCTAAGATATGGATAGATGAGTGCATAATATAGATTTAACTTAACAGATTGAGGCAACAGATAAGCAATACGACTCAAAATTCCAACATTCTTAGCAATCTTATTAGAAATCTCATTAATGTGCACTTTCCATGTCAGATGTTGATCGATATGTACCCCCAGGAATCTAGTGGATTCAACCTGCGTAAGAGGAGCATCTTTTATTGTTATACCCAAATTCTCACTAGGTGGTGTTTTTCTATGAGACTTGAATAAGATGTAATTGGTTTTATCAAGATTCATCGAAAGTTTATTCGCCGCAAACCATTCATTTATTTTAGCAAGTTCCACATTGACAAGGCGCACCAGTTCCATCCAAGATCCATGAGAGTAAAAGACATTAGTGTCATCCGCAAATAATATGAAGTACAAGGTAGGCGAAGTTTTAGCTAAGTCATTAATGTAAAGAAGGAATAGTAATGGCCCAAGGTTGGATCCTTGAGGGACACCATATTTAATTCAATTAAGTTCTGACCATACACCATTGCAGAGGACCCTTTGAGAACGTTTATCAAGATAACTTGCAAACCAGTTTAGTTGGGTACCTCTGATTCCATAGTATTCTAATTTCTTTAGTAGGATACCATGATCGACCGTATCAAAGGCCTTTGCTAAATCAAAGAAGACCCCCACCGAGTATTCGTTATTATCAATGGCCCTAGTAATCATATCTTGCATATTGACTAATGCCATATAAGTGGAGTGCCCCTGTTGAAATCCATGTTGGGAGGGGTATATAATGTTATAGTTTTTTACATAGCTGGAGAGTCTATTATACATAAGTTTTTCGTAGAATTTCGAGAAGTACGGAAGAACAGAAATAGGCCTATAATTGGAGACATTATCCTTTTCACCTTTCTTAAATATAGGTACTATTTTAGCAATTTTTATAGCTCCAGGGACTATTCCAGTACTTAAGGAGCAATTTATAATGTCAGCCAAAGGTTTGGCAATTCTAACTAAGTGAGGTGCGGCTAGAGAAGGATCTATATCATCAACCCCTTTACTGCGAGTTTTACTGAAATTCCTACCTATTTCTAAGATTTCCTCAGGGGTAGTTAATAAAATTCCCATTGAATTTTGCTGGGGAGACTTAACCTTTATTTGACCAACGTTCCATTTTTGGAACATAATTTGTAATGTTAAAAAAAAAATTCTGCCTTGGTAAATTTATTATATTTGCACATCAAATGAAAGATCTAAGAATGGAGAATGTAAAACAGTGGTAATTTTCTGATTGCCTTTTTTATTTTTGTGCTACAGACGCGTAATTTTGACGAATTTTGTGATTTTTGAACAAAATCTTTTAGGAAGTTGAAATAAATATTTGTGTCATAATTTTACAGGTGAGACACGTTCTATTTTGTTGACTGATATCTAAAGTCAGTGATAAAAATCAAAATTACTGAAAAAGAAGCAAAACTCTAGAAGAAAAACCCGAGTTTTGAAGCATGTTCCATTTTTGGAACGTTGGGTCACTCTCATTAGTATAATTCCAACATCAGGCGATTGTGTTCCTTTATCATAATTTGTCAGTATATACTGCTGGATTGTTGCATGTGTCATTAATTTGTTTTTAATATTATGTTTCATTTAATTTATTTTTAACCAGGGGCGCAGCCAGGAAAAAATTTCGGGGGGGGGTAAGTTTTCGGAGGTTTCCATTGGAAATGGTCGAAAAAGTTCAGTTTTTTGTATTTCGCATATAATTGCATAGAAAAAATGTCGGCAATTTATTTACGGTGACTCCACCCCGTAAAACCCCTTATATATGCCCATGTTTAAACACTGATTTTGTAATAATTAGTGCATATTTTAAATTGGAGTTTTAGAAAATAACGCAATAACTGCAACACAGTTGAGTACCTGATGCACTCTAATAGCAACTGCAATGTCTAAATCCATGATAGGAGGATGTACTGCCATGCATGCAGCTGACAAGAGATCTCTCTATAATGGCAGAGTGTGCACTATATGATCAGTAATACAAATCTTTGCAATTTTGAATCATTCATTTCAAACTTAGCATTTATGAGTCGGTGGGTGCCTAACTATGGACATCATGGGTTAGAGATGTTTATAAGAGGAAAGCCAATCAGATTTAGTTATAAGATCTGGATGTCTTATTCATGAATAGGATGTTCATCCATATCAAGCAACAATTTATTGTGGCAGGAGTAGGCGACCCACATAAACCACTTTTGGTGAGTGCGTTTTCATGAATTTTGCCTAACTCATCACAGGAAACCATATCACATGCTATTATTTGCCAATCTTTTTACTAGTTACAGTCTTCTGTCTAAGCTGAGGTGTGGGGCAGCAGTCATTCAGAGGTGCTATTCCAGTTCGACCATTACGTCCGTGATGGTCGAACTAGAACAGAACCTCTGAATGACAAGAAAATGTTTGCAAAACAAGAAAGAATGCACATCTCATGCCAAAATTGTTGTTGTTAGGTAGTCAGATAACAATGTAGTAGCATGTTCCAGCAGTATCAATACTGTAAATCCTGTGAAAAGTGCTCAGGCACGTCAAAGGTTGCCATGACACATTGCGATGGGGTCGAGCAATACATTCCTCTCATTAGTCAGGCTCGTTGTTTTTTTTCAATTTTTGAAGAAAAACACTACCAAAGAATGTGTCAGGTGCCTCAATAAACTTCAAGTGAACTGTTTTGAAAGTTTTCATACCTTCAAATAAACTGGTTTTCAATAAATGGTGCATAAGCCAATATTGTATCGTTTATTCACGTTGAACTGCCATTGTAAAAAAAATGCTAGTGGGAATGACCCAACGTTCCAAAAATGACCTTAAATGTGAAATATAACTAAAAGATTGTCATTTCTGTTTTAATACCATCAACATACAACACATATATAAGGACCATCTCAAAATTCCACCTAAAAGGCATAGTGGGTAAATAAAGGTTAAGATAATTATTAAAATTGCTGAGAGAAGGAGGTAGTTTATCAGCAAGCGACTGGGCAATATTAGTGAAAAAGTCATTAAGTCCATTGGCCATTGATTGCGCATCATTAACATTAGTCCCATTAATTTTTAACTCCTCAATGAGCTCCTCCTCATTATTTAATTGCATCATGGAGCGAATGAGTTTCCATGTTTGCTTAAGATCACCATTAATTTTAGAAAATTCGGCCTCATAATAGCTCTTCTCAGCCTTGAGCCTAATCGACTTAAATTTATTTCTATATTCAATAAATTTCATTCTGTTCCCCTCATTTGGCGATTTAATGAATTTTAAGTAAAGAGAATTCTTCTTCTTACAAGATTTTAGGATTCCGGGAGTCATCCATGGTTGTTTATAAACATATTTCCTAGATTTATTATGTTTAGTAATCAGCGGGAATGCCTTATCGTAAGCAAGTTTATAAATTTCCAGAAACATTTCATAAGCCATATTGGCATCCTGATTCTCACAAGCCCTCATAACAGGATCCCAATTTATATCTGCAAGTAGCGAGTCAAATTTAACAATATTTTCCTCATTAATTTTTCGAGTGGTCGTATAGTTGTAGAAATTTTTCTTATAATTTTGTTGGGATGAGAATGAAGCAAATACTGGAAGATGATCGGACAAGTCAGAGATAATTATAGCTGCACTAACTAGCTTCGACCAAGCAGTAGAAAATATATTATCAATCAAAGTGGACGTATAAGAAGTTATGCGAGTCGGCCTCGTGATGGATGGGAAAAGTTGATGTGAGGTCAAACAGTTACATACATGCAAACAAACATACACAATTTACACATATGCGTACACACATCTTTTCAACCGAAACAGTAGTTTTATTGTCGGGGCACATACATGTAGTACTATTATAGTATATAGCCTATGGTTGGGGTATTCGGCTCTTCGCAATGTTTGCACACGGCCATCCGTTGTACACTGCTCACTTTTGCAGCCTATGCCCACTGCCAACCGCATAACTGCACAGTTTGCACAGTGCACACTCTTTATCTGATTTTAAGAACACTAGAAGTCAACAATATTAGTTTCGGGTAACGCAGGGTAATTTAGGAGTACTGAGAGATCAATAAGGATTTAAAAGTAAGCTTATATTTAAAGGATGAAAGAGAAAGGGCAGATCGTATAGAAGGATCAATAGAATTCCATAGTTTGGGACCCGTGATACGAACCGAGGAAGAACGCGCGCCAATTCTAGATAAAGCAGATCGATAATCGTGCTTCTTACGTGTATTGTATCGGTGGAGGTCAGAATTAGTCGTGAAAAAATTTTAAATATGGAAGGAAGAAGGCCTGACTGATGCCTATACATAAGAGTGGCCAGTTGATGAAGATAAATATCATAAATGGAGAGTAAATTGAGAGACTTGAATAGTGGGGAACTATGGACAAGGTAGTGTACACCCGCAATGATTCTAATCAATCTCTTCTGGAGTAAAAAAATAGGTTTAAAGCGATTTGGAGAGCCTCCAGCCCAGGCAGTAGTACAGTACGTTAAGTAGGGCAGCATAAGTGAATTATATAAATTCCTTAGGATTCCAGTAGGCAGCTTCCACTTGAGTGTGTTAATAATGCCCACCACCTTAGATACTTTGTTTTTAATCATCAAAATATGGTCATGCCAAGTCAAGTGTTCGTCAAGAATAACACCTAAAAATTTTACATTAGGAACACGTTTCAGTTCAACAGAATTTATTAGTAGAGGTTGTATATTTAGGTCAGTGTTGGTAGTCCTAGGACCCCTGAACAAAACATAATTAGATTTCTTTATATTAAGTAATAAAAAGTTAGCACAGAACCAGTTTGAAAGATGATTGAGTTCGAGAGTCATGTCCTGGAAAAGAGGCAGCACTCTAGATGAGGAAAGAAAGGCAGACGTGTCATCAGCAAAGAGTATAAAAGTAAGGGTCTTAGAGGAATGAGAAACGTCGTTAATATAGATTAAGAAAAGCAGAGGGCCAAGTATGGACCCCTGGGGAACCCCACAGAGAATGGGAAGAAGATCGGAAATGGCACCAGCATAAGAGACAAATTGGAATCTGTTAGTAAGAAAAGAGCGAAACCATTCCAATGGTAAGCCACGTATGCCATAATGTGACAGTTTGTCCAAAAGGATGTCATGCCGGATCGAATAGAAGGCTTTAGAAAGATCGAGGAAAACACCCAGTGTTTGTTTATGAGAATCCATAGATTCTGAAATACGGTCAATGGTTTCAAGAATAGCCAAGGCAGTGGAATGATTCTTTCTAAAACCGAACTGGTTATCATATAAAATCTGGTTCACGTCTAAGAAATCATATAATCTTTTATGAACAATCTTTTCAAGTATCTTAGAGAAAGTAGTCAAAGTCGATATGGGACGATAGTTAGTCATATCTTGAGAACTACCAGATTTGAATATAGGAATAACTTTGGCAATCTTCATTAAGTCAGGAACAATGCCCTGGTCGATAGACTGGTTGATCAAATGAGCCAACGGCAGAGCTAAATAGGAAGCATGACGTTTAAGCAGCTGAACAGAGAAATCAGAAGAGGTGGTAGGGCTAGTTAACTTAAGATCAGAGATAATATTAAAGATCTCATATTCGTTGGTAGGAGCAAAAAAGAGAGAGTTAGGATTGGGGTTCTTTAAATAGTCCTTGTAGTTGCTAGAAGTAAGAGGAATATTGGTCGCCATATTGGGTCCAATGCCCACAAAAAACTTGTTGAATTCTCTAGCAATAAGAGAAGAATCAGAGGTCAGTTGATTATCAATAGAGAGAGGAACATTCGTTTGGAGGGAAGTGGAATGGCCCATGGCTTGCTTAATAAGTTTCCAAGTTTTGCGGAGATTATTGTTATGAAGTTCAAACATACTGGCATAATAGAGTCTTTCACTATTACGTAATAGTAACGTCAGCTTATTTTTATATTTTTTGTAGTTAATTAAAGTTTCCTCAGATTTATGTCGAAGGTAAATTTTATATAGTTTATTTTTAGTTTTGCAAGATTTCAAAAGAGCAGAGGTCATCCATGGCCTAAGCTTAGTTTTATAGATCCTGACTTTACGGGTGACGAGCGGGAAACAAGTATTATACATATCAAATATTTTATCATTGATTAAGCAGAGTATAGTATTTGGGCAGTCCACCTGAAGAACATCAGACCAATACTCATTATCAAGCATAGATTGGAAATTAAGATGAGCTAGTTCATTATTCGGACGGTAAGTGATAAACTTGGATTTAGTCAAAGGCGGAAGTTCCCAGTCAAGAATAACAAATACAGGAAAATGGTCGCTAATGTCCGTTTGGAAGATTCCAGGAAGTTCTTTATAGGAAAGTACATTGGTAAAAATGTTGTCGATTAGTGTCGACGAGTGTGGGGTGAGTCTGGTAGGCTGAGTGATAAGAGGATGAAAAAAAGAGGAGGACATGGTGTCAAGAAACACATTAGAAGAAAAATGAGAATCAATATTGAGTAAATCAATATTAAAATCACCACATAAGTAACAGGGTTTGTGCAATTTAGTCAGATATAAAAGTAAGGATTCGAGGTCAGTGTTGAATAGTCTAGGGTCAGAGTTGGGAGGTCTGTAAATTACACCCATAAATGATATCCTTGTGATCAGGTAGGGAGATATTAACAAACAAGAACTCAATAGGACAAATTGGGCAGATTTTAACATCAAGGGCCCAGGAAGAGAATTTGTGGTCAACAAGTAAGGCAAGACCACCGCCCTTACTACTAGTGCGAGATTTAGTAAATGTCTTGTAGCCCGAGCAATTCAGTCCATCTTCGGTAGCTACGGTGGTCCAAGTCTCAGTTAGAGCAATAATGCCAAAATGGGCTTCAAGACTATTAAGGTAGTTTCAAAATTCGGAGCTATTTTTATTATAACTACGAATATTGAGATGAATAATTTTCAGGTTATCCTGTAATCCATGCTTCCTGATCAGGTCATTAAATTGGTTTTCTAGGTAATAATTGGAAGAGGATCTTATTAGAGAAGCTAGGAGATTAGCATCAGGGTCGGTTTCATCATTCAGGCCAATACAGGTAGTGCTAGCTCTAGTCAATGAGTTAAGAGGATCCACAGTAGGGGGTGGGAGCAGAGTGAGAGGAGGGCTAAGGAGGTTAGTTACCGATAGGAGCTCAGCATCTAAGTTGACATCATAAAAAGGCATTAACCTACTAGTACAGTAATTACATGGGGTTGGGGTGCTAGATTGGTGAGTAAGGTGAATGGTTGAGGGCTGACAGGAACATAGATTATAAGTGGCAGTGTAGCTCCAAGGAGCATCACTTGGTGCCAAAACATTAAGTAAACTTTCAGCCATGTGCATGTATGTGACAGTAATAGATCAGAAAGAATCTCCATTCATGGGTGGCGAGAGTAGCCCGAGGTACTAAGTGAGATAAAGGCTTTACACACCAAGTATGAACATCTGATGAAGTAGTGGCAAACAATTCTAATTTAGCAACCATTGATAAGTAGCAGTCAGAGATTAACTCATACATTACAAAAATAATATACAATAAAACAAAAATAGGGCAAGAACTTTTGCCCGAGATAATAACAAAAAAGTGTGAATATACTTGCAAAAACATGAAAATGACAAAAAAAGAAGAAGAGCAAGCAAACCACAGAGTATAAGGCAAATACACAAACAACACTAGATATTTAAAGAAAACCTTCAGAGAGGCCAGTTCCATAGTCAGGTGTGCGCCGGAGGACCATATAGATCAAGTGAACTTAGATTGAGACACGGAAGGTAACCATGTAGAAACAGTGAAACGTTGACAGTGACATGGAAAGTGTCCAGGTACATCAAGAGAAATGTTGACTGTGACACGGAAAATATCCAGGTAGATCCAGTGAAACGTTGACTGAGACACGGAAAATATCCATGTAGATCCAGTGGAACGTTGGCTGTGACACGGAAAATATGCAGGTAGATCCAGTGAAACGTTGACTGTGACACGGAAAATATCCACAAAGAAGAACAGTCACGGATACTGTAGATTTTCAGTGGAACATCAAAACGATGGTGGGTTCATAGGTCCAGGTCTCCATCTATGTATGAAGAGAAAGCGGTCACATCGCGATCAGAGGGAGATATAGCGAGGTTAGTTAGGTCACTCCCAGTTGGTCAGCAAGTGGAATAGTCGGAATCAGGAGTTTCTTGGGCCCATCTTTGGCAGGTGTTGCATAGATTTTCCCATTCCATGACCAGATTCTGAAAATTCTCGGGTCTTTGTGGTGAGATGAGATGAAATGTGCCTTAATCGGAGTGAGGTCTTCGGAGATGCCCACCTTGGACCCTTTGAGAATACTTCGACATCGTAGAATGGCGTCACGGACCGTTCTTCTGCGGAATGAGACAATAACTGATGTAGCTGAGAAGCCTGATGATTGGGAAACTGAAGAGGTAGTATTCTTGCCCAGAATCATCACATTGGTAATATCCTCAGGCACTATATCAGTATAGTTGAGCCGGTCTCTGAAGAATGAGAAAATTTCTTTTTCGGCAGTTTGAGGGCCCACAATGAGGCCCGTAATGCGAATATTGAGCGAGCGAGTCAGTTGATCCATTTCGTTAACGGTTTTGTAGAGACGATTATTTTCATCAGAATTTTTGACCATGGACAAGTCTATTGCAGCAAGTCTTTCGGAGTGTAGTTCCAGTTTCAGCTGGTCGGATGTAGTGCTTTCAGTTAGGGAGGCCAACTGCTCTTCAGTGTTTGTAATACGTCCAGCGAGAGTCTCAAGAGTTGAGGAGATGTCTTTAGTTACCTTGGTAAGTTTAACATCGAATGATGTAATTTGAGTTTTCAAATCCTTGATTTCCGTATGAACCTTCGCCATTGCATCCGAGAGTGACTTATTTACGGCCTGGGCAACAGTTCGCTCTATTAGCAGCGACAAGTCAGACCAGGAGGGTGTTCCTTCGACAGGTAACTTGAAGTCAGTCACATCGTCCTTTTTGTTTTTCCTAGTTCCACTTTTGTCAGCCATAGAGACAGACCCGGATCTACAGTTTTGGGGCCCTGTGCTGATCGAATGACGGGGCCCTTACAATTTAAGAAGCAAGGCAGACATACAATTAATTCCTCACAAACTGTCTTAGACAAGTAAGATGCGACACCCCGACCTGCGCCACCATAACCCTGTAAATGCTGACATAAAAAAGGATCGAACTTGGCTAGTAACTCGATGACTCCCATATAGTTGCCATTATTAGCAGATCCGAAAACTTCATCGTCACCACGGAAAGGGAGACCTCGTTCGGCCAGAAATTTAATTACTTCCACTGCCAGTAAGATAACTCGCCAGTACTCCAATTCGACTTGTTTCACGAGATTACAATCCACTCGACCAGCTGTGATCTTTCTACTGCGCCAAACTGTTAAACTATTCTTATGTTCAGCGCTATTCTCGTGCTCAAGAACTCTACTCTGGCAATGATTCCAGTCACTGAACCCGTCTCGAAACAATGATTTACTATGACTAAACAACTCGCAGGGCACACAGTAGACGTTACCAGTCGACATGAATATGATAACCACTCCCTCCTCACTGTTTCAGAGTTTGCCATTGTACGCTGAAATAACGTAGGTGGTAAATACCGTTTATGAGTTTACCTGCGCGCTCTGATTTCGAAAAATCACCCAAGTTTTGGACAATCGCTGGTCGCCGTATAATTTACTCGCACAGTTCATCAGTCACAACCTGGGACTATTATTCATTCATTCATTCATTTCAGATATTTATATAGGCCTGGCGCCCCTTCAAGAATTCTACTCGGAGACGCTCCAGACTACAGCGCGGGCACTGAATCGGAGTTTCACGCCGAAGCGCATGAGCAATTGCGTGTGAAGGACTTGCCCAGGGTCCCTACGCGGCGGCTTGAGGTGGATTCGAACCCGCAACCCTCCGGCTGCAAGGCACCGAACATACCTCTACACCACCACGCCCCATTACTGTCAGTAATAATAGTCCCAGGTCACAACCCAATTAGCCGGGTCGCTAATAACGTTAGTAACGTCTTCAATAACACACGTCGTTGCTGCATCGATGAGAATGTTTCCCAGTACTTCGGACTCTTGTTATTGGAGCGAGTACTTCCTCTTATCCATTGAGCTCAGTTCTATGCTTGAATTAAGTTGAATAATAATCTTGATTGACGCTAGCGGCTCACAGTCTATGCTTTATTATTGTCTGAAATAAAAATGACTTAAAAGTTCAAAGTGCCGCATGGCCGCAGGTAAAGAAACTGTAACTGTTTAAGAGAGGGTCGATGTATCCCTTTGAGAGGGATACATCAAAGTGACGTCATCATATACTATGACATTATTTGGTTATATATTTAGTCACAGCTATGATTGCTACTTGCATAATGCATTGCAATTTGCAATGTTTCTTTCCTTAATCCTTTATTCTTTATTTTTTTTACTTTTACAATTTGGTGGCCCTGTGCTGCAGCACAATCAGCACCGTGGTTAATCCGGCCCTGCATAGAGAGAAACGATGCCTGTCAGATTTTGGTAGTGAACGACGACGTGTTGAAACAAAATGTCGAAGCTGAGCGTGGTTAGTTCATAGTTAGCACGAATAAGCCTTTAACAACCTCCGTGGCTGCTTGCATAGGTAGTCACGGTGCCTGCATTTCGAGTCAGTAGTGAGTGGAATCACCTGACCAGATCCGATTGAGACAGCGTCGAATGTAAAGGTCCAACCGCAAACAAACCAAGACTATTACCAGGCTAAGTCACGAATTGACAAAACCCGTATATTGTGCTCATAAGAAGACGTAAACAAGTAAAGATAAACTTTCGGTGAACTTTCGGTGAACTTAGTAGAATTTAGATAAACTTCGGTTCATCGGAGAGATAAATAAAGTAAACAGCCATCTTTTCGGGTGCGTTTTTATTCCTTTTCCTGATGTAGTCTTTCTTTTTGGTTCTAGTACCCACCCTACCCATCTAGTTTTCCTATCTATGGGGATGACTCGATAAGCACCTTGTGCTTCTTCTCCTCATTAGTTGTTACTTTATAGCTTATGAACTGATGTATCTTATCATTGCACTGTTTATACAATACACATTAACTTGTCTAATTATCATTTCTGAACATTGTTTTATTGTATGTTATGTTTCTTTTTTGAGTTCTTGCTGTACTCTGATTCAAAAAATAAAAAATAAAATAAAATAAAATAAATAAGAGCATAGACAGTGCCACAGTGGACTCACGCTCGCAAAAATGGCGTCTGTAGACACCAAGAGTAGGCCTACTGCAAGCCGAATATAATCTCGAGTAAATGGTAAATATACTCGTTTTACACAGCGACCGTATGGCTTCGACCTGGATCTGTTTCAATGAATTGATCGGGTGAGGTCTTTCATCACCAGGCCTAGGCCTAGGCCACGTAACAGTCACTGTAACGATTGGTCATAAAAGTAGTGTGTCGAAAAATCAGAGCTTAACGTTGACAGAACAATAACAAATTAGTCTATCATAATCCTGTAGGCTATGGTGAAAACACAGTCAATGTTGCTTTAAAATATATACATTACGTTTATGAGGCCACCCGCAGTAAAAGTAAGTATGAGAAAACAGTGCTGCAGTATATAAACAACAGCGAATATTTTTGCTAACGCCAGATAGTTTATGGCTCAATTAGACACGACATTTGCAAGTGCAGCTGAAGCAGTTGTTAGATGTCCTTCCGACGACCCCATTTTATTCGTTGATCTGAACCACAGTTCTACCAGACAATTTGCGCATGATTGTTCTAATAACAATGGTATTAATACGGAGAAGTAAAAGGAGGCTACACGTATGCATGAATCTATGCAATCTACTATTACTGGCTTAGAACTTATTAGGCTATATGCAAGAAAGACTGATGACCCAGTTAAAGTCATGTTTATAGGCCTAGGCCTACCGTTTAAGCTACCGGATGCACAGACTTCAACTGAAATATAAAAATCAATATTTTACTTCGTTTTCCTTCTTGTTCAGAGCATACACCTATAACAGAATAAATGATGTAAAGGCATTTATAACTTTGAAACGTATACCTTGATCCACAGAGGTTAAATATTTCGATGAATTTTATTTCCTGCACGATTAGCTTAGACACTGCTCATTGTGCTTTCACTTTACAGTGACTTACACGGTATCTTCCACTGATCATACACGACAATGTCTAGCTTGGAAATTTTATATACTGTACATACACATATACATACATATATACATACATAGATATATACATACATACATACATACATATATACATACATATATATATATACATACATACATATATACATACATACATACATACATACATACATTGGACCTTGATATGTTAGACAGTGAGTATGTTGTTACGTCGTATTTACTGTAATTTTATTCGGAGCTGGAGGGGCTGGCGCGGAAAAATATTAGGAGTGGTAAAGGTTAAGTAATCGAATTATTTTACTTAAATGTATTTGGAAAACGCTACGCTAGTAAAGTTTATGGGTTTTCGGCTTCGTTCTACTGCGGTTCTAGTCACTCGCACGCCAATTAAACCTTTATCGCGCCAAGTCTTTTATTGGCAACCCCTATATCAGAGATGAGGTCTATAGTTATTATCATAGAGTCTAAATGCTTCACCGCCTACCCACAAAGCATTATTGTGGTCATTATCAATCAATATAAACTTGATATAGCGCCCCTTCAAGATACCTATTCAGAGGCGCTCCCGGCCCAGTCGCGGTTGAAAAGTACGGTTTTCATAGATGATCGAGTTCAAGGCCAGGGAATTTGTCCGTTTTAGCAAACGTAGCTCCAATGGAAGATCGTTCCAAATGGTCTGGCCCAGTGTCTCTGGCATAGGCGTAAACTCCTGTAGGCCGCTAGGCTCGAGCCCCCCCAATAATTGAGGCGCCAGGCCTGCCCAGGCATTGAGCCCCCCCAATATTATGACAGTAGTAATATTTTTTTTCCCTAAACTCGGGGCTTAAAGTGTGGATGGACGGTCATGGACGGAGTCTAGGCAGCCATTTAGTTTCAAGGCTGAACGCCGCCCTGGCCCTGACACTTATTAGACCAACAGACCACCACAGCCAAAGATCCTTCCACAGCCTGGACGCCGTCTATGCACTGTGCAGCGTCCATGCAGCAGCGTAATTACCTTGGGCGGGTCAAGCTATACGCCCCACACCCCCAGCAGCTTTCAGCGGCTCAATGTATCTTGACTTTCGCGCGCATCCAAATATTTCCAACATGTGTTAGCCCATGGAGTAGGTTACTAAATATTTCGGTATCTCCGGTTAGCCCTAGGATCTTCCGAAGAAATGATCGACTTTCCAGTATGTATAGGCCTATATATATATATTCATACATATATATATATATATATTCATACATATATGAACGTATCATGTCACATATGCCGCCGTTTTATTTCCTTATAGGGCCTATCTGAGGCTCCCTCTACACTTGCGGCGTCTTGTTGCGGCTTCTATTGGATTCGTTACACTTAAACGAAGCTTTTATCAAGTGCCCCGTAAAATGAGTGGTTAAGAGTGGTTTTCGCGCAAAAAGCGATTTGCTGTAGGTCTATAGTGAAGAATGTGATCGAGACACTGAAACGGCGATAACTAAATTAAGATGATGTGGCAGTGAAGCTGAGAAGGTTGATGAATCAAAAGCTGGTAAGTACGAACGAGAAATCTCGTAGGCCTACAAAAAGTTTGATAGCACTGCTAAAAAGGTATTGCCTGTTTCTTCAGCTGATTGTTAGGCCAGATGATTCAGTCAAAATAATGAATCTCTATCAAGCCAGTGGAAGAAACAGGTTGATCGTTACATCCGTAAATGACTTACTAATGATTGGTATAAATGGTCCACCTATCGCCATATGGAATGCCGAGAAGTACCGGTATGTTATTAGTTGGTTGAAGTCGGGCAACATAGAGCCCTGGACAAAAGCAACAGGCCAGGCTTGCCAAGGACATCTAAATTAGATAGTAGGCCTAATACTTCGTAATTGTTTGCATAATTAACGAAAACTATTGCTTAGCTTTTTCTGTTTTCATTCATGATACTTCGGTGTTAGATAGAGTCACAAATTTTTCCCAGAGTTAGTAGGCTAATCTTCTGAAAATAAATCTGGAGTTTTCCAATAAGTAGGTCCTACTGTATTCTCAATTGTTCGACTTTTTGACACAGCTACATGTTAAGTAGCCATACGTGTGCATTTGAGCATCACTGGAGGTCAACAGCGCCAGTGAAACGCTCAGACAGACTAGCTCTGTCTGCCTGACCTTTAACCCTACAAAGGGACGCTCAAGGCTCTGGGGCTGATATGCCTCGGCCCTCGGGGTGCAGGCTGGTGCACGGGGGCATGAACTGCTGGGTCATGACCTGGGAAATATCTCTGGCAGACTCTGGACCTGTATAGCAATACTCGAAATATTAAAATAATAATATTAACGTTCTCTCTGGACCATTTTCTAGATTCGAACGCTGTCAGGCCTATATAGGAACCACGGTTTAAAACCAAAATACCATCTTGAGCCCAATACGTCTTGTTACTTTGAAACGTAACATTGTATACGCTGTGTGTTCTAATAATAATGCTGACTGAACAGTCCAAAGAGAAATCGTAGTCATAATCATGTTGGCTACCTGTATGGCATAAAGTGCATCAGTGGCGTAGCGTGGGCTCAGATGCAGAGGTCCCGAATGGATCCCTGTTTGGCCCTCTAAGGCCTGTAGGCTGTAGCCTTTCGTGGGCGGGGAGGGGAGGGCAATGGGCCCTCCCAATAATTTCGACAAGTTTACGCCTATGGTCTCTGGTGTACACGTGGCAGGTCATCTCAAATGGTCTTATTGTCCTGCTGGCGTCCAAGCGCTCTGTACTCATGTTCAGATTCACACATTGGAACATCGTCGAAGGAATCGTCCACCTCCAGCACAGAGACAGACCATGGGAAGTCGGTGATCTGGGTAATGGACGGGATACACATACATCCATCCATCCGTCCATCCATCCATCCATCCAATCTTCCATTCATCCATCAATCCATCCATCCAACCAACCAATCCATCTATACATCCATCCACCCATCAAGTCATTCATTCATCCATCCATCCACCCATGCACTCACCTAGTGGCGTAAATCATCCATGGGGGTAACAGAGGGGACTGTCTCCCCCAAAGTTTTAACTTAATCCATTCTGCCCCCTCATAGAATCTGTCCCCCAAGTTATGTATAGATTTTCGCCTCTGCACTCATCCATTCATTCACCTTTCAAGTAATTTATTCGTTCTTCCATTCCGCAAGCAACTTGCTAAACTTCACCTCAGTGCACTTGCAACTGAATTCCCCGGTTGTACTTTCTCAACTGCAGTCCGTGACCTTGCTGTCCTGTTGGACCATGAGCTCACTTTTGCTCCACACATTCACTGCCTTATCCGGAACTGTTATTATCAGCTGCACCAGCTTTGCACCACTGCCCAATCACTTAGCCTAATGCCACTTCACCAACAATTAAGCCTCCTTAACAGCCTACCTAAGCAATCTGCCTTGTTACCAACAGATCTCCTTAGCAACATTCCTCCTTAGCAACCAGCCTTCTTGACACCTTCCTTTCTTAGTAACCTACAGCCTTAAAAACCCGCCTATAGAACAATATGCCTTCGCCACCTGCCTTAGCAACCAGCCTACCTAGCAAGCTGCCTCTGTCTCCTTAGCAACCTGCCTGAGTAACAAACCTGCTTAGCAACATGTCTATAACGTCCCCTTATTAAATGACAGAGCAGTAGTAGGGCAATGGAGTAGAGTAGAGCGATAGTAGAGTAGTAGACCTAATGGCAGTACAGATGGCAGAGAATTGGGCACAATGGTCGTATTTAGTGGGTTACGGGTTCAAACCCTTCTCCCCGAAATAAATAATTGCAAAAAATGTAAAAACTGCCCCCGTACGCCGCGACCATGTCCAATGGAAACCCTTAAATGGAAACCCCCAAATTGTTTTCTGGCTACGCCCTTATTGGACATCGACATTTACTGTTATTATCACTTATTATATTATTACTACTATTATTATTATTATTATTATTATTATTATTATTATTATTATTATTATTATTATTATTATTATTATTATTATTATTATCATTTCCTATTAAAAGCGCTTTTAAGTAGCACTTCTACGATTGCGATTATAAATATTATATAGGACTAGGCCGAGAAAAACTCCGTGAGCTCTGGTATAGTCGCTAATAATTATATGGTTGGTCTTCCTCTGCAACGAAAGTTAATAATTTAGGAGTTAGACGAGGTGTGCTCGCGTGTCTTTCTATTTTTGACGCATGGCTAGATCTCGAAGGGTTTTGCTGGTCAGTAGGATATAAACACGTACGGTCCAGTCTCTGGCTACAATCCATTATAAGCAGAATGACCCGGCTGGGATATCTACCCACTCAGCTGACAGCCCAGCCTTTGACCAGCTCTGCTGGCAGGATGATGCCGGTCTCTTCACAGCTGTTCTAAAAACCCGGGGCATGTCTAAAGTTGCTCCCACCAAGGAAATCTACTACATGAATGCCCTACTCCCACGATCTCATAACAGAGTCTTGACTCTTATACTTGCTGACAATGACCATTCAACGACGTATTTTAGGAATTTATTTATACGTCGATGGTTTCATCCATCTCGATTTCACCAAAGACTATAAGAAGGGATATCACGTCATTAATATATGACGTCATGTTGGAGATGATTGTGGCTGCCATTTTGAAAATCGGCGATTGGAAAAATAAAGACTTTGGTTTCTGGTCGCGTTACAATACTGTTTTAAATTATTAAATACAGGCTTAGTGAAGTAAGTTTTTATTGTTCGGCTGCTACGCGAGGTACAGTTCTGCGTAACGGTAAGCACTTTCATTAACCATAGCTTAATATTATAAGATTTGCAAGCATGCATTCCAGATACTGCCAGGGCTGTTGAATTTCACGTCGCTACAACGACACGTAAATAACCGTATCGTAAACTCCTTATTTTTCAATGTCCATAGGGTTAAGTCGTAGCAAGACTGACTATTAGGTGTTCAAAACTTTGGCCGACCCAGGCCGGGTGGGTGAGAATATGTTAAATCAGAAAGGTGCGAATCGCCTGATGTTTAAGATTTCCCAACTAGCATCGTTAATATTATTAAGAAAATGTGTATCGCGTCCAAAGTCGCAGAAAAGCGAATCTGAGGCGCCGTAACTTCCGTAGGCCTAAGTCAGTCGCCAGGGTCCGTATGCGTGACGACGTAGCCTATATATAGCTATTAAAATAGTCCGAACCAAGCTTTAAGCAGTGGTTAAATTGACCACCCAGAGGTGTCGGATCTCCCAATTTTGCAAAAAAACTTGCGTGCCCCCTCTTAATTTTGCACAGTAGGCCTATAGAATTATTTTTCTAGTAGGCCTATAGGCTTTCAATTTACAAACGTAGGCCTAGGCTTAACAAACAATTAAATAAAAGACATTTTCAAAGACGCTTTTATCACTGGTGTCCTCGATGCCATGAATAAATCACGATATCCTTATGAAAAGCCTTTCCTCTGTGTTCAGACTCTGGTAGGCCTACTAGTTTAGATTAACAATTGTTACCTGCATTAATGTGGCCATAGATAAACAATCCGCTATATCCAATTACCGTACAATGTCTACAACATTCGCATGCGAATACTAACGCTAGCATCTCTTTTTCAATCTCTAAGCCCCTATCTACTCGCGGTACACTTCATAGTGATAGAGTCGTCAACATTGTAATATTTCAGCGCTGGAGCTTGAGTAATCATATTCTTAATTTTTTGGAAGGCTTCCACATGTTTCGCTTGCCAAGCGCATTCATTTTTCGGTCGGTCAGTTGCCTCATTGAGTCATTGGCTCAGCCAACTGTCGCATAAATTTAGCCAGATAATTTGTAATGCCCAAAATGTCTGAACTGATGCTATATCCTCAGGTGATGGCATCTGATTCTTTATCGAATCGACCTTAACCCTATCAGGTTTAACTTCTGTATCTGAGACTGAAAGAATATTATGACCCATGTATTTGGCCAATGTTATTCGGACACATATATCTTATCTTTGTTGCATTTATCATATTCTTGCTCTGTGAAAGAGTACTTCTAAGAGAGGTCCTTGTCATGGTCTTGCAGAGCTTCTTAATTGCTTAATTCCGTCCGACTGCAAAAACTATAATAGGATGTCACCCGCTGCTTGACTGCTTGGTTCGTTAAGCTTCACTTGAAAACTCCATCCTAGGCGTCCGTTAATATTGCAAATCTATAGTTGAGCATTACCTAAACCTGGAAGAATTTCCTCTAATGTCGGGATCACATATCTCGGTCTTGTAAGTGCTCTGTTTAGATCCTTTGGGTCAATGAATATTCTCAACTGACCAGACTTTTTATCCACAAAGACCAAACTGCTTAGGGGCCGTCCATAAAGTACATCACGCTCCAGGGGAAAGAAAGTGTGACAGTTTGTGACAGGGGGGAGGGGGTCAGAAATTTTGAGGATTCAGAGGTAATATTTATAATAATTTAATCATTATTATCATGAACTTATAAACAATTATATTACGTCATTCTTTAAAATATATTATGATACCAAGCCATTGTATTATCTAATAAATACCCACTTAAATTCATATATGTCATCGTATATTAAATCGAAATTACACCACGCTTTTTTGCTTTAATATCCACTAGCGGTTCTTTTAATAGTACTACCTAAAATCCGACCCGGCCCGGCCAGCGTGTCTAAAACCCGGCCGGGATAAAAGTTGATTTTTAGTCAAATTGTTTTGTTTCCTTTTTATTATTTAATCACTGTTCGAAAGTGTGACGTACTTTAGGGGGGGGTCCGAGTTTTGTGACAGTTTGTGACAGGGGGAGGGGGTAAAATGGTCAAAAATAGCGTGACGTACTTTATGGACGGCCCCTTATCCAGTTAGTTGGTTCGGCCACTAGCTATTTTATCCGACCTTACTTATCAGCTCTTACAGCTACTTGGCTTATAACGCATATCTGAAGCGCAGCCTACTCACTTTGGGCGGCATTATCCACCGAGTGGATAATTGAAGGGTTCAGAGCAATAACCAGTTATGTCGACATACCACTTCTTTGCTAAAAAGTATGCCAGCGTGCTTGGAATATAGTGGTCTATTTACCCTGTAAATTTCGTCCAGATCCGAATATTTTTGATAGTCATTTTTGAAAAACAAATATGTCAACATAACATGGAATTGTGCATCCGGCAGTATTCTACCATTACTCCATTGCAATATCCAGGTATGATAACAAAATTGTCGTTTTCTTGTAATCTTTGTATTAAAACCGGTGCAACAGACAGGTTATCTGACATACCTGGTTATTGTCACTTACTTGCTCTAAATTGGGCTATATCCGTGCTATAAAGAAAATAATGTATGTACTGTTAGCTTCTTCTTGCACGATTTCCGTGCTGTGTAATAGTGTGACTGTTTGGTGCAAGAATAAGGTATGTCGACTAACACCAAATGACATGGTTGGTGCGCAGCTGCTAGAAAACAAACTTTGTCTACATACCCTGTTACTGCACCCGTAATTATACTGATGGTAAGGTGTTGGTGTTGACAATAACCGGGTATGAAGCAAATTGTCGTGTAAAAACAATAATGTTATCTATTGCATTGCATCATGCAAAGTTTTCGTTAAAGACAACAATACTTACACGGTGCTTCAAACAGATTGTCGATATGTGGTCTAATAGCTAAGATACAACAGTTTGAAGTATCAGATCTTTGAAGCCATTTTCCCAAAACTCATAATTTCAGACATACCTGGTTATTGCTCTGAACCCTTCAATTATAAATTCTAGGTCTTTTTCAAGTTTGAGCCGAAAACAATGATTTTTTAAATGTAATTGAACATTTATGTAGCGCCCCTTAAAGATATCTACTCAGAGGCCCTCTCTGCGTTAAACTAGGCCTATGTGATGCTAAATGTCATTACGAAAAAATATTACATCAGTCAGCAAAACAATGCGCAATAATCTGAGAGTCACCAGCGGCGGGTATCCTATCACAACCGCGCGCCCACAACCGCGCAGCTAATTACCGCGCACACAAAACCGCGCGGCTGATTACCGCGTGCTATTCATTATGTCGCCGATCAAAACCGCGCTTCTAGTGTTGAATTACAGTAAAATTTTAAATAATGGAATCGATATAAATAACAAAATGCAATCATATTTTTCTAGGTTAATTCTTTTATTTAAACATTTCGAATGAAAACTAGACTTATAAACGTTCAATAAATATTCCACTACGAACAATGACAAAGTTTCAAATGTCCTAAATGAAAAATAGACTTGCAGGCCTACAGGTTCTATAAAATGTTCTACTAGGAAAAATGACAAAGCTTCAACATGTTCTACAATTACGAAGGAACAACTAGACTTGGAGATTTAAGTTATGTGCGATTTCGAACATAGTACATGTAGCTTTGAACTATACTTTCAAAGGAATTGCCTTTACCTACGAAAATGTTTCATGATAAAGAACTTCACTAGAAGCGCGGTTTTGATGGTCGACATAATAAATAGCACGCGGTAATTAGCCGCGCGGTTGTGGGCGCGCGGTAATTAGCCGCGCGGTTGTGGGCGCGCGGTTGTGATAGTAAACCCCAGCGGCGGCCCACGCACACACGTGGAACCAACCAACGGATTCCTGTCGACAGCTGACAGATAACATGGACGTTCAGAGTCTGGACCAAGTTGCGTCGATATGGTAGAACGAAGACAGATGACAGCGTTCGCACACACGATGACGCTGCTGACTAGCAGTCCCTCACTGGTGGAAGATGTTGCATGTCCGGCTAGCTGTTGAGACACAAGGAGTACGCAGAAAAGGCATTCGTCGTGTGTCGGTCGGTAGATTGAAGTGCCACCATGCAGTGACTGAGAGTCAAGGTCACTCCAATGACCCGCGTCGGTCGTCCTCCACCGAGACGAAAACACTCGGCTACAGGCAGCGTACACGGTCCGTATGGCTGTCCAATACCTGGAATTCAAGACGGTGCTCGACTTCATTTCTTCGAGCCATCGTGACGCATGATCCCACACACCTCATATGATTTACTCATCGTATAACCTTAACACAGGGCGCAAAGGCGTCATTTTTGAGGAGTACAAGGGGTACTCGCACTCCCACTCGTTGGACGCAGGGTACCGTACCCTCAACTTTTCATACCCAGAAGAAACAATGGCCATTATTATTTTCTAAGAGGAAGGCCTTCATTTGAACCATCAAGTCCTCAAGCAATTACAAAGCATCATTATGATCGTAGTCATCATCACCATGTTCATTGTTATTATTTTTATTATTATTAGTATCGATATTATTATTATTATTATTATTATTATTATTATTATTATTATTATTATTATTGATTATGATGATGATGATGATGATGATGATGATGATGATGATGATGATGATGATGATGATGATGATGATGATGATGATGATGATGATGATGATGATGATGATGATGATGATGATGATGATGATGATGATGATGATGATGATGATTATGATGATGATGATGATGATGATGATTGATGAACGCCGCAGGAGTTCGCCGCTCGTCGGCTCCCGGCAGCTTTGACATGGTGCCCTGGAAAGCCACTGCGTTGAAGCGTTGGATCATTCACACCGATAGGCCTTGAAAGAGGAAGCTTGTTTCGCGAATGTCACCAGTCAGTAGTTTTCGACAGTCGGCGCCCGGTCTCCGATAAGAAGTCGACTTAGTCGAGGCCCTCACTGTTGAGGGGACCGAAGGTTTATTATTATTATTATTATTAATATCATTATTATTATTATTATTATTATTATTATTATTATTATTATTATTATTATTAGTAGATTTCAGCGGCGCCGTTATAATTATTTAGCAGTCGCGAAGGGGAAACGCTGAGAAATTTGGTACCCCTACTTTCTAGACAAAGTTACGCCTCTGTTGACAATTATTAGCGTTAGCAGCAGGAATTGTACTAAATAACGCCCGTGATTTTTGATGAGACAATGTTTGTCTGTCGGCCTATAGCAACTATGTTAAATTTTGGAACATGCGTCATTGTTGCCCACATAGCCTAGATAGGCTATGCCTCGATATAAAAGGTGCATTGGCAGTTAGGCCTACCCGCATTGTGCTACTTTTTTATTACAATTTTCCTGTATATTATTTGTTATATCGTTTCTTGGTAGGAATTTCCGTGGTTGCCTACGGTTCCGGTCCGTCGATCATGGGACAGATCCTAAGACTGTTTAAAAAGAAAGAAGCTCGCGAAACAAGGATCACCATCCAGCTGCAGTCAGAGACCGGGGAAATCGAGATTTTGGAGGTCGACGAAATCGAAGAAAAGAAGGACGCACACGTGAAGGATGTCATCGTCGAAAAGCAAAGCGAAATGTGCAACTTGCGACGCATATCGATTCTAGATCGCAACAGCAGATTGCACGTGGCAGACGAGAAGCTGGAAAAGATGGACAAGGCCGCTGTCCATAGGCGCAAAGAACTCGAAACGCTGCTAAAAGAGGACTGACACGTGTCTAGAGTTCACGTCCATGGCAGTGGTCAGTTCTGTCCATGGGCAGTAGATAGGGTTTACTATAGCGATAAGATATCAAACGCACGATGTCGGCCACCGTGTTAATACAACGTGGAGTACATAAAGAAAACTGCGTCGGTTTAGGATAGCATTAAGCTCACGTGTCGAACGTCGACTGGATTTAAAGAATGCTAATTTGTGCTTACCCCAACTGATGCCGTTAATTCAGTATCCGATGTATAAAATTTGGATTAAGCCTATACGTTTATTACAGAATTGTTTAAAACGCCAGCCAACATGATTTTACGCTCAAAGTGTTTAAGTAATATGCATGTTATTATTGTTGTTGCACGTACACGATGAAAGGAAAAGTTATTTTGCAGGTGCAGTGTGTACGTAGGATCGACACCTGAATTAGAACTTAACAGATGACAGGGTCAAGGCGAATCTATAGCAGAGAAAACGCCTTGCAAGACCAGGAACAATTAAAAATAATACTGTCGTTGAATCCTGAGAGAAAAGTGTTAATAATCTAGCCTACAGGTCATTTATATTCATTGAATTATTTTTCTTTTCATTTAAGGAGGCACACGCTTCGCTGTGAAGGCTATTTGTGGATTTTGTTAAATGAGTTGGACACGAACTTGTGCATGGCGTCTTGAAATAGGCGGAGCCGCCAGCAATCAACCATTTTAGCCTGCGGTTACTCATAGCTCAATTAATGTACGCATGTGCTTCCCTGTATTAAATAATACATACCAGTGTACCGTCTGGAATTGCCAATGATTTCGTAACATGCAACTTCAGGCCATAGAATATCTTCATCTGCAGTGCTACACATTGTGAGCACATCGTGAGGCCTACTGTTGGCCCTTTGCTCTGGAACGATATTCACTCTATGACTCGCTCTATGATCTGGGTACTTTGTCTCTGCTTGCACTCTTAAGACTTTCCTTTTCTCTCGGGGCTTTTCGTACCGGGAGCGCCTCTGATTAGGTTGTATGCCGTGAGAGGCGTTTTAGAAATCCGCAAATACAATACAATGCAATACGTTTCACAGAATGTCTGTGTACCAGTTATCTTTTTGTGTACAGTAGATACCGTACTATACATAATAATTATGAATACATACACTTTTACATATTTTGTCCTGTGTGCCCAATAACAGCAAAATGTAGAACTTGGTGAACTTCTGGTTCCGTGGTTGCGCTAAAAAAAATAGGCCTACACACATGCATTAAATGTGCACGAACAGTGCATAGAATGTATGCATACGTGAATGCCGTCAAAAATGAAAAATAAATCAACCAAGCGCGACAATTTAGGTTTGTAGGAGCATAGGCCTACTGCAGTAGACCTACTGCAAAGGCCTACTGCAGGGCTATAACATATAGTATGGGCCCCGATCTGTAACGCGTCTTTTCACTGTTTTCGTGCCAGCTGTAAGCTATATTGACCTCTTTTCAGATGATGAGCCTATAGCCCATTATAGGCATATACAGCGAATGCTTGTGTATGTATAGCCTATAAAAAGCCACGCAACGGCTAAGCATGACAGAGGCCTAATACAGGTGAGCATATTGTTCGAAACTATAGGCTCAGCCCCGCAAAGGCTATAGTTGCCAATTTTCGCATCTGAAGTTTCAATAGAATTAGTTACACGCCGCACAGTTTCAAGTATAAACTATGGTTCGCTAGGTTAGTGTACGCAGTATACCAAAGACGCACTACTTAGACCTACAGTTAAGATATCAAGGGCAGCACTTCGACTAACTGGCCTTTAGGACATCATGCATCATGTGACTACATGAAGATAGGCATCTCAGAGACACTTTCATAAGAAAAGAGGCAACAAAGATTCGCTACAGTTGCAACTCTATAGTCCTGTTGTGGCCTAGGAGGTCTACTGTGGCAGGCCTATGTATAGGCGGCATTGTAGTCTGTACGTGGTGCCTTATAGACTATCTGAAGAGGAACTCGGAGTATAACCTAATTATACGAACTTACCTACGGAAAATTACTTGCAAAATGTTGGATTCATGAAACTCTAATCAACATCGCTGGTAAGTTATTAGAAAGAATGGCATTTAGCCTTAACTTGTTATGATATTATGATTAAAAAAAACTGATGGCTCACACGCAAACCTTATCAGACAATGTTTATCATCACCCGCTCAATTTTAATGATTAGCAATTGTATTAATTATACTTTTTATAGATAAACCTACAACAAATCGTCTAAACTTTTGAGTGTACACGCAGACACATGAGCCACATAAAAACGTTGTGTGAGATTTCGTATAGGACCTACAGAAAGGCAAACCAACTATATAACCACCTGCCTGAAGTCTGGCCAATTGTTGCCTCCAAAGACTCTAATCAGATTAACTTTACGTCTTCATAATTATCGTCAATTGTTTATGGTAGGAAGATTAACACCAATTATTGTTCGCCATCAAATGTGCCATTGGATCGCCATTTGTATTGGCCAAATTTTGCTTTTGAAAGTGTGATAAGGCTTTTAAGCAGTCTTTACAGTTTGCAGATTGATCTAATGACGCTTATTTTCAAAATGTTTGCCAAAAGCATTCGTATCTGCCTGCCTGCCTAACTACCTACCTACCTAACTACCTACCTACTTTCCTACCTACCTACCTACCTATCTAATTACCTACCTACCTATACCTACCTTCAATCATTGTTCTTTTCTTGCATGCCTACCAGCAGCCTGTAATCTTCGGGTACCGGGGTGTTGGTCTTGGCTTAGCCACCAAGCAATACCATCATTAATTCTTGAATTCTTTGAGTGAAGTCATATTATATGCACATGTATATTAATGCACTCTATCTTGTTGCTGCTCTCAAGGAATGGAACCGATTGCCAATGTTTCTCCGATACTCGAACTCTGGTTTTACTTCAATTAGAAACGCATCAAAACTTACTTTCTCTAATTGGTTCTTCAAACATAAATTATCTGGGGCATAAGCTTAGACGTGTTTTTCGGGTGTTACGAGGAATACTTGTACCTCCAACTTTTTGGACAGGAGGATACAGTACCACCCGATTTTCAAGCACTGAAGGAACAATGCCCAATAATATTCAACGAGGTCATCTGATTACCCTTCTCTGATCATATCTAAAACAAGGACTGTTGTTGATAAACGAGTTCTTACGGTTGCTTGGCATAGCTTTTGGAACTTTCTTCTTGTGTCTGTTGTTTAGTGGCTTTATTATGTAATTTTATTCTCGACTTAAGACTTAGGCTACCTCTTCAAATTGCTTATCCACCATAGGCTGCTTCTGCTGATCGTCTGGATATTGACCTGATTACGGCTTGGTTTGGTGCGCCATTGGCACATGCCTTGCGCATTATAGGCCTATATCAGCACGATAGAAGTTACTAATTATTATTTATTGCTGAGGTAATTATTTTGCCTCTGTGTTAGTAAAAATCGTTAAATTTTGATGGTAGACCCTATTAGTTCTTTATCGCGTATTTCGACGCCATCTTCGACAAACGAATCTGTGGTGATGGAATTGTTATTTTTATAAGGTACCGTAGAGTCCTAAATTCTAATCATGCACTGCGGCGACTGCGCAGATGTTTCTTAGATCGTGATCACGATTCGTTATTGTTTTAAGTAATAATTTTTCCTCTGCGATTTTCCTTAGTTGTTTTAAATTATTCCTTAAACAGATTAGCTACTGTTGGGTTCTTAGCATATTTGAAGTGGGATCTGACCTCTTTCCTGCCCGATTTAAGCAGAGCCATTGTATGTCATCAAGGTTGACTAAATGTGAATCTAGGTCGAAGCATTTGAGATATATAGGTCTATAGGCCTACTGCGCAGCATTTAAGCAGAAAAGCCGTGGTACGAATATTTGTAGGGCCTGTTTCTCAGTGAATAGAGCGTAGGTCAGGCATGGGTGACATTAAGTTGTCAGTGTTGGACCAATCAGTACATAGGCCTATTACTCAGAAAAGTATGAAATTTACTTATGACTTGGCCAATAATTATTGTTTCAGCATAGGCAACAGGTGCAGAAGCCTTATAGGCTATAGCAGGTGAGAGCTGATCGTACACTAAGCCTATATGACGAAATATTCTCTGTATAATCATTCAACAAGACTGCAGAATAATAGGCTCTAAAATCTAAATTATAAGGAAGATAATCATGAATTTGTAAATAAATTGGCAATTAAAGTCGCAGTTTCATAAGTAGCCTAATTCTTGCGTGCCGCAGTATGGTTGCTTGAAAGTAATAGCCTGGCCGAGTATCGAAGAATATGCGAGGGGAATGATGATCCTCAACATCTCAATAAGTGTGGTCTATATTGTAATATCTCTCGGAAACACATCGTTATTCTTAAGGGTCAGCTGCGAGAACAGATCATCAAAGACCTATAGGCCTAATTAAACATATCAATGTGGAACCCTGAGGTACCGGTACGATATATATTGTGTCAAGTTTAATATTTCTTTCTTTAGTTTGCTGTAGGCCTTAACCTCGCAAAATGGTTCTCAATCGTAAGTCATATTTCGTGAGCAGGCTCAAGGCTTTTCAACAACTTCAAATACCACATCTTCTATGATAAAAACGTAGCCCCACTACCATTGCGGTTATACTCTGTGGAATGCAGGTAGACAGCTAACCTGGCCATTGTATTTTGTTCGATTATTTCTTATTAATGCTGATGGCATTTCACTTAAACAATCTGGGGATTGTGCTTCTATTGGACATGGTCGCAGATTACAGGGTCAGTTTTGGTAGGGCCTAAATAAAAAAGCTTCGGCAATTTATTTGGGAGCTTGAACCCCAACACCTAAATACGCCCATGCTCAAGTAGTCTTCAGAAATAGGGAAATTCAGGTACCTGCAGCAGTCATCAGCTGCCTACAGATCGCATTGTGGCATTGCGCTTCTACGCAATAGCATCCAGTAGCCTACTGTTATCAATCGGGTGACTGTTCTTTCTTTAGGCATATACGTACATAAACTTAATAGAAGGAGCTTCTTTTTATGGGGCGTCGCCACCATATTATAGAATTGGTCGATTCTTCGGCTGTCTAAAAGAAGAATCTCAGGATTAGAGAGCAGGGCCAGAAATTCCCATATTTAACACTTTAACAACGAGCTGCATTGTGTTCCCAGTCGCATTTAGTGCACTCTAGTCGTTGAAGTGGTAAACATTAGAGGAATAGTGGTGGTCTGTTGATCGCGACTTCCAGCTAACATCCACAATATTCGACAGCCTTTAGCAGAGACGATGATGTCCATCTCTCAAGTTGACATCGTAGACTTTCCAAAGGCACAATTGGAAGTCGGACGTACATCTCCTTCATGACGACGTAGCATTTTTTAAACTATCGATATCTTATCTTGAGATGTTCCTACGTGGGGAGTTTATTTCCAACATTCAGATGCCATAAATTATGTGCTTCTTGCCGTTGAATGGGGAAGCCATCTATACTCCATTAAAATGTTAGGCTACCGTACTCTTCTCAACTACCCCGGTATCGTTGTTTTACCCGGAGGTGTTGCTATGTGGGGAATTCATTTATACTTTGTTGTCTGTTCCGACTGACGACCCTACATAAGAAAAGGAAGTCGTGACCAAAATATATGTCCCGCTCTGATTCATCTGAGATCTGGGATCACTGCACCGCTGACTACAGAAGCACCAGGTACTGAACTACTTCAAGCTGAAGAGCTAGCTACGCGCAATTAAGCTGTTTATCTGATCAGAGGTACCAGTAAGAAGCTAGCGCTTCACTTAGGCTATACAAGGACAACAAGGTAGCCTATCTGTCCGAGGCTCAGCTCACTGGGTTGGAACTCTTGACAGAGAGTAGAATTTCTTAAGAAATGAAGACGATGTTAACTTTTACGGAGGACAGTGACGACAGTCTGGTTGTAATAAGAGCACGCTTTATTTCCACTTAAGCCTGTCTTACAATGTATCTCCAAATCTGTCAACTTGGTGAAGCTATAGAACTGTTTCATCGTGTGCTTTTATACACACACACGCGTGAGTGACGTGACTGTGCCGAAAGAGGATGTAAAACAGTGTTACCGGTCTAGTCCTAGGGTTCGCCAAGTGAAGGGTGGGGTTAACCTATGGAATGCGCTGGCCTTTTTCGTCGTGAACTATACTTAAGCCTTTGAACAAGAAGCATGTATAGATGCTTGTTGAATAACACGTGCCTTGCCTATATTATACGCCACGCAAAGACATGCAGAATTTGGACTTAGCCTAAGTATCCTAAGCCTGAGTAGGCCTACGTGCTTGAGATGTGAACGGTAAAAATAAGGATGCGGCAGACAAAATATAGCACCAAAGGTATGAAAGAGTAGCCATATTGTTGAGGTTTTTGTTTGGATGGTTTGGCTATGATCCTAACTATGAACGGTTGTGGTTAGCATATCGTTGTACAATACAAAGAATCGCAAGGTTTGTAGGTTAAGTCTTTCTTGTGACACTGTATAGACCGCAAATATGTGATTTGGTGTTTCTTTTCCTGAAAGCACGTTCACAAGAAGCTATTGAGTATGGCAATGTCGTCAGATTCCGAAGGGCACAGGCCAAGTCTTCTACGCATATAATATTATAAGCCCACTGATGAAATGTACGGGATCAGTCCAGTTGGAGATTAATCCAAATTACATTCTCCATCTCGCTTTGCTTTACTGATGGAAGCGATTCTATCCACCAGTGGCGTAACGAAGGGGGGCAGAGGGGCAACCGTCCCTGGGCGCAGCACAAGGGGACCCAAAACTAGCTCTCAGTGGTACACAGTATACTATGACGAGAACGATAAAAAAAAGTCAACAAGAAAATTAAAACGGGGCGCAGTCATCAACTCTTGCCCCTGGGCGCTGAAACCCTTCGTTACGCCACTGCTATCCACAAATATTCACACGTCCACACATGACATAGGTAGACTATACCTGGTGCCAATCCATTCAATTCTGCTGAGTCTCATGCTGTGCTAGACTGATAGCCTACATTTAGTTTCGAGTTCGCCGTGCAGTTCAAGATTTTGAGGATCCGTCTTGATTAATATTTTAATATCTTGCGAACAGTTGCACTTTCACAAAACTGTTGTTGTTGATTGATGAAACTGATGTGGAATGCTGGAGTCGAAGACATTGTCTAGGACTCTAGGTCGTCCAAGACTGCTTATAATGATTGCCTCTTGAGAAAGCTGCCTTCATGATACTCGCTGCAGCTGTTGTTCCTTAATTTTTCTCTCGTAATTTCCTAAACTGAGCTCCGCTTATATATATATATAGTTTCTATCAGTTTATGAGGAAGGTAAGCGACACGTACAAAGTGATGAAGAGAAAGTACGAACAGTAGATTTAACAAATATTCTACACCTTTATGTCTCAGTGCCACTGTCTATACCCCACCGAATAAGTGCACCCTGTTTAAAGGTGACCCTGGCCTTAGCGAAAGGTCAGCAAGGACACCGTCTAGGACAGATCTCGAGTTTCTCAAACTATATGCCGCGACACATCAGTGCGCCACAAGATGTCCAAATGAACACAGGTGTTCTGCGAGAGAAATTCACACTGCCAAGTGTGTCATCAGAGTCTGAAAAAATAATTGTCAGAACGCCCTGGTTTAGGACATCATTCACACCAGAACGTGACACTTTGGGCCTGAAAACTACTAAAGGCTGTTGAAATATGGATTTTCTTTTCAGTAATCCTGAGAGGGATGAAGTTTTGATCTGACACGCGCAATATGTCACCCTGAAAGACAGAGAGGGGCAGAAGAATGAGGAGACGCTGTATACCGGATAGATAGAAGAGAGAGGGCTACATTGACAGCCGTGACAAATATAGTTTAGATAAATAATACTCGGCGAATGGGGTTCAAGAGAGACAGACAGACAGACAGACAGACAGACAGACAAAGGCAGAGGCAGAGAAAGAGAGACATACTGGGTCAATTCAACTTAGAGTAAAGTGCAGCCCGGGCCTACCGCAACACTCGCCCCTAAACTACGCCGCTGACGATTATCATGGAAAGACTTCTATAGCACCACGATGATAATGCACGAGGAATCAAGCGATAGAAATTGGTTTAAGTGAAACAGAAGTAAAAAATCTCTTTCGACGCTCGGTCTATCTCTAAGCCTAAGAGAGCCGGATTTAAGCATGGGCTACACGGGAGCCAGCCCACGGGCCCACATCACTTAGGGCCCCACTAGTTGCAATTTATTTTGTGTGTGTCCCTTCACTGCAGCAAAAGCAGCTAGTAGCAGTAGGCTAGGCCTATTAAAATATTATTATTATTAGGCCTATATAGTCAAAACAAAGACCTAACATGTCTAAATGTAAATTCGTATACATTGTCACTATAGGCCTATAATTTATAAGCTATATACACGTCTACAATTTTTTTCCGACAGATGAAACCGTTTGGAAGGAAATCAACGATAGTTTTGAATGCCTGAACGTTGAAACTTCCGAACAAACCGAAATTTCGCCAGAGCGAAATTTTCAGTCAAACACGCCCGTGTAGGAAATGGAGGAAGCCGGAGACGCGAGGAGAGGTGGAGAAAGTAGGAGAAGTCGAGAAAGTAAGGGAAGCAGAGAAGAACGGAGAAGAAAGAAGGAAGCCGTCAAAGTCTGTGCGGAAGAGAATTCCAACGCGAGACAACTGATGAACTCTGTAGGAACCGAAGTTACAGAGACAGAGAAGAAGTCAGCTGAGGATCTGCTTGCAGCAGAAATTGACGCCGAGGATCCGTATGCGACATCTGCCATCTTTGTCTGCACGGATGTTCAAGACAGGAACAAAGAAAGGTTCGTACTCTAACATTGCAAATTATAAATAATCAATCATAGGCTTACATATATACGACCGAGGACAATAAATCATCACCATTTATTCCTACGTTAATTCATGCATATGTACCCATCGCTACCAAATGGCTTGAATGTGTCAAGGACTGATGATGATGCATACATACATACATACATACATGCATGCATACATACATACATACATACATATATACATACATACATACATACATACATACATACATACATATATACATGCATACATACATACATACATACATACATACATACATACATACATACATGTATACATGCATACGTGCTTACATACATGCATACATGCATGCATGCATACATACATACATGCATGTATAGCCTACATGCATATATGCACAGTTGCACACATGCATACATGCATGCAAACCTACGTACATACAATTATACATACCGGTCCAGTTAGCTACATTGGTTAGAGCGTAGTCTGCGTCCCATACGTCTCTGTGTTAGAGAGCGTGTGGATCGCGGTTTGCTTTCTGATGCTGGCTTAGGCCTACTTCAGAGAATAATATATCTCGGGCTAGCAATTATAATGTCCCTGCACGTGGACCATAAATGGCGTGCCGTCCATTCAAACGGGCAGCGGTGGTGAAGGATCTTCCCCGATCAATTCATTGAAAATTAGCAGGGTCGACGCCATATATACGTAGCTGTATAAAAAGATACATATACACACGTTAATGCACGCTGAGAGGTTCCCGTCGTTTACTCATCCAGTGACCTGGCGGCATTCTCGTTGTCAGCACTCTCACCTTCTCTGAACTCATCACCATGGCATCTTACATGCTCCTGCTGCTATCACCTGAGGCGGCTCAGAGCCATCAGAAGATCAGTCTCTTCCCGCTCTTTACCTCTATTGTCAATGCTTCTGTTTGCTCTGGTATTGATTACTGCAATTCACTACTTGTTGGCCTTTCTAAAGTGCGCCTACATATCCCCTGCAATTGGTACTAAACGCTGCTTCCATGCAGGTTAATTGCCCGACTTCCTCGTTTTTGTCACATCTCGACTTATATGACCGACCACGTACATTGGCTCTCTATTTCTGCTCGTATCCAGATAAAAGTTCTGCTCCTTATCTACATCATACCTGGGCCTATCCCCGAAGTAGGCTACCTCTGTGAATCTATTCGAAGGCCTTCGATCTTTAGATTGTCTCGACCTGCTAGTTCCTCGGGATAGGGCAGCCATGTCCCAATCCCGAGCTTTTGTCTGTATTGGTCCTTCACTATGGTATGACCTGACACCCTCAGTTCACCCTACGCTTCTGACTGGAGGTCCCGCTGCATCTCTCCGCTGTCTTAAATCTGGTCTTTTCTCTCGGGGTCCCCCTTCGCACTGGGAGCGCCTCTGATTGGTCTGCATTCCGAGAGGCGCTTTACAACTTAAATACAATACAAATACAATATTTATAGGCCTAATGCCATATATAGGCCTAGTGTATTTAATGATGACGACGGATACACTATTATTAGATAAACTTCTTCGAGTTATCTGCCCTCATGAGCCTCAGGCAGGTTCAAACCTCCAGTGGCGCCACTCCTCTCGACGGTGGATTTAAACAGAGGGTGGTTATAATTTCCTACATCCGCACTAGAATTATTAGGGATTTATTCTTTCCAGAACACATGAAATTCACGGCGTAGCCTAATCCAAAATAACTCCGAAATGCAGACTTAGTCACAGTGTGAACATACGCCATACGAGAATTAGACTATTGGCAGGGACGTAACTATAGCATTGGACTTGCGAGCTTAAGCCCCCAAACGAAGCTGAAGCCAGTGGCTTCTATCTCCCCTAAACAACCGGGCTCAATGTTGTACAATGTTGCCGCATGGTAACTCGCAACAGCGATATTTATATTTCGTTTTTTCACGCTGTATAGTCTTTAAGTTAATGAAATACGTAAGTGAAAGCATATTTTTAAGTTTAGACCAATGTAGGGCCCTACATGTAAATGTTTAGCCTACTTTTGTCACGACTATGCAGACGATAATGTCGCGAGAACTCCATAACACATTAAGTACAATGTGTACAATGTGTTAACAAACTCGAGCAACTTAATCCGGTTTGCACTTATTTATACAAGAAAAGTGAGTGAGTCTGTCACAGGACTGTGAGTGAAGAGCCTAACTTATAGAAAATGTGATAAAAATTGAAAAGAAACACGCCCTCCCCTGTTGTTCACTGGGTTCAAGTTGCGCCCGCCCTTAATAGGGATAGAATTAAGCCTCTGGCTGAAGCCCCAAAATAAATCAAGACCCCGGCCCCACTAGGCTATATATATATATAGCTCGTGTTACCGCACTCGCCATGCTCAAGGCTTAAGCCCCCAAACGAAGTCCTAGTTACGTTACTGGCAATTGGATCAAATTAAATTTCGTGTAAAAGACGTACTTAAGTCTTAAGAAGTCCGAGACCAATTGGATTTCCGGTGGCGCGACATGGAAGTTGAAGCACTCAACCATGCAGTGGAGGGGCCAGGATTTCAGGTTTGGGGGCTAAAGCTCCAAGCCCTTCCCTTTTGTCCCCTCCTCCCTGTGATTTGCAGTGATTTCCCACTTGGGGGGCTGAGCCGCAGTTAGGGGGCTAGCCCCTCTATCCCTCTGGCGCCGCCACTGCACTCAACATGGACTATAGCCTACCCATTCTGGTAGGCTACTTTTTAATTAGTCTATACAAGCTTAGATATTTATGACATTGTATAGATCTATGCCTGTTTGCGTGATTCGACCACAGCCTGGCCAGTCTCTTGACCGATTTTGGCTTACCATGGCTTTTCATGCCGCGTGCAGTGTTTAATCTAGTCCCCTTGCTGTCGGGGGGAATTAGGGTTCTGGGGGGGTATCCAGCTTATTATAAAAGTTGACGACCGGGGGGTAGTGACGAGTGTTACCAAAAACAAGAGTTCAAACATTTTCATCACGAATTTTCGAGCCCCCCGAGAGTTTTCAAGAAATTTTCAAGGGGTAATAACAACAATTTTCCAACAATATTCGAGGAAGGGGTAGTAACAAGACTTTTAAAAGAAGAATTTTCGAAGGGGGTAGTATCGAGAGTTTTCCAAGACAATATTCTACAAAATTACATGTCTTTAATTTTTCTGAAGTTGAAGCACTCGATCCTGGGGAATTTACCCCCTGTACGTCTAGATTAAACACTGGTCTGTCTGTCTACAAGTCTGTCTGTCTGTCTGTCTGTCTGTCTGTCTGTCTGTCTGTGCGCTGTCTGTCTGTCTGTCTGTCTGTCTGTCTGTCTGTCTGTCTGTCGATTTTGTCTGTCTGTCCATCTGTCTGTCTGTCTGTCTGTCTGTCTGTCTGTCTGTCTGTCTGTCTGTTTATCTATGAGTCGTAGGTCGCACTCGCCATTTGTAAATATGACTCAGCACTTCATCACCGCTTCCACTGAATGATAGGCCTAGGCCTACTGCGTTCGAAATGCGCAAACAGAATCTTTAAACATTCATCGTGACGTCACGAGCATTTATGCCGGCGTCTTCGCCCTATAGGCCTACGAGTGTCATCGTCTGCTTCTTCAGACACTGATGCGATGGCAGTGAACGACAGCAACTTTCCCAGCTGCTATTCTTCGATTTATAGTCGAAACACCACTGTCTGGCAGTGTCTGCTAATCTGAAAACTCGTCTTGTTCGTGGAGCGTTTAGGCCTATGTACAGTGCTCCTAAATTATAATGTAGGCTATTGTATCGTCGTTTATTGGGAAGATGGCTCACAAAGCCACCTTGTATCGCCATGCTCTAGCCTCTCCAGTGAATCACTGTCTGTTTGCAGACGCTAACAGCCAAGCGCAGCTAACTGCACGCGGCGGCGGGGTTTCTGCCAAACGGTCTCAGCTTGAGACTAGCCTAGTGTGCCATGAATTGCCCATGAGCAAATCCTGATGAAAAAAATGTCCACTGGTCGTCCGTTCCAATCATCCGGCCGAATCAATATTCCGGGCAGGTACTGTCCATGCACTGGCGTATGGTTGACCAGGCTCTGTCATGCTCTAAGCGAACAGGCTCCTCTCTATATATATACGGATGGACGGACGATGGGACCGTTCTTGTCTGCAGGTTGTGGCTGGAGAAGCGGTCTCTTGATTTATAGACGTGTAATTATTATAAAACGGTGGTGCTTTTAAAGTTGGCGACGACCATAGGAATAACGTGTGGCGTCGGCGGTAGCCTTCAGTGGGTCGGTCGATCGGTGAAGCCAGGCAGCTGGTGGTGGGCAGGCCAGCCACTGGTGCAGTCGTAGCCGCCGTCGATGGACGAGAGATGGTACGTCGAGGCGCAGTCTGAGTTTCTGGCGGCTGGCTATGAGCTGATTATGCTCTGCATGGCGATGGTCGACAACGTTCGCCACCGAGACAGCATGGCGGCCGACGACGACGACGCTACTGGTCAGCGAGGACTGATAGCAATCAAGGTCCCACGCCCGTTCAGACCACTTATTCTGGATTTGGATTCGGGAGACGAGGAGTTTTTCATGGATGGAGGAGTAGATCGGTAAGGCGATGATGAGGAACGTCGTTTACTTGTGGAAATTGGTTATAGCAGGATACAATCGCCATTTTCCCGGCTTTGTATGTCTGCTGAACGCTGCAGACGCAATGGGCAAAGGGTGCCAGACGTCCAGCAAAAGGACATGACCTGTCTTTTTGGCCGCATGTCCTCTGTCCGGCAGGCTAAGCTAAACACCTGGAGAATGTTCGGATTTTTGTATGTTTGTCGTATTGGGCTCTTGGCTATTATTTCATGGCAGTTTTTATTTTAACGACTTTACTGGCGAATGTTGTCTCTAAGTTCCTCTCCGGCCCTGCCAGGCTAACAGTCTATTCTACTTATTTTTTTATTGCATCTCTATTTCTTCCACACGTTTCCAGTCTATGATCTAAGTAATGTTACAATGTATTTGCATACTGTATATGAGACTATAGTCAAAGTGCTAATTCTATTTCATACAGCTTACCAGTGTGACTTTGTTTCTTGGTTACTTGGGAAGTTAGAGACCCTCTGACTCCAGAATCCGGAGTGAAACATTCAGTGCGTCCTCCTTTGTGGCTTTCTGTGTCCTCCTTAGGCTATCCATGTATCTGGCAACCCTACGTGACAGTGGGCAGAGCCTTCAGTGGGTGTCCAGAAATGAACCTTTCAAATGTTAAATGAATGTTTGGATGATGAAAAATACGGAGTTGTTAAGCAGCTTTTGACATGATTACAGTGTATGTTTGGGACTATGATTATATCGGTGGCATATTTAGACATTTATTAATGACATTGATGATGGGATTCTATAGAAAATTTTTAAGTTTGCAGATGATATAAAACTATGTAGAGCAGTGGTGGATGAAGACGAAGCGGAAATACTGTGGGAAGATCTCTGAAGAATGTTCAGACTGGCAAATGCTCTTTACTTTGGAAAAGTGCTCAGTGATGCATACAGGGAAGATAAACAACGAGTTTTCATATGAAATAGGGGATATGGTATTGAAAGTGTGATGAAGAAAGGGACTTCAGAGTGATTATGCACAAGAGTGCAAAACCGTCAAGGCAGTGTGCTGAAGCATCAAAAAGGCTAACTCAACTTTAGGTAGCCTGTGATAAGAAGAATGATAGTCACCAGAGACAAGGATATAATACTGAGATTCTACAAATCACTGGTTAGGCCACAGTTAGAATACTGCATCCAGGTATGGAATCCATATACCTGAAACAGGACATTGAAAAACTGGAGAAATTGCAAATAATGAATTGGGGCTACAAGGATTTGAGCCATGAAGAAGGTAGAAAAAGGTATGGACTAACAATATTGGAGAGAAGGAGGAGCAGAGGTCCCAGAGGAGATCTAATCGAAGCTTACAAGATTATCACTGGAAAGGAAGCACTACAGTGGAAGAGGTTCTTTGAATTAACACCAAATAAGGCAACTCAAGGACGCAGGTATCAATTATTTAAGAACCGTAAAGGAACATTAGGGCAGAAATACTTAAGTGCAAGAGTTGTGGACTTGTGGAATGGTTTGGACCATAGTATTGTCTCAGTGGACACTGTCAGGGCTTTTAAGAGAAAGCTAGGAAAATTGCGCTATTAAGTGTTCCAGGTTAATTTGCAGTGGTTCAACACAGACAATAGGTCTTCTGAACCACTTAAAACCCTTTTTATTTTATTATGTTATTCTGCAATGGGATCACGGGGATTATCGCTGTTGTATCTCATCCATGCATGGGCGAGCTTTTCAAAATCAGATGTATGTGAAACCACACATTAAGCTGGTAGCTTGTAATTTAACATTTTACAGGCAGTGTATTTGAACTATATATATTGGAAATGATCACCAAGGTAAAACAAGATTTTTGTGCAACAAAACATGCAATGGTTTGAAATTTATTCTGCTAATGCTTCACTGATATATCTATGCACAAACACACACACACACACACACACACATACACACACACACATACGAGGCGCGTAGAATAAGCACACACACACACACACACACACACACACACATGCACACACTCAATTATATATCTTATCGGATAGATGGATGGATGGACTGACAGAAGGCGGTTGATAGAAATAAGGCAAGTTTAGGACAATTGGTTTGATGGAAGGGTCATTTCATTTGTGTGTATGGTTAAAGGATAACACAGGCATAAGTATAAACTTATATTAGACTTCTGGACTCAGACCTCCAATTTATTGACTTGGAAATGGATTTGTCATAAGAATAAAAAAATTACCTATAGAAGAGAGGAGTAGAAAGTATTGTATTGTATTTATTAATTTAGATAGAAAGTAGAAATGTTGGGTGTCTTTCAAGGCCCCTTAATAAGGTAGTCAGTTTAGGTGAAAGAGGAAATCAGTGGATGTAATATGTGAAATGGAAAGATGATGATGAGTAGGCCTATAGATGAATGAATGGTTAGGTGTCTGGATCAATAAACTGAGAGCTAGTGCATGGTTCAATAGACTTTTTTTGAATAACTATATAATGCTCAGTTATTTTATAAATTTTTCAGTGAAAAAGACTTGAGTTCACCTGATTCCAATGACAGTGGAATCCAGGCAGATTCTGCTCAGAACTTTCACCACCTGAACAATGACCTTGATGACATTTACGGTGTTGTTAAGAAGCCCAAGCGGAAGCCAGTGTCTCACACGATGGATGATTCCATGTCTCAAATGACCAATGGCACACCGAGCACTGTCGTGGAGAGGGTGGGAATTATTCCAGTGGCTAAACAGAGGAAGAGTCTGGATGATCCATATGCAACAGTTGAGGTGGACTCAGATGATGATGATCCTGATGATCCAGCCTACGCTGTGGTCAAGAATAAGAAAAAGGGAATAAGAATTGTAGAGGAGGTAAGTTAAATGTCATGCGTAATATCCAAATTAATACCAGTTGTCTACATATTAGCTTTTGCTCTGGAGATCAGTGCTAAGATCAACACTGAAGTTGGAATTATTTTTTGCATTAAATTCACATCTACAACTAAACTGGAATATAAGTATTTCTGTACCAGTGTATCCATTGTTTTTTCTTTACATGACCCTGAAATTGGTGTTTTTGTGAAAACCTGCTTCTGAATTAATACTCTCATTTGCATTTTGCATTTGCAAGCATTGTCAAAATTTTGGCAATGGTCCAGTGGCTAAGCAGCGGCAGAGTGTGGATGATCCTTATGCCACAGTCGAGGTGGACTCAGATGATGATGATGATCCTGATGATCCAGCCTATTCTGTTGTCAGGAACAAGACAAAAGCAATGAGAATTGTGGAGGTAAGAGAAATGTCATGTTTCATATCAAAATAAACACAAATTGCTTACAAATTAGCATTTATATGGAATGAGTTGGTGCTAAATTCAAAATCAGAGTTATTTTGTATAGTAAAATTGATGTAGCTGCCATGGGCACCTACAAAAATTTGCACAGGAGTGGGAGAATATGAAAACTGATATCCTGATGTGGACTAAACAATGGGAAAGGTGTCCCATCTTGCCCCTAGGTGTGAGCACCAATCACTACTGTAACCCAGTGTAGGTACTGTTATCCCAGTTGTGGCTTGTACTTTACATTGCATGGATATTGGAACCACTGCAGAAATTGGCTTCTGAACAAAATCAAATTAATACTTGCATCTGCACTTTGCCATGTTTACAAGCTAAGGTTTTTCTTGCCAAAATGCAAAAAAACAAATTAAATTCCTTTGGGTAGGCTCTCTATTTTCAGATCTTGGTTGTCTTAAAATTCCTCAGGATTATGAATTTTCTACAGTAATTTTTATAATGGTAATGATTAATTTGGTGATAATGAAGATGGTAGTAAAGATGAAAGTGCGATGCCTACTGATGTAAGTAACTACTTTAGGATGACAGAATTAAACCTCCAGTGGTAATTACACCTGCGATGTTTCTGATGCCAGTGGTAATTTCAACAGCTCTATCATTTCTTCCTGTACTGGCATTTGTTGCTGCTGCTGATGTTACTTAATCTTGGACTTATCTATAGGGATATAATTATTTAGTTCCTAAAACTGTGTTAACCTTTTGCATAAAATTGCCTAATGGACAATTGATATTTATTTCACATATGAAATTAATTTCTTTCTTGTCTGAAATAATGTCTTTGACAGAGTGATGACTCATACAGTTGTGATGATAATGGCAATCATCACCTTAACAACTACAATGACTGCATTGATGACAATAATGACTCTACAAAAACAGAGGCTTACTTGTTGCCAGAGGGGTGGCAAAAGCATGAAGGTCAGGGAACTGTGTGATTAATTGCTGACTAATTGAACTGAAATGGACGATTGTTTTTTTAATTGTTGTTCCTTAATTTGGAACCAGGCTGAGTAGTTCAGAAATGAAATTAACCGATTAAAATGTTGCAAAATAGTAACAAATCTTGATTTTTAGGTGCTGTATTTTAGATTGTGCACCTGACTCTAGTTAGTTTGACCTTGTGTTCTCGTTTTGCTTTGTTAGTCTGAAATATCTTTTGTACTACTTTACTGCTTCTTGTAAAAGACAATGGTGTAAGTGGTATGGATCACTTGCAATTTTTGTTTTGCAGGGTTGGTAAATGATAACATTCTTCAATAAATTTTTATGGGTAGTATCGCTGAATCTTGGACCTTTTTCCTTTTCTTCTTTAACTTTTCTTGCTAAGTACAGTGCTTAGGGTTTTATAATTATTCCAAAAACTACATTCCTAGCTGCTTGAGTAAAGTTTGTTGTTGGTCTCTCACTCTTATCTATGGTAAATTCAAGGTCTGTTTTTTCACCTGTTTACTTCCATTCTTTCTTCTGTTATCCCTATGTATGAGAAATTAAGCTTCGTTTCTCCTTCTTGCTGAGCACAGTTTAAGAAAACACATTTGCCAGACTTTTTTATAAAAGTTTGATAGCCCCCGGTTGTTGATGTTGCAAAATCATGACTGTGTACTGGGTAAACTACTCTTTGACTACAGACATGAATGATCTGTGGAAAACTGCTTGCTGATTCCGATTACATTATGTTTATTGGGATTGTCACCCAACATGCACACACATTCCTTGATGCTTTGTGACTTTACCACACAAACCCTATTTCTGAGACTTGGCCAATAATGGGTCTGCTCCTGCCCTGCCCTCTTCTGTTAACTGTGGACCTGATTGTACATGTGTATGCCTTGCTTCTGGTATTTTTGCTCATGCTTTGCCTAACCGAGTTAGATGTTATTCATTCATACCCAAACTGGTGTTGCATTTGACCTTATAGTTGGACTGCCTTGTTCATCTGTCTGATAGAGCATTTTTGCTGATGAAGGCTCTGTGTCATTGCTTCATCTTTGCTAAGGTATTGCTCCACAAAGCATCTGCAGACTTTCTCTGTGCTTACTTAGCTGCACTGTAAATTTAAATTTGTTCAAAAGATCTCGCTATCTCAAGTATGGTTGAAAATCTGGTGTTAAGGTGCGCAAACAATATTTCGTTTGCAGGTATGCTTGGAATGTCTGAAACAATAAGTCTATGAAATGATGAAGCAGCAATGCCAGTTTTAGATTAGATATTTGATGTTGCCAAATATGTGTTTATTTTTCATTATGGTTTGTGAAGTGATACATAATATGGGGCATCAGTACTTACTAGTAGTTTTACCGACATAGTTACTTACTTATTTGTTACTACAGATGAGTGTGGATCATACTACTGGCATATCAAAAGTGGAATCACACAGAGGGAACCTCCTTCTCTTACTTCTCCACCTGTCCCAGCTGTTCGCAAATCTAGGGGAGAGGTAAGTCAAGATCTGGCATGTTTATTTCAGAAATCTGTCAGCTTATGTATCGGCAATTTTAAGAAATCAATGGTTGACTCCTATCACAAAAATTTATAAGGGTGGTAAATTTTAAATAGTTACTGTTGCTTTCACGAAATGTATATGTGTGTAGTCTATGTTGATGTCTTTTTTTACAGTTCATGAATTCTGTACAATACTTTTAATCCTGATGTAGTTCTGCTACTGAAGTTTTCATTGTATGGTGTTACCTAAGAGTAACTTGAATAATAATTATGTCATCCATATGTTAAAAATACAAACACAGGTTAATTATAACTTTTGCCAAATATTATTGACCTTGTGCTCTACCTTCAGAATTTCTTTATATGAAACCATTTTTTAGTTCCAGGTTATTCGTTGAGGCTTGTGCATTTGTCGATCACTAATAATTGAATCAGACTAAACCATTAATATAAATGTGGCAGTAATCATGGTGTAATTTCTAGTTACATTTATTGAGAAGAAGATCTGTGGACAAACATGTAGTAATGATGAATAGCAAACATTAAAAATAGAATATTAATATGTTGTCGTGCCTTAGTAATCATGTTTTGAACTAGAATGAACTCAAACTGTTTAAATTCAGATTCGTCATCTAGCCACAGAATTGAAAAGCTCTGCAAAATCCAAAGATGCACTAAAACATCCAGTTGATGCTGATGTTGGAATTGAAACACGGTAACCTGTTTGTCACATACTTTTTAATTTAGGTTATTGTAATTATAATGCATTTGAAAATAATATAAAAATTAGTTTAATTGCCAAATGAAAATATATAAACATTAGTGTTGAAACTTGTGTTATTTCTTAAAAATACAGTTCTTGTTTAGGCTTCTTTTTCTGTGTCTTCTGTTAAGTTTCAGGTATCTTACTGAGAACATGTCCTATGAAGTTAAAGTCAGAAAAGAAATAACTGACCATTTAATATGCAGGATGTTGTTAGAATTACTTGTTACACATTGTATCCAGTTGAGGCAGTGGGTGGAACTATCTTCATTGAACACTTGCTGTGCCATTTGTTAACACTTCTGGCATGTTTGCTACATGTGAGGAGTAGTAGCTTTTATTAAAAACAAGTTTTTATCTACCCCACAAATCTGCAATGCATATACTTTGGTTTTCTTTAGTACAGAACATCAAACTTAAGATTCTCAGTGTGTCTGGTGATGCCAAGTTTGTGTTGCTTATGTTAACTGCAAAAGTTTTGTTAGCCTGTTTTACTTTTAATTTAGCAGTTAGTCACTTGTGGATGCATCTCAATAATAGTGTTGTGCATTTTCAGTTGTGAGCATTCACCAGTTGATCTAAGGACGTGGATCACGGTGTAGATCTGCAACTCCGTCTGGTCAAGGATGCTGCTTGCACATTTATTAACAATTGAAAGTTCTCTTATTTGCCATGACTGGGCTGAGATTTCTTGATAGGAGAGCTAGTTAAAGTGCTCTGAATTAATTAATGAATTAATTAATGTATTATATTTACTTTTTACTTCTTGTCTATTTACCTGTGTTTTTACGTATTTTTTAATGTTGTTTGGTACAGCAAACAGAATCACTCCGCTTCAGGTTCCATGACCTCATCAGGTGAACGATTTCTCATCCATTGTCAAGGATCAGTTCCACTAGCTGAGGAAGACCTGGCAGAAGAAAGGAGTGGCCTCACCATCAATCAGTGCATCTCATCCTTAACCCGTCGGCCCAGCGCTATGCAACCAGGCAAGCTTCAGGTAGCCAACCAATAAAATATCTGTACAGAGGAGGCAATGTAAGAGCCAGAAATATTGATGCAGATCACAGAAGGGATTGAACTGCTAACGCTGAAAATTTAAAACAGCTGTTATATAGATATATATATACTTTATTTCGCACAAAGCAGAACAGAGAAACTAAGCAAACTAAGCAGACTAGAACAGAAATACAAAAATACAAGAACTCCTTCCCAAACAGACTGGGAGACAACTCAAACTATTGCTCCTCTCGAAGCATAAACGTAGTGAACCCGCGATCTTACATAATACATGTTGTCTTTTACAGACAAACCATAACCAGAAACTAAATTAATATGCTCATGGCCATAACTGAATGTCAATGACAGCATATTTAGTGTACTATTATCCACCGTTAGCATGTCTTTAAGAAATTTAAACATAGCAATAACTCTCATAGATTTAAAGTCCAAACTGCCTAAACCTGCAATAAATTCTCTTACTGATTCCCATTTGTGAAAACCAAATATTTTACGATAAACATTATTCCAACAAGCATTTAGTTTACTCAGCTGAGATTGAGAAAATCTCACAGCAACTGAGCTATATCTTAAAACTGGTAAGCTATAAGTCTGCTGTAAGTAAAGCTGCATTAACTCCGACAAACTTGAAGAGTTATTGAAAATATTATTGGAAGCTGCATAAAAATTGCGCATTATGCAGTCTACATAACAACTCAGTTTACTACCAGCACAAAAGATGATTCCCAAGTATTTAATCTGCTCTGACCACTCAACCTTTTTGTGACCTAGGAACATATCTGGTAGGGAAGCCTTGAATCGAGGTCCGAATGCTAAGCACCAAGATTTAGTACAATTATGGAGATTCCAGAACCCTTTAGCTGTTGACTGAGAAGCATGCATAAATTTGCTTTAGAAAAAGAGAATAGGGAGCGCTTGCACACAGTGGGAATTAATTTTGAGAAGATGACTGTTTTGTTATGGCTTTTGTTAGTTTTACTGCCTCTGATGTAGTCAAATGATGTACATCACTGCCTTTAAAGTCACATTTAAAGTCAAATTTCTCATAGCCTGCATTGTGTGCTTGAAGTTTAAATGGTTTTTATAATATTTATTGCACTATGGGAGTATGGGTACTTATGGAGCATGCTGGGGAAACGTCGAATGAAATGTTTGTTTGCTGGTTCTAAACAAAGCTGCAGACTCCTCTTTCCACATATTATGCTTGTATGTATATGTGGAAAGAGGTGTCTGCAATATCAAAATGTATAAAATAAATAGGGGTGAAAACATGAAAAAAGTGAAAGCAGAGAAGTTGTGAAATAGCATTAACATGTAGACATTGTGTAGGATTAGCTTTGCACACTTGCTTTACACAATACTTTCTGTCTTTCAATCTAATACTTATTGCACTGCACTGCATTCATTTATTCGATAGATGTTGTTCACTTTTTTCAGTGACTTACAAATGGAAAAGCTTCCTGTATTGTAAATTGTTTATTTCTGATTGTGACAGGGCCTTGATCTTTATCTGGAATTCATTGGTGATCAACTTGTGTTGACTGATGTTCGTACGGGTTCAACTATGAGATCAGAGAGCGTAAAGTCTGTTAGGGTTTGGGGAGTTGGAAGAGAAAAGGACAGGTATTCCAGTCACAAGCTTTTCTGTCATGCATTGTTCTGTTGATAGAGAACTCAAAAGTACAAGTTTTCTATACAGTGGCATAGTTGGGTATTTTGGCATGCGGGGCAAGCGATAGTGATCACCTATCCAGCATAATTTTTTTATTAGACGAAAACCGGCAATTTAGAGAAACAGCATGTGTCGTTAACGATGACAAAAAAATATTACGTCAGACTCAAAGCAAAACTTTTCTAGCCTTGAAATTTCATCTCCAATATCAATTGCTGAAGAATTTCTCTCACGCATTCCTTCCTGCGTACTCAGTCCAGCATCTGATGCATTTCCTTCCTAATCTATATCTTCATCATCAACCGGAGTACTGAGCACGCATTTACATAGAGTTTCATCTTCACTAGTCCATACAGCCTGGTTTGCATACTGGTTCAGTTAGCTACATTGGTTAGATCGCATTTGCCTCTGTGTTTTTGGTTGGTCGTTCACATGCCAATAGTGGCTTATTTCAGAGTTTTGAATCTTGGACCGATCAATTCATTGAAAAATGAGCAGGGTCAAGGCTTTACAGTTACTATATAAAAAAACCTGTACATTTACATTTGCATGCTGTTCAGTTGAAATTTGCCTGTGTGTTTAACAGTCGAGATTTTGCTTACGTTTCCTTCGATGCGGTGATGGAGAAACACGTCTGCTGGGTTTTCTCGTGCGAAAAGACAGGCCATGAAGTTGCACATGCCCTGCGAAGCACTTGCTATAAGATTCTGAAAGAGAATGAAGCTTTTGCAGCAAGGATGGCGCCTGCATTGACAAGTCAGAACTCAGGTGCAAATCGATTGGTTTACGAGTCACAGGCTTCTCGGGAATCAAACAAAAGTCACGTAAAGAACTGGAGTGAAGGTACATTGTTAAATCAGTTATGGACTCACTCTTGCAAATAACTCGGTTTGTACTCAACCAGTAATGGAGTTATTAATACTGTGGTTAGAGTTATTATTGATTCTGTGAAAAAACTTGCAGTATGATATATTTAAGAACTATTGTTAATATTTATGCTTTCAAAATAGCAATCAAAATAAATTTCTTGTGCTAATTTTCATGTAGGTGGCAATATAGTTTATAAGGGTATGAATCCAATAATAAATATAATTGATAGTCGGGACTAACATTTTAGAAAACCATTCAGCCACTGTGCTACAGGCTGGGATGAAGATTTAAGAAATTATTCACCAACTATCTCTTTGTAAATTACAGAATAATTCAATTAATTATTAGTCACATATCTGACATTACCTACGGTAATACAATACAACTGTATTTAATATTGCCCTTCTTCTAAAGTTCAGAAGTGCACACACGACCATATGACAGAGCATCAATGGTACTGAGCAAATGTATGATGACTTGCTCAAGTTACCGACACTTACCACCTGAGTGGAGGCTCGAACTAGTACTCTCTGCAGTACATGCCCCACGATAATAATATAATTGTTCTCGCACCTTGTACTATCTGAAACTGAATTATTCTATTTAAGTTACAATGAGAAAGTTGGTGAATGATTTGTAAACTGTTCATCCCAACCTATAGCATAGTGTTTGAATGGTTTTCTAAAATGTTAATCCCCTGTAGAGGCAACTATGGGGATGAAGTGCTGGCAGTGACTTCATTTCTTTGCCTTGGCTGATAATGATCGATGATCAAGTGTGCTACGGATGTACTCAATTTAAAGCTAACTTTGCAAGAAAGCGACAGAGGAACAGAATTCTTAAAATATCTTTCTGTCCTGGTCTAAATACAGCACCCAGGACCTCTGCATTGACAGTCCACAATGCTAGCCAATAGACTGTTGTGCTACTCGGTTTTCAAGTAAACTCCCTAACAAGCAGTGATGTAGTCGAGTCCACCTTAGCCGAGTCCGAGTCGAGTCCGAGTCCACCTAAGCGGAGTCCGAGTCGAGTCCGAGTCCAGAGTTGCTCGAGTCCGAGTCCGAGTCACAAAGGATCGAGTCCAAGTCCGAGTCCGAGTCCTTCAACACCAAAATTCACTGATCAAACACGTTTAATGGCATAGAAAAATAACATTTTGCTGGAAGAATTATTATTTATTATTATTATTATTATTATTATTATTATTATTATTATTATTATTATTATTAAACTGCCATTTACATTCTTGCACAAAAGTGCGTAACAGGAAAGTCTAATCATACTAAATCTTAAACTAATAAAGTCTTAAGATTACTTTTGAAGAGCGATAATGTAATGTCCTAATGTAGCTTGTCCGCTGCAACTTTTGGCTTTGGGACCTCAGCCATAATTTTAATTAAAGAATAATTGAAGAATTACGCTTTGAAAAACTGATTTCTAAACAATGAGATTAGACTAAGGTAGGCCTATTTTAATACTGCGTTGCTGCCAACACATCTGTTTCTAGATACGTGCTAGACCTATACGGCTCCTATAAGGTTCGTGCGCAGAGGGGTATTCCAGGCTGCAAAATCGCTTAATGTTCGATTGCCATTCGGTTGGCCCAGCTGCGCGAATGGGGTAGGCCCCTATTTCTTTAGGTCAGAAGCGCTATAAACGGGTCAAATCTCCCTTCGATGGCCTTGATCTTCAATTCTGCCTAGCCATTTTTTTGTCAGAAATTCTGCCAAACGGACCTCTTCTGCACTCATTAACTGATGAAGGAGCCGAAGAATATAGGGTGGGGTTCACCCGATGCTTGTATCTAATGTTTTAGTTTAGAATACCTATTTTAGACTCGTAAGTAAGGAAGTATACAAGTCGTTTATTATCGTGAGACAAAATTGTGACTCGGAAACCGAGTCACCGAGTCAAATTCGAGTCCAGGGCCTTCGAGTCCGAGTCCAAGTCCGAAGTTTAGTCCGAGTCCACAAAAAATCGGACTCGAGTCGGACTCGAGTCCTAGGCCGGACTCGAGTACTACATCATAACAAGTGGATAAAATATATATAAGTAAACATTTTGGTTTTATTAGGTGTAGTGTTTCCAGTTCCGATGAATGAAGGAAAGAAAGTTATCAGTTGTCATTACCTTGGCATGATGAAAGTCCCAAAGCCAACTGGTCAGTGAAACAAGCAATAAAATTTAGAAATTTTTTTGTCATGCCGCATTAACTGGAATTTATTTCGGTTGTGTATAATTATTTATTGTTTTTATAACAATGGTTTTTATATCTGTAATTAATGTTTTTATGATGTTTGGTGCTGCTTATCATTCTTGGTAGTAGTGGTGTGTCTGTACTTCAGGTTTTTGCTGTATTTTTTTGTCAGACACAATGATTTCTAATGATACATTTATTGTCATGAAAGATTTATTTATAAACTTATATGCAGCTCAATGATATGACTGTCAATTAGACTTGTCATGCATGTACACTCATAATTTCGGCCATTCCTAAGACTGAGAGATATATCATCCTCATCTCTTGTCTTGTCCATCACGACATTTTCCTCTGAGCCAATTCCTCTAGCTTCCGTGATAGCAATACTAAGAGTATTCGTCTTTTTTAATCATCAATTTAACGACATCTCAGGCCAACATTGGCCACTGACATCATAATATTTATGTTCCTCTTTCTGACAGTTTCCTTATATATCTGACTGGTGCCTTTTTGACCTCTTTTTCATCCGTTATTTGCATGTTTTTTCTCTCCATGTCTTCCCAACAGCCTTTCTTCCATTTCTAGCCCAGAGGACTGCAAACACTTTCATTGTTCAGTATCCTTAACTGCCCTCTTGTGACCTCTTAACTCTCCTGTCCCATTTATCTGGCACTCCTGCTGTCTGCTTAAGTGCAACAGCCATTTGCTGCCTCAGTTTCATTACATTATCTATTGTAAGAATTGTAGGAATCTAGATCGTGCTTTGTTGTAGAATTTTTTAGACCAAGAGTACAGATTTAGCTAAACAAACTACATTCCGTTGTAGTGTAACATGAGTTTGTGTAGCACTTAAATTATACAGTGCAATACAAATTGTTATTTTCAGTCATGATATGGATACATGGTTTTTGATCTGTTAGGCATGGATGTGCTGAATGATGCAATGGAGATGATCTATGCGGGAGTTCCAAGCTCTAAATGGGTTTCAGTCTCAGTGGAGGTGGCACCATCGGCTGTAACAGTATATGATCGTGATGTAAATTACCTGGAACATATTTTTAATATAACTTTCCCATTTCTGTAATTCTGTACTTGCCGCTGTAAGAACTGAGTGCCTGGATTCCTCTTCTTCTTTTGACAGATTTGAGATGTCATCGTGTATGTATGTGCCAGAATGTTTATATAGCAGAGTATAAACCTCTGAAAAGCACTGCGTACCGTATTATCTAACTAAAACTTACACATTAGAGTAAGTGCCATCGGTTGATGCCTTGTGCATTAGACACCAGCGCAATAGAAGTTGCTAATTACAATTAGAGACATTGTGCCATTAGATGAGAATGTATGATTTCATTTTCTTATGCTCCAGATTGTTTTCCACTTTCATTTTCTTCTATCATCTTTGTGGGCTTTAGTTTTCCTTGTTGAAATTTTGCATTGTGACTGGACTATTTAAGCTTCAATTTGCTATACCGGCAGTTGATTATGTAATGAAATATTTTGGTTACATAGCCACACTGCAAGGAAAATTCTTTGTAGTCATGGACCAAAATTAAAATTGGAAATTTGTTGATTGATGACATTTAATTTATTGTTATGCAAAGTTGTTTGCAACTTGTTTCAGAATACGAATTCCATCATATTTGAATGTAGAATTCGGTTCCTGACATTCCTTGGGATCTGCATAAACAACTGCAAGTGAGCAGGCTTTTCATACTTTTTCCTTTTTTGGTGTTCTCGTAAACTCTATGTTTCATTCTTCATTTGCTCATTAATGCACTGCAATTACGTTTTAACATGCAGAAAATGTTAGTCTCCAAAACATAGTCTGATCATTTGCCGATCACTGAATTCTGAATTTGTTTGCATGTGTTTCTTTTAAATTTAGGCTTGGTGCTTTTATCATGCATTCAGCTCAGAACGAATTCTTTGCTCACGTTTTTCACTGCACCCCAGATGGTGGTCTCTTCTGTCGGACAATCAAAGCAGCCTGTAAGGTAACTAGTATTGTATTGTCTTCGCTTTATAATTGGTAAGTCAGGGAGTGTAAGTTTGAAAACAGGAGTATCAATAGTGGATAACTGTCAAATAAAAATTATGTCTTTTGAGATTTTCATTTAAAGTGAAATGTTGTGAGTGCTTAAAGCAATTTATTTCACTTTTTTGTACATAACGATTTTAAAAGCAAGCAATATAAAAACTGCTAGACCTGCATTATAGATGAAGAGTTAGATTTGAGAAAGCCTGATTTTAGTAAACAATCCACAAGTGAATTGTTTATGGTTATGTGGTTGTTTTAGTTGCGTTACCAGAAATGCTTGGATGCACAGGCACAACAGAAACAGGATCGAGGCAAAACTTCTCATCAGACTTTGGCCATAAGTCCAATGCCATTTCAGGCAAGTAGTATACTGCTTTGCACTTCAGCATTTCACTTGCAAGTTTGTTTCATCATCTGTTCCATTAACATTATAAAATCCATTATTATTTGTGCATTCACCAAGCTGTTTAGTTTCATTGCAACATATAGTTTCATGCAAGTTTTTCCACTAGGCTACCACAATATAATAATACACTGCAGGTATTTAACAGAGAGTTGCTAAATGTCAGCCAAACAGGGATCAGATGTATAACTGTAGATGAAATAGAACATTTTATTGAACAGAAAATTATTTCAGGTGCAGCACCAAAAAGAATAATGGATTCTTTATGCCAAGTAGAATACAGCCGCTTAGTTTGTAGCTGTACTGTACAGTACCGGGTATATTATATGATACGTGTAGACCTAATTAGAAACTCTTACTTCCAAAATATGCACCAAATAACCAAGAACTCAAAACAGCTGGGGTAGTATTTCTTTTCACCAAAATGCTACTTTTGGTTAAGTCCGAACTATGGCCTGTCACATATATGTAATACTGTAAAATTTTATTCTATTTAAAGTCCTCACTGACCATTTTTAAGTGGAATAAAGTTAACTAAATAAATCAAATATTAATTCCAGTTAGCCTATCATAATCACAGAACGTACATGTATATGCATTGTTTGTGGCTGAAAAGTCATAATACCGGAGGGCATTTCTGCTCGGCATTCTGTGTTAATTTTTCCCCCGAAAAATTAATATGAAATTCTGTTAAAATGAATTTTTACTCTGGTTCCCTGTCTTTCATCTTAAACCGATTTGTGCTGTAGTATTGTAAAGCAATGTTGTTAAGTATGGTACCTTGAAAGGCTTTGCAGATACTATATTTGGTCATTTTATTTGACAGTGCTTTAAAAAATTTTATTTTCAGGGACTGAGAGAATCATTTCAGAAAAAGGTAATAGGCGTGAGCAGTTTATTTGGCGGCAACAACAAAAAACAGCAACAGAAGGGCTAAGGAGATGCTATTTGAATGAGACGCACGTCTCAGACTAAAGACTGTTGTTCTGTTGTTGCCTGCACCTATTCACTGTGAACAGAATGGACCAATCTGAGAACTTGGTTTGACTGATTTTGCACCAACTTTGTGCTACAACTTTGTGCTACATGTTATGCAGCTTTGTTTGTTCAGTGTTCACGCCTGCAGTATACCTCTGTGAATTAGGACATATAATCATTTGTATGGCATGTTTTATCGGTATTGCCTCGAGATTGCAAGACAAACACACTGACGTCTTAATGATGGAGAATGAAATGAGGTTTGAATTTATGACTTGAAGGATCAGGAAGACAAGTGCACTTTGGAATGTCAGTTAATGATGTAGAGACATGAAATTGAATGATATTTTTGATTTGAGGGCTAGTATGTAGGTAGTCAAGTGGCTCCAAATTTCTTGACAGATCTTGCAGCCCAAGTCAAACTAGATGGGGAATGTTTGGAACATTTATTGGGGAAACTAGTGTGGACAAGTTGTCATACTTGATGCATAGATGTAGAGTTCAGTACATTTAAGACGTTTGTAAGGTTCTTAAAGGGTGCTGTAAAAATAATTAATTTAATACCACATACTACATATTGTGAGCTGAATCATGTGCATTAGAATTTGGCACTATACAAGTTTCTAATAACAATAATCATGTATCATGAAAATAATAGTTTGCTTCTATATTCACAGATTATGAAGGCAATCTTAGTAATGTTGCTTTTTCTCTGCAGACCTCTGGAGGCAAATTTTAAGAATTGTGATTGTTAGTACATCTAAATTTTGCAATCTGGATCATATGTGGACTGTACATTACAACTTACACCTGAAAAGTAGTCAAACTGAGTTAAACAATTTACAGACTATCATGGACTTACAAACGTTCAAAATGTCGTACTTGCCTTATTACTTGTCTTATTCTATGTATGTTACAGTGAATGTTACTGATTTACATTTTTGGCAACTGGCATGTCAGAACTGATACTTGGTGTTCTCTCCGAGTTAAGTTAATATGTTGTTGGCTACATCACGTACACACATACGACTAATCTTGCATGTTTTAAGTCACTTTGCAGACAAATGTCCAGATGCATACAGACATGTGGAAGAATGAACAGATGGACTGAAATGTACGTTAAGATAGAGGAGTGACCACTGCAATAATGTTATCCTGGAGTAATGAATTGATGGTGCCAGACTTGTCCTCTGAATAAGCGAATTCAAAGAGTACATTAGGCTCATGTATATTTCAAATCTTCCTGAACAGATCCTAGAACTTGGATTCAGTGTGTTTACTTATGTGCCATAGATTACTACATGGCATACAAGTTGTGACATGCTTGTAAACACTACAGTGTTGTAGTTTCACTCAAATTGCTTTTGTAGTGTTCTGTTCTTTGTTAGATAACACACAAACGGATTTTTTATTTATTTCTATAGTGACAAATTCTGTATTAAATCAGTTTAAAGATTAATTTTTAATATGTAAAGTTTCAAATTTAAATTTTGATTACTGGCAAATACAACTTAATGGCAATAAACGTTAAAAATGTTCTTTTACATTTCCATATGAAGATAACACACTGGTGTCTAACTTAAAATTCTACTTTTGTTAAAATTTAAACAGTTCAAATAATGTATTACAACACGAATATGTGCAACATATAAAGTAATACATTACAAATCCAACACAATGCAATCTCCAAAACTCAAAAATTATTTTCAAACTTGGTAGGCACTTACAGCAGTGCAATCAATTGTTAAATTAAAATTCACCGGTAAAATCTGCTGGCAAAAGGATACACTGCAATTTCAATTTCGAACTGCATTTCTTTAGCACTTCAGGCAAAGCAAACATATTATTCACAAATGTCTAGCATTACATCACCTATGACAGTTTCTTAAAAGGTGTCATATAAGCATTCAGATAATTATGTACCAGTACACAATTCATAATGTCAAGTAGATTGCTGTTGAAATAACTTGTCAAAGAAAGCAAACTGAAAATAAATACAGTGCTTGAGTGAATAATGCTACTTGGAGTCAAAGGCACAACTGCCCTACAAAGCGGTGGTGACTGGTCCCTCCTCCCTCCCCATTTCCTCTCCCGTACCTTTTCCCTCCAACAGATGGATAACATCACCAGTTCATGCAACATAAAACAATAGGTAAATAAGCTAACATAAAGGTATCTATCAGCATTGTGATAGAGTCAAAGGCACAGCATTAAGTGTGCAAGACTACACCACCATTAATTGACATTGCTTGAACCTGCTTCAAACCAAATAACGCTGTCAAGTCGCAAAAATATTTCAGCACAGAGCCAAAAAGTGGAGGTCACTGTCACCACCCCTTTGAAAAGCGGTGATGACCGGATAGCATTGTCACAATACAAAGTTATGCCTATGCTTGGATGTGCCTATAATTTTACCAGTAAACATTGTTAGTAATGCTTAATGCTTTCTGTTAGTCAGTAGTTAAACCAAATATGGCATTAACATTACTTGTAGTAAGTACATGTAGATCTTACATGAAGGTGGTCGTTTGGACTATACATCCAAAAGTTTGGGAGCCAGAGGAATAAAATTCTGCTATAGAATATACTCTGCCTATAAATTCACACTGTGGACACTCAAATGGAGCTATGTGTATATAAACACAACCGGTTTAGGCTAGACTACCATGTACTAGCAACGCTTCTCAATGAATTTGACAACATATGAAAATTAACTGATAGCAGCAGTATTTTATTTTTATATGTTGAGCCAAAAGTAAACATTTCTTAAAATGGCAAATAGATTAGGTCAGGTGAACAACTGATAGTGAAAGCAAAACATTGGCACTGGAAGTAGATCAAACCAGGGCAAAGTTAATAATTTTCTTGATTTATGTGTGAAAGGTTTTCATAAACACAGCCGAAAATATCTTGAAATGCAAATAGCAATTCCTCAAAAATTCCTGTTAAACATAAGAGTTTCATTGTAAAGATAAAACAAGCAGTGATGTAACAAATCAGCTTTAGCCATTTAACACTAATACTAAAACAATATTTAGCCTCAACATTAAAATTAGTATGTAAAGTCTCAATGTCAAAACCATAGCAGAGGTTTAAAGACCCTAAGTGAAAGTGATATGGTATTCTGGATAGGTCTGGTAGTCCAGAAATACCACATACATTCCAGGATTGGTGGTATTGTCCACAACAGAGTCGTAAGTTACATCCGCACGGTTTGGAAGAGGTGGAGCTTCCTTCAGACCACCACGACCCTGACAGTATTTGCCAGTGAGAACACGGGCCTGATATATGTGCTTCTGCCCCGATGTATCTACAGGGCAGTATCCCGACACTGAATAACTCGCACTTGTGGCAAAATAAACTCCATTGCCAATGGCTGTACCTAAAGAAAAATAATTACTATATATACATGGTGATAAATCATCAAATAAATTCAAAACAACCAGAAATTTACTATTATTTTGTTCAGAAGCAACACCCACCCAACTGAGGCACAACAAAACAGCCTTAAAGTTAAGACGGTTTCAGTATGTATGTATGTATGTATGCATGTAAGTATGTATGAGCACTTGTTATAGCGCCCCTTTAAGATTTCTACTCAGAGGCGCTCCCGACTATAGCGCGGACACTGAATCGGAGTTTCATGCCGAAGTGCATGAGCAATTGCGAGTGAAGGACTTGCCCAGGGTCCCTACGCGGCGGTAGCAAGCATAAGGGACAAAGCAGGTCACTCCTTTATCTACAGCTGCCTATTTACAAATATGACCACATAATTTCTGTAAGTAGCCCAGAGCCAATCCAAACGACATTTCCAGACCAACATTGCAAGGCAATGCTCAATATTATTGTCTGATCATGTGCTCTGCATTGCTGTGCCTCTCATAATATTATTTTGAATCATCTACCAAAAAATGCCTAACCTACCAACTTGCAATCATTTAACACTTTGCATATGAGGGTGTACTAAAAGCTACTAGGAAAACAATATTTCTCATCATTAAAGTATTAAATCACTTGTCAAAACCCACTATTTTACTCTGGCATTTGCACGACTCTTGGTACTAGTTAACATTCAGTTGCACCACAAGAGTCCGATAGACTTACTTTGCACGTGTAATGTGTGCTTTAAATTAATAAATAAATAAATTCTGAAGGATCAGCAGCAAATAAAGGGTGCTGCACCTGTAATAAGTAATTAACTCTGATGCTTTTTGTGAAACATTCTCCCGCTATACACTTTACGCTCAGCTTCACATACGTTTTCATGCATATACAGTTATGCACATACCCCAAAGTTGTAACAAAGTTGAAATGGTTCGGGAAAAGTGCTATTTAAGTGTATTACACTGTTTTTAATATCAACTATAAGCTTAGCCTTACCATGTTGTCCACAATAGCTTCTGTTGAAGTTTCGATTGTTAATGTTGACAACATTGGCACCATTGGTTCCATGCCACAATCGCTTTTCGTTATCTTGTCCAGTTCTGTCCATGTCAAGTTTTCGGTTCATGAACTGGCGGTACAAGGTTGGATTCTGTATCCTATCAATCTAAAGGTACAGCAGACATGCATTTAATAAGTAGCAATAACTATCGTATTGTCAATCTGATTTTAGTTCAATTCTGCTTATTGGTCCAAGATAAAACATGTCCAGAGTAACATCATTTTTCCAAATATAGATTGTTCTAGGCACAAGAGGATAACCCAAAAGGGACCAAGTTCCCGCTAGCTAGGGTCACCTATGTACAAGTATTTTTACTTTGAAGATGATGATGGCTGTAACACTATCTGGGATCAAAAAGTAAAGTTACACATGCCTACAATTATTCTCCAAATATTCCTACAGCTATTTTAACCAAGAGACATCGTTACACATGCTTATATGTAAACACAATAGAAAACAATAATAATAACAGGACCCTAATCTAGGTAGTTTGTCAGTCATCCCAATAGTCATATTGTTCTCACAGTTTTATAAATTATTTAAAATTTACTTACCTAAAAATATAAACTGCAAGCGCATACCAGGACCACTATTTTAGCAATATATATCTGGCAGTCTTGCAATGCTCCCAATAGATTGCATGTCCTTACATCAACTGATGCACTCTGACAGGTGCATATATTAGCTTATAACAAAGCAATAACAGACCTTAACTCGGTGGTGTCCTGGTGCTGCAGCAAAGAGAAAGCAAGTACTCCCAAAGGTGATTACTACTATAACTCGTGCTGTGATCTTATCTGGAAGCACTACTGTTTCTGTCCGTTCTCTTAAGACTTCTTTTTTCGAGGGGTTCTTCGCACTGGAGGCGCCTCTGATTAGCTTCTACTGTGAGAGGTCCTTTATAAGTCCGCAAATAAATAGAATAGAATACATCGATAAGTGAGGTCATCCATAGAATACCAGGCCATTTTTGTGAACTATTACTGTGAGTGTTGGTCAAGGAGCATCAGGTCAAAATAAGAAAGAAGGAGGTGATAAGGTGTCTTCTTGTGCGATTGCAGCAGCTGAAATGTGCTTCAACTCAACAATCATTCAACCCAGAGTTTCCATAGAGGCACACAGAAGAGTTGCATTCCTTTACCTTTAACTGTACCTGGTCACATACACCAGTAAACCATGAAATCTAACACAGTCGTAACATGCAGTCACATACCTGAAGTATTGATCGCACTGTGTTCTGATCTGTCGCTTTCAGACTTGTTGCAACTTTCTTATACTCTTCATCAGTTGGATTCAGCTTAACAGCCACGCTATTTTCATCTGGTGCCATCGGCTTCCAACGTTTTGGCAAAGCCATTGAACCTGAAAAAACAATAAATCAAGATTTTACATTAGGTAAAGGACCTCTCTATTACCATGAAGTCCTTGAGTCATTAGATGCCATGAGGAAAGGTAAGAAAAGATAAAGAAGGAGCCTAAAGGAGCTAACGTAAAATAAGCATATCTTGCTTACGTTACATACTTCACATTTCCTTGCCTTAACTTATTAATTGTATCTTATCAAAGCATAATTGTCCACAGGTCATCAAAGGTTAAGTCTTGCAGCTGCAAGATGCTTTAGCAAAAAGCACAGCAAAAAAGCACCAACCCAATAAACAGACATGGCACAGACAACTTGTCTAGTCCACAATGTAGACAAAGACATAAGGGTAAAGAACAACAGCAGAGATTTCACGTCCTTTAGGCACACTGAACTTCACAATTCACAGATGTCTGAGTCTATAACAACTTTGTATAAGAGACTGAAGGAGATTAGTATAAGAAAATCAGACAAGATGATTGAAGAAGCACTCAAAGTAAAACTGAGGGCAACAGCATATCCCAGTTTAACAATAAGGCATTCAAGTTCATTCTGGACAAAAACTAGGAGTTAAACACGTGTAGTATGGTTGTCAATATATTAGCTAATCACCAGACAATATACAATTATCAGGATGTTTTGGCACTGTTTTTTCTGGCATTTGTAGGACTCTTAGTCACATACACCAGTTAAACGTGAAATTTAATTGAGATATTAAGTAAAAAGAAGCAGGAGGTGGGTCACATAAACTAAAGCCTTACCATTTTACTCACATAAACCAGTGAAACATACATCAGCAGCCCTTGTTTGTAACCAAGAAATGCTGCTAACTGACAGATAATGTTCAGTTTGGTTACTTACAGTTATTAAATAGTGGTCACAGAATGAAGTAACGAAGTAACTTACCTGGTACGGTTCTTTTGATGGCAACCTTTCCACCTTTGCTGCGATCATCTGTCATGGCCTTGAAGTCAAACTTGTGTTTCACATCCTTTGAATCTGTGTATTCTAAAGTTTTTTCTCTGTGGTGATGTGCTTTCTCAATGGTTCCAGTAGCATAAACTCCATAATTTTTAAATGTCCCACCCTCGTCATACTGCCAAATAGCCTGCAAAAGACAATACGATTTAGACAAACAAAGATGGAACTTAGGAAGAGGCTGACTAAGCAACAAAATATTCCCTTTTAACAAAGCTAATGCATATCATACCACATAGTCAGTATCATTATTAATATTTCCAGTAGGTCTTTTATAATATGCCTTAACACTTCAACTGCAATGGTTTCCCAGTCGCTTTTAATACGCTCTCATTGTTAAAGTATTAAACAACCAGCATCAAATTCTTGTAACACAAGATCTGCAAATAGTCAGCAATGCTATATGAATGCCAATTACATGTTTTACACTGCATAATGTGTTTTCATTTACCTGCTTTGAAAAAAGCTCCAGTTCTCTAGAATTTCTTTCCCTAGTGACCATTCCCAACAAAATGTCGAAGATCCCTGACGAGGCCTTACTGATGTCACCATCTTCTGTCACTAATTGAATTTTTTCGCGACCAGGTGTCTTATCGATGTGTATTTCCACTGAACACTGCTTCTCCAACGACTTCAACTTTCTCTCCTAAAAAAATTAAAAACAAAGAGACCGTCGTTTAAAATCGTCTCCCACATTAATTTTCTTATTGGCCTCTCTCTCACATAACATAGTATAACATTACGAAACATAACAATGGGATTAAAATGATTTGGAAGACTTTCATCTTCTTAACTTTATGCAATATGTCCTCCTTATTAACAAAATGCTTCCAAAGCCCTTCAAAATACTTCACTTATGTTTGTCGAGACAATGTAACAACCTAGATGCACTCACAACTGTTAGCCTGATGGATCCTAGAAGCACGTGCAAACAAATATAGCAATATCATGTTTTTCTTCGTCTGATTTGTAACCATATCCATCAACACGTTGTCGTAACTGCCCTGCCTTTATAAGTCATTCTTTTCTTATTATCTGTCACTGTGCATCTTTCTGATATAAATTACAGCATGCCTTCACTAGGGCTGTCAACGGGCCCCCGAATTCCCGGGGTCAAGCCCGCGCCCTTAAATCAAAATCCTAAAACCCGACTGAAGAAGCATAATACGGAAAGTGGGTCTAAGTTCTAAAAGCTTTGTCATGTTTTGCGGTGGAATTACAGACATTGTCTGTCGCGTCTGAAGTTTTGCAGTTGAACCTGTATGCGCTAGGTACAGTGGCAGATTAGTCATCGACGCGGAGGGCTGTTGGCACCAGCACCTAATTGCCGGCTACCATAAGACAACCCATGGGTTCAGGACTATATATTTTGTTGAAAACCAGAAGTAAATTAGGAAATTAATCAGAGCACATTATTAAAATATTTCAATAAATAATATGGCAAAGAAACCTGATCTGCAGTTAGTTTGGAAATGGCTTCTTTCACAGATCTAGACTCTAGTGTTTCTTCTGACTTGGTTTCTTTGCAGTGTTGTTGGATGTCAGAAATGGCCGAATTGACGTTAGATGCACTGAGACCATAAATTCTCAGAACACGTTTGGATGGTGGCAAATGTGTTGTTGGTTTGTTTGGTTTTCTCCCCTTGTAGGTTTTCTTTCTGCCACTGTCCTCTTTTGAATCATCACCTGTTAACTGATCCTTAAAGTCATTAAACACTGCTTTCACCACGTCTAAAACAGCAAAAACATATGCCGTGCATTAACTTTTCTTCAGAGCTAAGCAATGCACATCCAAAACACTTTGTAAATTTTACAAGCTGAAAAAAATTTCCCACAAAATTCTCTGTAAATTGCACAAGCCGACAAAAACCAGATTTAGAATTAGCTTTCATTGCTGCTTCCCGGGTTTGCGCCCAAGTACATCACGTGAGATCGTTCTTCATTCTTACTGGCCAGGCGGTCTATAACGATGAGACAACGGCTACTGTACACCAGTTGTAAGGCTATTTTTCCGCTGAAAGACCCTATCTCTGCCAGACTGTGTAATGTAATCACCAAATCACCCAAATTTCTTGGCACCAAATGAAAGCTGCCATCAGAGAGACTATGCTTCAATTACAACTAAAACTGAAAATACTCATGCAAAAAATCTGTGGTTTAATTCTTTCCTTCGTGTCCTTAAATTATTTTGTCTTCACCTGGAACAAGCATACAGACGTTCCAGTGACCTTGCTGTCCTCAGCAGACGCAACACTTTGCCCAACAGATATCACTGATAAGAAATGGCATCAGTCCTTACTTGTTCACTCAAATTCAGCATATCCACTACAAAATTGTTCCTCAACATATCCGCCACAAAATTGTCCCTTTAGCACATTCAACAACAAAATTGTTCTTCAACACATCCACTACAAAATAGTTCCTCAACATATCCACCACAAATCTCATAGCAACAGTGCCCACATAGACCAACCACACGGACATTTGAATAATGGGTAATAGAATTTAATCTTTACAAATGTGTTCAGAAAGGCAGCAACTAAGAATTCATAAAGGAGAAAGTAAATATTGATATCTGTTAAGCGTATAACTATATTGATTTTTGAAACTGCATCAAACATAATGAATGCAACCTGATGCCTTGGATAACAGCTTTTTAAACGGTTTTCCCTGCAGTTTCACTGCTTTTTCAGTTGCTGTAACGAAATCATTCAGCATTCCATGATCCAGGATGGAAACAGTTATGGTCTGAAGATACTGTGGCCGCTTCTGAGAGAAATTGTCAACTTCATCATAAATTGCTTCAGCAAGATCTTCTATTGTGACACTGCCACGACCTGTAAGTAAAGAAGCCAGCAGTTTCTATTATGACAAAGCCAAAGTAAGACAGCAAACTGATGATGGTGAGAACGCTGTTGACAACCGCCACTGAATTTCCCATACTGATGCTAACAACGCAGCACAGATGCTGACTCAGTATCTCAAGGAACAAAGTGCCAAGTACATTGAGATTATCCAATTACGACTGTTGCGTTGTCCCCAGGAAGGCGAACTGTGGGACCTGGGTGAAAGGTGGAAACCAGCCTTCGACAGCTTCTGTTGAGGCCTCTCTTGGCGCACATGGATTCCTTAGCGAACGTCGCCACAGGCGGACTTCTTTGTCAGTAACTAGGTTAACACAGCTGTCACTCTATCGTACATCATCCAAGCTTAACAAAGTCTTTGGCGGTAGCTCATCAAACGTGGCCGCTCGCTCTCTGTCTCTCTCTCTCTGTCTGTCTGTCTGTCTCTCACTTTATTAGCTGTTTGCAGTTGTCGCTGCACTTCTCCCTTCCAAGGTATGTTGAAGTCTCTGATACTCAGCCTCAACAGACTGGTCTGTCAGATGGCAACTTATTGAATGTTGATGAGTTAATAAGTTGCTGGGATATTACCTTTACTAGTATCATACTAAGGACAGATGAGTTTGAGATCACCTGGCAATATTTCACGTCAAATCATCTAGGCCTGATTTCTGCAGTAGTGGAGTATTGAATGCTGCAAGAACCCAGTTGTGACAGAACAATTTACCAGTTGTTCTAGCTCAGTATACAAGGTGCCTAACATTACAGAATGAGTGATCTTAATGCCTGGTGTTGAGGATCGACACAAACTGTCACTAGGATACATATGAACAGTATAAATATCCACCATATTTTGAAAAAGAATTGATGATATTGTATTGTATTTGATCATTTATAAAGCGCTCGTCATAGCATAAGCCTTTCAGAAGCGCTCCCAGTGCGAGGTACTCTGAGGAAAAGGGAAGGTTTTAAGGTGAGAGAAAGAGGTAGATATGCTACTAGAGAGGATTGTAGAGCGTAGAGAAGGAGGAAGTCGATTCCATAGAGAGGGACCTATGCACACAAAGGACCTGGATTGAGCCATTGTGGTCCTAACACGGGGAACAAAAAGGTCAAACCGGTCAGAGGATCTGAGAGGACGCTTTGACGTGGCAGAGAGGGGGCGGAGAATTTGGTGACAAACATATTTTGGAGCAAGACCCAGTTGAGATTTGAGCATGAGAATGAGAACTTTGAATTGGATGCGCACAGAGAGAGGAAGCCAATGAAGTTGTTCAGCCATAAATGTAGAGATGTGAGAGAATCGAGGGAGGCGAGCTATAAGTCTGGCAGCAGCATTCAGTACAGACTGATGAGGAGATAGACGAACCTTCCAACAAGGAGAGAATTACAATAGTCAATTCGAGAACAGACAAAAGCATGGACAATTGAGGTGAAGGTAGAGGATGAAACAGATCTGCGAATAGCTCTCTAAGACGCCTAAGTTGGAAGTAAGAAAAGCGGGTAAGCTTGGATACGTGTTCAGTGAAGGTAAGAGAGCTATCTAGGGCGACACCCAAGTCACGGACACTAGATGAGAATGTGAAATGCGGAAACTTTTCAGAGAGCAAGGTATAGTCGAGTTTCAGAAGTTGCTGTGGTGTACCAAACCAAATAAGTTGATGATATAAATCACTTTGAGGCTCAGTTTAAACATGTTTGCTGCAGTGCACGCATAAAAAATTCTATTACAAAGTAATGTGCTTTGGATACTAACCAACTCCCACTGGTGGTATAGCAATGGACGTCACCTTCATACTATCTGCTGCCTGCAGGACATTTCCAATCACTGCTTTCCACCCCTTTGTATCTTTGGCAGTAATGTGGAATATGCATTTGCAAGGCAGTTTCCCTCCAGAAGACACTGCTATGCCACCTTGAAAACCATCTGCAACAATAAAAACAACCACAAACTAAAGGTACAGCCTTCTCCAACTTCAAATTTTTTTGGGTTGGCAGTGGGAAAATTGCACTTGACCTCTGTGTTAAGGGTTCAAATTCCAGTCCAACCTCTGATAAATACTGTTATAAAGGTGTGTAATAAATTAGCATTTATCTTCCTTCAACCCTTTAACGACAAGCGTGTACTAAGTGACTGGGAAACCAGTGCAGCTCATCGTTAAAGGATTAACCCTTTCCGGTCCACAGTCCCACCCCATGGGACATTTCAATTTTCCCATTCCGGTCCACTGGCCCACACCAGGGGCCTATGTATACTATGTATACTATGTATACTATGTATACTATGTATATGTATACTATGTATACATATGTATACATATGTATGTATACATATATATATGTATATATATATGTATATATATATATATATATACATATATGTATACATATATATATGTATATATATATATATATATATATATATATATATATATATATATATATATATATATATATATATATATGTATATATGTATATATATATGTATATATATATATATATATATATGTATACATATGTATGTATACATATATATATGTATATATATATATATATATATATATATATACATATATGTATACATATATATATATGTATATATATATATATATATATATATATATATATATATATATACATATATATATATATATATATATATATATATATGTATATATATGTATATATATATATATATATGTATACATATGTATACTATGTATATGTATACTATGTATATATGTATACTATGTATACTATGTATACTATGTATACTATGTATACTATACTATACTATACTATACTATGCTATACTATACTATGTATACTATGTATACTATGTATACTATGTATACTATGTATACTATGTATACTATGTATACTATGTATACTATGTATACTATGATGTATACTATGATGTATACTATGATGTATGATGTATGATGTATACTATGATGTATACTATGATGTATGATATGTATGATATGTATGTTTTGTATACTATGATATGCCTGTTTTCGTAAAAATAAATTGGACTACTGTAGGAAGGCACAAAAATTTTATTAGACCGGAAAGGGTTAACATATATTTGTGGTCTTGTCAGTAAAAGGCCTCAAAGCTCAATCAACTTCAAGAAACAGAAATAAATCATGTGTTGGCAAAATATAAGAAAATCTTGGGTCCTAGTCTTGCAAATTCCAGTAAGTGAAGTACATTTGCAGAATATAGAAATACATAATTTTCTACGTATGTAAATAACTTACTCTGCGTGCATTCGGTTTGGATTTGACTACCTGCAGCCATGAAGATCGCACGTGACAATTTTCCTGAAGTCAAAATACGCAAGTAAAAATGAAATAAATGCTACTAAATAACTTATTCCTCTCTTAAGCCTCAGAATTAAGACAATCAGTGACGACTTAGGTTACAATTCTTCACAGCAATTCTCAGTGACCGCATATTGCCAAATTTTCAGAAATGCAGTAGCATCATAATTGTATTGTAAACTCCACATTTCTAAAGTGCTGCTCTAAAGCTAAGTGCACACAGCTTGCAAGGCAATTATGCAGTAAAACTATAATCTTAAACTTGACAGGTATTATGTAAATATACCATGCATATTGCATAACATCTCAGTACACTATTTCCAAAAAAGTGTGAAAGCCTTAGTGATTCTGTTAGTAATGCTAACATGCACGATACCAAATTATTTGCATACTTTTACGAAAGCCGAGATTTTACTAAAAATACTTACACTGCGATGTGTACTACAAAACTTGTCGGCTCAACTGCATTGTCCCTAGAAACGTTGATACTGCCGTAAAAATCCATCACTTAGCCTCCATAGCTTCTCTTGTCATACTCACCCATTTTCAGATTTAGTTTGTCATTTGTCCCATTAATGATGGCATCTGCGGAGGATCTGATGATATCCTCTTGTTTAACCAGAAATCTTATGTCTCCAATTTGGCAGTCAGCACCCGTCACCCCTGCAGTTTATAACAATTGCAAACGTCAAGATAGCCATTCATTCATTCATTCATTTCAGATATTTATATAGCGCCCCTTCAAGATTTATACTCATAGGCGCTTCCGACTACATGCGCGGACACTGAATGGGAGTTTCACGCCGAGCGCATGAGCAATTGTGAGTGAAGGACTTGCCCAGGGTCCCTACGGCATTTGAAGTGGATTCGAACCCGCAACCCTCCGGCTGCAAGGCACCGAACATGCCCCCTTGAGGTGGATTCGAACCCGCAACCCTCCGGCTGCAAGGCACCGAACATACCCCTACACCACCGCGCCCCACATGGCAAATGAAGCCTGACAGCATTTTATACTAAGTGCATTTATACTAAATGCCTTCTTGACGAACAAAGTACAACTGAAGAACTTGCACATATTTAATCTTAAATGATTTCATAAATCATTTCAATTATATGCATGTTGACTTAATACTACCGGTAGTAAGATATAACAAGTTGTTGTACTTCAAACCATATATCTGATTGTACCAACTAGAATTGTATGCTACATATTGGTATGGTTTTCAGAACAATATGGCTGTTCAGTGTTAAAACTGTTCTTACCTGATGCTGCTCCGGCTGGTGAATAATTAGTTCTTCTTCTGCCATGTTCATGACCACTGGTATGATGATGCCCTCTGTGCCTTCTACCTCCTCTTCCTCTTCTGGGTTCATGAGTTCTGCTACTCTGATCAGCATTGTCTTGACCATTGTCTGAAGAATTGCTATCACCAGAATCACCTCCGACATCTTCCTGTTTACCATCTTCATCAACTTCGCTATTTAGCTCCTCATCGCTCTCCTCTTCCTTCTCTTCCTCCTCCTCTTCATCATCATCATCAGTGTTATCCTTCATGTCAACATCAGCTTCTTCATCACTATCACCTTTTCTTGAAGCACCTTTTCCATCACCACCTGAAGACTGGAGTTCCTTCTCAAATGCCTGTTTAAAAGAAAAAAATATAAAGATAAGTTCAACACAATCCACAACAATGTAAAGATGTTTTTGTGGGTAAAAATCAGTTTGGGATTACCTACCAGCACATATTAGAATTAGCATTTAAACTCCTTGATGATATACTGGTTTTTAAATTGAATTCCATGACAAGCCTAGAGCAAATGTTCTAAGCCATTTAAGAATCTGAGAAAATGACAGCTGGGCTAATGACCATTGGGCCACAACTCAAATTTATGTATTGATATTGGACAGCAAAAATATGAAAACGCATCAATATCTGCATTTTTCAAATTCTCACATTTTTTGGCTTATTTTGTGTGGCACCAGGAATTTTGGTTTGCAGCAGTTACGGGGCTAAGAAGAATTTTTATAGCAAACTATGAATACAAAAGGGTCATTTCCGTGCCAAATCAACCAAATTTTCAACTTTTTCCCACTCTCTGATTCAGAATTTCTTGATTTTTTCACCAAATATTCCTGATCATTTGGTATGAAGAACTGGAAAGTTTCACATGTCTAAAGCAAAAACTGACCGAGATATGGGCTGCTGATCTTGGCCGGGGTAGGACGAAAATTGTACGCAAATTCGCGTCTGTGAAATTTTTGTCATTTTCAGACTGCCATAACTTTTGATCTAGACCAGCTACAGACATTTGGTTTACAGTTTTGAGTTCTGAGCATTGCATAGATTTGCATGGTCAAGTAATATTTTAATATAACTTAAGCTTTTATAAATATTCATTATTTACTTAAAGGATTTTGATTAGCAAAGTATGACTATTAAATGTTTCTACATTAAGAACAAAAAAACACAAAGTTCAATATTTTTACACTCCTTACAAAATGATAGTAATATTATTAATCATAAGCAGTGAATTATGAACTGATTGTCTTTAACTAGATAAATCAAAATTTGAATCACACATCACAGATTGACTTGAATTCTCTTCTACATTCCTTTGATAACCATTTGAATAACTAAAGATGAGTTAATACTGGACTCACATCTAATGTTGCTTGATCCTTTTCATAAATGACAAACTGAATTTCAGTCAGTGAAGTTTTTGGAACTTTAGCACTGAATTTCACAGTCTCGTCAATCATCAGACGTGCCACAACATCGCTCGGCGTCTTAAATTTGATTCCAGCACCAATGGCTGGAAATGCCAGACTCGTCATGCCATCATTAGTAGCCATCTGCAAACTGCTGCTCACAAGTTTCCGAATAACCTATGGCAAAAATGGGAAATCTTTCAAACGAAAATGATATAATAATCAAAAGTCCAGTTTTTCAAAAGCGACCTTTGGGTTCCCTGGGTGTATGCTAGAGATAACATGAAATTCTTCAGTGACTATATTATGCTAAACCAGGGAACAACAAAAATCCATTACATAACCACTGATCTCCAGCATTACATTGGTAATGTGTAAATTTAACTTCCAGTCAATTTAACTGTCATCTCAGCAAATTGTAGTAAAAGTGCATGAACCAGATTGAACCTTTGTGATTCTAGCAATAGAACGATCCAGAAAAACCAAGCAACCACTATAATAAAGTCAAATTGAACAACTACCCACAACTGTCCTCAGCATAGCAATAACTACAACCATATTTTCGAACTAAGACAGCAGCAATTACTAAACTTGTCATAACCAAGTCATATATTTTGAAGTCTAACCTGTTCACTGTTACCCGCACCATTGTCCCATTGGGCACAGGCTCCATGATACACAGTTTTGCATGGAAGTTTGTGTGCACCAGTCTTAATAACGCCCCCATAACCGATACCCTGAGGAAAAGATGCTTTGCATTCATCCTGGAGGCTACTTCCAGCTGTCATCAAGAGACTCTTAGAGACGGCCGTTCGAGTCAAGTTCAGATCCTTCTCCGCGCTGTTAAATATGGCATCAACCTGTCAACAGAAAAGATTTGTTTCTGTTTCCATGACATATCCAGATATCACTCTAGATACTATGGTGTGTAGTCAGAGTTGAGAGTCAAACATAACAACAGCGCTCCTGAATGCAGCTCAAAGAGTTGCAACTTCCATGCATTACTGATCACAATTTCTTACGATCATCTTATTTTATAATTAAGACTAAAGCTCGATGCACAACAAAACTTAAATTTTGCATGCCTGGGTAACTCTCAGTAACTATCTTCCAGTTCTAAGCATCTTTCCTGCATTGGCTTTTCCTAGTGTACACTCATTACACTGCCAAGGTACAGCTGTAAGTGCCATTAGGTGATGCAAAAGAAATTAGCATTATTTTAATATTAATTTATTAGCATTATTAAAATAGATGCCATGTTCACAAATCATCACAACTTATCTAAACATTTCTGCAACAACTAAGACAGTCAATTAGGGCAGTCAATACCAGAGCAGTAAGCCAAAAGAAATCCGCACAACCTAGGATAGTCGGACACATGTTGCAAAAAATGAATGTTGGAAAGTAGCAGTTGAATGAAGTTACAGGGAAAATGTTCTTGAATCTGGGGATTTAAAATAGGCTGTGACTAGCGGACCGCCAGGGGCCCGCAAATCTCCAATACTAGCGGACCGCCAGTCTCACGTGACTCCAGAGAGAAACAGGCGGCCCTCAAATTTTGAATACTAGCGGTCCGCCAAGGCGCAAAATTGACAGAGAGCCTTAATTTGGGCTTTATTAAGCTAAGGTGGCAAACATTGAGTAACAGGGTGCGTAAGTTTACTGGCGTTTTATGGTATCTTTTGGCATGGTGCTAGGATGGTACCATGTTTTTAATGACGACACTAACCTAACCCTGACCCCTAACCGACCCTCATGGCGCGCTTAACTTTACCTGAACCAAGGTAACTACTCATAAGCACTCGCAACTCCAGACCCAGGCAAATTTTAAAATCCCCATAAACGTAACGGGGTATAACATAAGAAAAAATTTCTGCTCTAGCGGGATTCGAACCTCGAACCTTTGAATTGACATTCGAGGACGCTAACCACTCGACTACAGAACACCATACAATCGCAATGAATAATATCGGATGTAATTCTTGGCATGCGCCTTCTTCGGCACATACTTTTCCATAGATTCTAATGTCTTTGCATCACGCATTGTTAGATTACTTAAATTACTTGTTTCATACACTGTCTTCTAATTTTCTAACACGTCAAAACTATAAAAAAAACTTTTGCCAAAATAAATTAACTGTCCGTAACATGACACGTGACTGGCGGCCCGTTAGTATCAGAAAATTGCTAGTCACTTCGTTTAAAATAATGTATAGATCACAAGAAGAAATGCATCAAGAACGGACAAATAGATTCAACAAATCACTTGTAAAAAGACCGTAACTCTTTAACAACGAGAGCGTACTAAAAGCAACTGGGAAACCAATACAGCTCATTGTTAAAGTGTTAAATGATAATGCTAACATATTTCTGGAGTTGAACATTACCTTTGAACTGGCAATTGACCCTCGAATGAGACGAAGAGTGATGCCTTCAGGCGTCTGCAAAGAATCAGTGCCACTTCTTGGTGTATGACTGCGAGATCCAGTTTTATATTTGCCAGGAGGCCTTTTCCCAGCCATGCTTCTTCCTGGCCCTATAAAAAAGATTTTAAATCCAACAAGTAATTACAGCATATACATTCGATAATTAACAAACATTTACAAGATAAATAATCAAATACTATCATGAAGCATTCTAATTAAGACCATTTATTATGAAAGTATGTGTGACCTTGGCCGAGAAATGCCTTAAGGAAAACCGGCCAAAATTTCAGAATGATTGGCCCAAAAATTTATGCCCTTTTAAGTGAAAATGTAAAATACCATTTGGCAGGAAAACGTATATAAAAATTCAAAATGCCTCAACCCGATGCGTTAATGCCTAAATTTAGCCTTAAAACATCATGCAACACAATATAGTTTTGAGAACAGTCAGACTGCACATGCAAATGCACTAACAAGATGCAAAATCAATATTCATGGTGTGTAAAAAATTATCATTTTCCATCTGATTTAGTAAGCAACAAATTGTGCCTTTTCTCCACCAAGGGTCACGTACATGAATGGTTTAACAGTAATAAAAACACTAATGAAAAGAAAGGCAATTTCAAAAGACTAAAGCACAATTACCTGAAGAAGGCCCAGAAAAGGCTGGGGATGGAGTCAAAACAAAATCACTGGGAAAATCGCTGAGTGCATTTTGTAAAATGTCGAGACAATCCGGCATGCCATTGACAATATGCACCTCATAGACATACTTTGAATGACTCAGGAAGTCTTTGATTGTCCTCACAATGATTGTTGCAGCTCTCTTTTTCGGAAAATTGAATATACCAACACTGAGAAAAGGCAGTGAAATGGACTGATAATATCTGCTTTCCGCCTCACGTAGGGCCGCTAAAGTGGCTGCTTCCAGGTCCTTATCCTCACCACTTTTGCCACCCTTCCATACAGGCCCAACAGTGTGGATGACAGATTTATGTGGGAGACTGCCACCAGCTGCAGAGACAAAGACAGTTCCAGGGCGAAGCTCTCCCACTTTCTGGACATGATGTCGGCACTCTTCTTCCAATCTTGGACTTCCTAAACCAAAACAAAGCATCATATTTTAGCCTGAAAAGTAAACTTTATTTTAAATTTAAAACAGTTGCACCATTTACCATTTTCACTGCAGATTTAAACTACCTTGCACCAAATTTAAGATCATTTTACACATAATCTTGGTAACTTAGTTGTATGAAGATGAGACCTCAAGAGTAATAAAGTTCTGGGGCTGGAATCACTTCTTTAGACATTACCTAAGGTTAAAACTCTCATAAATATATCGAACACTAGTGGAACAATTAGAACAAAAGTAAACTCCCACCTGGACTTTTCTAATGACTATACCTTGACTGTGCTACTGGCACTAGGCCTCCCAGACCAAGAGCTACAGTCTCTCAAATTACAAAACACTGTACCTAGATTTTTAAACAGTTTCTCTGCTGTAATGTCCTCCACATCAATGCCAGCTATCTTCAAAGCTGATACTGTCACTACATTTAGAAACATTATTTTCTTATCTGTTGGGTTCAACAGAGCTAAACTGGGTTGGTCAGAACCAAATTGCAATCCGTTTGGTAAAAGCCAACACTACTCAACTGAATCCGAAACAATTGCTCCAAATTACTCAAATAAAATAAAAATCACTTGTTTTAAATTTGTCATTAAAGGCTTAATCAAATCTAAGAAATTTAAAACAAGACACTTTATATAGCACCTTTTAGGTACTTCAAAGAATTTCTGCTTATATTAGCCTAAAAGGTGTTAAAGTTCATTAAGAACAAAATGTTCACCAGTAGGTTAACAGTTACCTGGCTTTATACAGGCACCTCCTTCTAAGGGCCTCTCAGACTTAGATGTTAATGCCACCAGTGGTTAACACTCGCCATGGGTATTATGACTTGCATCAGTCTCAAGAGTGTCAATGGACCTTCACAGAAAATTTATGCCCAAATACCTTGGTCACATAATAATACTTGATGCAATTCTAGCTTCAAAGATGTAAGATCAATCTATACAGGGTGCGGCCGAAAAAAATACCCCATTACGAAAATTGAGATTTCTCGAAAACCGCTAAACATTTTGTTACAAAACTTCGCCAGTCTATTTGACACAAATCTATCTACAGCTTGGCTAAATCTAATGAAATTCGAATCATGAAAACCAAAATGGTGTAACCCTGAAGTGAAACAATGTCATTTTCGTTTCAACAGACAGTTACTGACAGCAATAAGTAACAAAGTAACGACGCAAACAGTAATGCAACAAGGTTCAAGGTTACTTATTGTTATTGACAAGATTAGGCCAAGTGTTAAGTTTTGTGCAAGGAATGTTCGAAGTGACCGCCGTTTGCTTTTATGCAAGCTTGCAGACGTTTTCGAAAGCCAAGAACAGACTTCTGAATGGTCTCAAGTGGCAAGTCATGCCAGATGATTTGCAGCGTATTTTTCAGTTCAGGAATGTTCTTCGACTTTGTGGTAAGTTTGTTGTAGGTCTCAAGCATTGCACCCCAGACAGCATAGTCGAGTGGGTTCAAATCTGGGGAATTTGGCGGCCATGAATTCTTGTCGATGAAGTCCGGGCAGTGACTTGTTAACCAATCTTGGGCCAGCTTTGCGCCGTGAGCGGGCGCTCCATCTTGCTGCAAAATGAACTGATTTCCCAAGACAGTGTGACAGTCATCGACAAGCTTAGGCAAAAGATTCTCCACGTAGTACTTAGTATTGACTTTGGCCTTCTCGTCAATGAAATGCAAGCGCCCCTTACCCTCGTAGCTGACACCTGCAGAAACCATGATGTGGGGAGAGAACTTGGCTCTCTCGACCAACAGACGGCTTGGATGGATATCGGCTTTTTTCTTCGTCGCCCAGACGCGGTTGTTTTGATTATTAATGGGTGGATTGATGTAAAAGATCTTTTCATCAGTGAAGAAAACCTTTTTTGTCGCTACTTTATGCAAAAATATGATTTCCTATTTTGTGAATGCCGTGTTCAGTTGAAAAAATGCAGTTCTTTCTTCTGCCTGATGTCATGATCACAAATATAAAGATACTGACATAAAATTTTCAAATAATATGCAAAAATATGTTACGAATAAGAATAAAAATATTTGTAACAAAATATTCAGCGGTTTTCGAGAAATCGCAATTTTCGTAATGGGGTATTTTTTTCGGCCGCACCCTGTAGATCAGAAAACCAATCACATAGTAAACCACCCATGCAGTAAACTAGCAAAAAAAGCCTGACAACCAGTCAGTCAGATAAACTGTCACTTAACTAGTTACCAGCCAGCAGGATACTCCGAGTAATTCGTGCAATGATCAAATACAGTAACTCAATTAATAATGCAATCATACCTGCTTTTGCTATGGCTCTGGCAACTCCACTTGCATGGTCCAGCCTGGAGTTGGCTGCATTAACAACAGTGTCGGTCTTATCTTTGGTGATATCCCCAAGAACAAGCTTGACAAACTTTCCAGAAGTGCTTAGCTTAGCAGTTGCATAAGTGACTGGATCAGAGTAAGCTTTACTCTTACTGTCATCCTTTTCTTCATCAGCAAACTTAATCACAACTTTACGTAAAGAACTAATTCCATGCAGTACAAAACTGTCGTTGCCGGAAGCAAATAATTTAACTGATTGCTTTTTGTGGATTGGAAAGTCACTAGTACATACAGACATCAAGAATTCCTTCACTTTAGCCACACCTTGTTCCATTGTCACTTTTTTACCACGAATAGAGAAGCCACATTCACCTGAATTAGGCTGACATTCTTTCAGTTCAGCTGGCTTAATTCTCTCCTTCAGCTGCTCCAACTCTGAATTACCATATCTCTGCAGAAGCTCCATTGTACCCCTTGGTAGAGCTACAAACTTCTCATAGTGTGCATTACCACTAATGAAGTCCCTGATTCGTTGTGATACGGCAGCAATGTCACCTTTCTTTGACACAAATGCAACTGCAGCATTTGACTCAGACAGTTCAAGCAATGGAAAATCTTTTGAAAGCGTAGTCTTGTATGTCATCCAATCCTTCCTTCTGAGAACTTCCCTCATTGGTTCATCAAGCTCAACACTCTTTTCAACAACTTCTGAAACGAGCATCTCGTATGCATGGTCAAGCTGCTTTTTATCAACAGTGTACAGCATCACATCCCTCTTTCGCACTTCGTACGTTGCAAGAACATTGCTCTTTGCAAAACATTCTTGAACGTGATTCCGCATTGCAGGCTTGCTCAAAGCTTTCTCGACTGCATCTGATACTGCTTTGAAATCAACTAATCTATCTGACACCGTGTTTGCAATTTCTAAAATTTTTAACTTTGTTTGACGAACTGCGTTTGGCTGGCCAATTATAGTAAAGCCCTTTGCAGATTCTTCAAACCTAACATCATTCTGTTCATGAAAGAAATTCCTGGCTTTAACTAAGTAAGCTTGATGTGGCTTTAGAGAAACAGACTCCTTGATTTCTCTCTTGTTTCGGTCAAGTTCCTCCTCCAACCCAATTTTAACATCCGTAGTCAATTTCTCAAACTTGTCTGCCTCTTTGGCATGTCCAGAATAGAACAGAACGTGTCGCTGATCATCAAACTCTGTTAGCAGCAACTGGTTTTCCTGATGATTTCTTTTTGCATTCACTCTGTCCTTGAAAGGATTCCAAATCTCGTCCAAAACATTCATCTCCCCAAACTTGACATTGCTGATTTCCCTTTTGAAGAAACTCTCACAATCTCCTTTCCATGTCTGAATAATCTGGTAAGCGTTAGGATCATTGGGCTCAACGGTACAGCGTAAGGTTATCTGACTCCCACCATGTTTTGGCCAAACCAAAAAGCATTTTCGTTTCTTCAGATGATGCTCAATGTGTTTCTTTTGGTGAGTAGTCAGTAGGAAGCGCAAAATTTCTTTGTCACACTCCATTTTAAAATCAGGTGGAATCGGAAGAGCTGGAGAAGAGCCATCAAACCCAGGTGGAAAAATCCCAAGGCAAGGGCAGTACAGCTGAACAGCAAGATCCTGCCCGCTAAATGTATGCTTCTTCGATAAAACCTGTTGAAGAACTGTGAAAAACAAATTTGGTCGGAAGTATAATTTAAATTCACAAAATTAAAACTTTTAAGAAAATTCAAAAGTAATTATGTCAGCTCAAAGACAGAGTTGCAGGAGCTGGTTTTTGTTACAGAGTGGGTGACACAGAATTATCACAGAAAAAACATCGAAGAGCAAATATTTTATAAATATCCCATCAACACCGGTAAAGATAAGACTTCTGGAGAAATCTTTGCCAGAAGAACAAATAAAGTATTTTATAAGCCAAAATTAGAAAAATCATTGAACACTTTACTTGCATGATAGGACAGTAAGTGCCAAATCACGTGTGGTGATGCAGCATTGGAACAGCTGACACTAAATAAGTAAGATTACTGCCATTAAGGGGCTTTAAAAGGTGCAATATAAATGTTCAGATGCATACATACACATATACATGCAGCTCAAAACAAGAAATACATAAATAAAATTAAACTGGCATTCAAATTATTTAGCCGCACATGTCTTATGCTCAAGACACAAAAATTTAAGTTAGCAACTAATAATTTATCCTATAACTGAAACTGTTCTAAACATTATCTTAAAATGTTATTTCTCTGCTGGCTGACTTTAAAAAGTAATTGACAAAATACCACCCATCAGTATATAAGCATGTATAGACACATGTAACTGAAAATTTCTATATTGTCATCTAAGAAGCTCTTGAAGTCACTGCTTGCTAACATAGATGATGTTATTAGAGTTCATTAACAACAAAATCATATCTGTTAGCAAAAATGGTTGAAAAGTCAACACTGCAACTACATGATTGATTGATTGATTGGTAAACCTACTGGTATACTTCCAAAAGACCTCCAATAGTTTGCTCATCCACCTATCTCACCTGTTAATTTAACTTATCCTCCGCTTGCACTCTCCTCCGTTGCTTGCCACTCACAACTGATAACCGAACTCTTAAAGCTGTCCTATCCTGATTCTACTCCTGCACCGCCACAAGATCACCATCAACACCACTGATTGCCACCGTAGCACCATACTCTCTTCTCAGCCTGACCTCCCCAGATTCTGACCTGGCGGCTAATGCAAACTTGATTTGAAACAGTGCCAGCGAATAAGCTGGTCTTTGTGACGCAGCTTTCGTGTGGCACTGAGAAATTTATAAGATTTACATTACATTGACACTGATGTCTAGCAGGAAAGAAGAAAGGTATGTACTCACCATCTCGTTCAGCAAATTCTATAATAGCATGGCTGCCCTCAATGAATTTTAGAACCTTGAGGTTGCCTCCACCAATTTTTGGACTCTCAAAGTACAATTCAAGAGTCTCCCGAGACAGCGTTCCAACTGAATGAACTTGGATGCATTTTGTGATCTGAACTCTCTGCACCGAGATCATTTTCCCTTGAAAAGGACGACTACAGATGATTGCCTTCACACTTTCATAGTCTGTAATAAATGGTAAGTCAGACTGCAGATGACAAGCATATATTGCATGTCTTTGGTCTACATTTAAGTATACTTATGACTGAAATGTCATCAATATCACGCATGTTGATGACTACTACTGCAATTTTCCAAAGCTAATATGACCAAATCATGAGTTAAGTCCATTAGTTATTTTCAGGCCTTTTCTCTGGAATATATTTCTCAACTTATACACAGCTATGTATGGTAAATTAAGGCCTTTGCTGAGGGGCTACAAATATACTTACCATTAATAATAATGTTTCCAGCTGTAAAATACAGACTATGTTCCTTTCAAACAAATTCAGATCCGTGAGCACAGGAAGCTCATGAAATAAAACAAAAACTGTAAAAAAACTAAACCTTGTAACAGTTTAAAAAATCATACAACAAATACAACACCACATTTTCATGCCACTCTTACACATTCTTACCTGGTTGCTTGGCATACTGAATCAATACCATGCCTGGACGACTGCTGTATGTTATCTTCTTCACTGGTGCTTTTCCTGCGTCACCTGCAAACTCCTGCAGTCTCTTTGAATCAATCTTAAGCGAATCAAGTTCAGTGAAGAGGAGTTTATCTGGGTCTATCTCCTCCGAATTCAGCAATGGAGGCGGGCGACTAGGCATCAGTGCTTCGACTGTCAGCTTACTGCCTTCCAGAACATGATCCTTGCTAATCACACGCTGCACAACTGTAATGTAACAATAATTTGTAAAACTTGAACATGATAACAGACTAAAGAAGTTAAGATAACATAATAAAACAGTAGAATAAATACTATGGTAAAAATCCACACCACACTGGAATCACTCAATGGATTACACATACATGATTGGAAATCAGATGGTGTTAGTTTGATGGTTCACTTGGATCCCAGGGCCAATTGTGCATGATATTGCCCTTAACAGTAAAAACAGCCTATCGCACGGAATTTGGAGCACATACTTAATTAGGCTGGATGCTAAATCCATCTACTTAAATCTCACATACTACCTATCCTCTGTTATTGGTGTGAAACATGGATGCTCAGATAATGCTAGAGAAGAATCTGGATGCCTTCTGAATTCTACCTACTAACATATATTCACACCACAATTCCCTTAAACACCAAACTATTGTCTTCTCATTAAAATTACAGAAATAGCCTTATCTAATGATTTGCAAGGATCAAAAAGGTTTGGAGTATCATGAGATATGCATGTCGAGGTTGAACTCTACAAAAAACACATCAGTGAATCGACCATCAGAGTGAAGATGTATTTCTCACCGCCATCAATGCCATATCATCAACAAGTCTACACCACCAGCTACATGTTGATCATTATATTAAATATTTTAAATCACAATTGGTATAACCTTGTGGGTTTCCAAAAGTAATGACTGCTGTTTGGTTGCCTTCCTCATAAAGGAGCTCTTCAACACCTTCTCCTCCAGATCTCTTTTTGTTCTCAAAGTACATGTCGATCATATCCCTTGATGTTCCAATCTTAAAGCCTTCAACCTTAATCGCACAAGGTCCCCCAACATCCGGCCAACTATCAAGCAGCGTAGCGGTCAGCTTCGCTTTAGACAACTGATGTTCATGCTTCTCAGCCACATGGGCAGCATCTAAAATTAGTCATGAAAAACACCAACTGAAAAAAATAAGTGTGTTGAAGTGATGAGTATTGAGTAGCTTCTTATTACTTTAACACATTTTAATTTATACTGGTGGATTGGATAGGCATAAAAAATTTTACTGTTGGTGGCTACACCAATTCATAACTCATCATCAAAGAAGTTGATGATTCTGATTATAAATATGGTAAAGTTTCATAGGTAACAAGTCTAATAAACTGATTATTTTGAAACATTACATCAAAATTGTAGTATGTTAAGTGACTTCAATTAAAGAAATCAAACTGAAATGAAGAAGGATGTCAATGAATGCCCTGTGTTAAGACTACTTAAGACTGTAACATATTCTACACAACAGCCACTGGATACTTATACATAAAAGATTCTATATTTTGTTTGGTGAATGCTAACCTTCAGCAAGCTTAAACACAATAACTGCAGAGTCCTTTGAGAGGATCTGCACAGAGTCCACATGTCCACCACCCGATCGTTTTTTATTCTCAAAATAGAGTGAGAGGTTGTCCTTGCTGAGGTCCTTCAAGCAGCCACGAATCTCAACTGTGCGAGACTTGACCTGGTCTGTTTCAACCTTTCTATCAGATATTTCAACAGCTGATGGTGAAGTGTGGAAAGCAGAGGTTGGCTTTCGAACTTTAATCACACTTTTGCCGAACGTAATTTGTCCTTTTTGTAGCACTTGCTCTGCAACTACAAGTATCAATGGCAATTTTTCATTCTGATAATTCTGAAAACTATTCTGCAGCCAACAGAAATTGTTACTGTAATCAATATTGAAATCCACAATATTGAAAATGTGACAGAGTGATATGGCAAGCATGCTATCTACAGACATGAGGACATCTTCAGCTCAGTTAGTGTGAGTGCCCTGCAGTTCTAAATTTAAATAGATAAAATTCCATGTCAATGGTTCACATGCATATGCAGTGTAGGTTAATTATGTAGCTAGACACTTATTATAGCGCATTTTAAAAGCATGACAAAAGCGCCACCCTAAATGATGGTAAAGATACGAACACAAAGTTCATCAGTGCTCAGGCTTCCACAGAAATGCAGTCAACCAATGGATTCCCATCCAGAGCTGATGGTACTGTGGACACGATATCCACAGTACCTGGACTATGCAGCATTGAAGAAAAGGAGCGACAAGGCTCACAACACATGTACCCCAACACCATGCAGTCCCTCGCAGATGGTAGAAGATGCTGAGCACGGACATCACTATGTGGAAGATGACATTCTTCACATCCGGTAATTGTTCATAAAGCTTCACCACAGTATGCTAAGCATCAATCCTAGGATTCTCATGGCCTTTCCTCTCCAGTTAATAACCTGAAACCCTTAGAGTGGATGAGTCCAAACTGCATGTGAGTCCCCAACCACAAACATCCAAAGTCCCCCAAGCCCATCTAAAAGACTAAGAAACACTGCTGACAGAGATAAATAACTTAAAGAATGCATAAAACATCATAGAATACAACTTAGCAATCTCAATGAATGAAAATTGTCAAGTAAACTCCACATTTGACCAACTTAGTGATCAAAATAACATGCTACAGAAATATGCAAACACCTTGGCCACACCAAGAGTCATGACAACACTGGAAAGGTTCAAACATAAATGAAGTTCTGCTAAACAGCATTATGAGGCATGTACAACAAACTGTTGTCACTCACTTGCTGGGTCTTTAAAAGTCACCATCGCAGTTCCGCTATTTTCATCATAGGTGAAACCATCTTCGACAATTTCTCCGCCTCCAGACCGTTTCTTGTTTTCAAGGAACATCATCAATGTAGGCGATTTGGTCCCTGCAGGAATCTCATGGACTTCCACTTGTCCTGGAATTTCTGTAGCTTTTTGATTGGGGTCATTAAGACCAGCTGGTGATGACGATGGTCGACATACTTCCAGCATGCTTCCATCTGTGTACTTGATCTTTCCATTTTCCAGTAGGCTCTTTGCCACTGAACCAGTTAAATATCAAACGAAAGTTAGTCATATTATACACAAATATAAAATTTAAAATACAAAGTTTAAATGTAAAAAGAATATGAAGAAATGTAAAATAACATGAAATTAATAATATAAAAAAGCAAACAATAAATACAAAATAGGCATTTTTCTATTAAACGTCTCTGACCAAAGCAATTATACAATTCTGATTTAACAACAGTGAAGCTTCCATATGTTTCATGCTCCTTTTCTAGATAATAACTAGTACTTTTAACACTTTTTATTTTATTGTGATCAAGAAGAACACTGAACAGTCAAAGGTAAGGCTTAGATACTAGCACACATTCTATGTTTGCACTGATAAACCTGTAACCGGTTTCTGGGCAACTGTTTGGACAGTGCAAAGATGACATCTGTTACCAGGATGTCCTGTATTCAGTTGTGCAATGGCAAGCCAGGGTTTTGGAAGTGACCTTGAGTAGATAGGTCTTCATCAGCTGACAACCAACCAGCCGGCTACTGACACACGCCCATGCTGCACTGACCTGGTGGTATGAGGGATATCTGGATGTGATATATTTCACCAACAGCCTAGTCTCAATTCAATCGCATAGTAAGTGATGGTTTTAATGAGGACAGTGACAACACAGAAGACAGGGAACATGATTTTGTGTTGTGAAACCCTAATCAGACTGAAGTCAACCACCATACACAATGCTACATGGACCAGGAACTGTACATTTAAACAGACACAGAATGAATCTTAATACATCCAGTTCAAGAAACCTTTAGAAGATCAGTAGAACCTTCACCTGCAACATCCTGGAACTTAACAACAGCTCTTCCTGTGGCTTCATCCAAATTCAGTTCCACAATATCTCCACCACCTGATCTCTTCTTATTTTCCAGGAACAACTGCAGTCTATCTTTGTCCGTTCCCTTTGGGATCTTTTGAACTTCAATGGTATCTTCCGCCTCTGCAACTTGCGGTTTATCTTCTGGCACTGGCACGATTTCCAAGATCGTCTGCTTGAACTGGATACGACCAGCACTCAACAAATTCTGTGCAACTGTTAAGACAAGCAGCAAAACATTACTTACAACACACGTATATTTTATTCTTTGGTAATTATATGCATCTAGTCATGAAGATAAAAATAATAAGGTACCATCAACAACAGTAAAACAGCAGCAACAAGAGTAGCGCTGGATTTACCTTGATAATCTTCAAATTGAACAACGGTTTGTTCATCCCCAGTCTGAAACTGCATACTGATGACTGTACCGCCTCCGTCTTGTTCTCTCTCCAGCATAGCCAACAGGACATCCTCAGTCATGTGCTTAGGAATTCCCCTCACAAGGACGTCTGCAGATGGCAGTTTGTCTTCATTGGCTCTCTCCTGATCAAAAACGTCGCTGCCCTTGCGACTGAATTGAGACGGAGGAGACACGACTGCAAACTCTGATGAGCCAAACTTGAGTACTCCTGCTTCTAGAAATCTACTGGCAACTAAAATGGAAAAAAGTATAAAAAAGTAGTATTTATAAAGAAATCTGAATAGTCCATACAGTTGATAAATATTTTATCACAGCTTGGAGGTTCAAATTTCCACAGAACTAGTGATGTAGCTTTTCCGGAAAAATATTTTTGCGGAAAATTGTCTGGAAATTTTCCGGAAAATTTCCGGAAATTTTCCGCAGAACCGGAAAAATACATATAATTCATAATGTCAGATTTTTAGTATGAGACAACACTAGAAAATTTCTGTTTTTTTTAAGTTCCTTTTATTTGCAGTATTTCTGTCAATACAGGCAACATTCACCTTAAAGGAATTAAAATAAACATTAAACAGATTTCAAAATATATTGGTCTCAGACTCAGACTTCAATGGCAATGCCAATTACATTATATTTCAAAACATAAAATAATAGTAGTAAATACGTTTATTTAACGATGCCGTCATATCGACGATCATTGGCGTCCATAAAAATAGTATAATAGGCCTCATAAGAATTATTCTGTTGCAGTATTAAAATGGTGTTATAGTAGCCTCGTAATCGTAATCTCTAAACTTCTAAGGTGCCACTCGAAAGCCAAGCGCAGGGCACCAGCTTATTCACGAGCGCTACTAGCCTACTACTGCATCAATTGCTGTTTTTGTCTCATGTTTTCATGACTAAAAAATATTAAGGAGACTAAATCCTAAAAAAATATTTTCTCTAAATTAATAGTGAAGTGTAATTGCAATTAATTCTTAAATGTATGGTCATTGTTGAGCCTTGTGAACACACTGAACAGTAAGCACTAACAGTGCCCTCTATTGAATCAGCGTATCAGTTATATCTACGTAAGATAGCTTAGAGTGAGTGATGTTTAAAACTATTACATTTAAATTGTTATTTTGTAATTTTCTATTGATGGAAAAATAGTGGAAATTTTCCGGAAAAATACACTCGAAATTTTCCGAAATTTTCCGGAAAAATATGACATTTTCAGGACAATTTTTCCGCCTCACAACACTACACAGAACAGAAATATATTTTAAGATGTATGCTTCATTTGCACTTCTTTCTGAACTCAGCCATAAATGAATACAATGGCCAGACGCTTTTGGTGAGACATTCAGACAGAAATGAAGAGGCCACAAGTTATCATAAACTGACGCCAAAGAAAAATGAAGTGATAACGCTTTGTACTGATGGCTGCCTCTTGAGATTCGTTTAAAGAACTCCTCTGTTTCTTCATACAATTGTACTTACAAAACTCATTACATTTTAAATTAGATTACATCTCAGAAAGCTATCCCTTTTGAAAGTTGAAATCATACACCTTTGATTTCATGATTGCCAAAATTTGCACTCGAAAAGAACCAACTAGTCTAGTAAGAAGAACCAACATGAAAGCCGGCATCTGATAAAGCAGCTTTCCGGACAACAAAAGAATGGATGACATACCATCCGAGTCTTCAAATGTAACCATCACATTATCACCATCTTCGACCAACTGCTCGATGTTGCCACCTCCAGATTTCTCCTGAGTCAGAATAATTTCCAGAAACTCCACCATTGGTGATGGAACATTTTGGATGCAAATGGTACAAGATAATGCTTCAGCGTTGTCAACAGCAATACTCGCGTCATCTGTATTCTCTACATCGGCATTATCTTGCTCTGGCTCCTCTTCATCAACACTGACATTGATACTTTCAGCAGGTGGTGGTAGCAAGGCCTCAGGAGGAATGTTGGAGAAGAAGAGTTTCTTTCCTTTAACTTCGATGAATTTCTGTTCGAAGAGGGCCTTGGCAACTGTGATCGATAAATGTGCAAACATAAAAAACGACATCACACATCAGTTGCTCTAACTGATCCGGTTTTTATATAGATGCCATTTCTGGAACTTACTGCACATATTTTGTGCAGTAATGCATGCTTCAAAATATGCAGAAAACAGAATGAATTAAACTGATGAGACCTTTACATGTCGTATCCGATGTGATTTTTACTCTTACACGTAATACAAATCCACTTTTTTGTTACACAGAAAATAACTATAATCAGTTGCTGAGATAAAAGAAATCATTAAGGTCATGTAAGAAGAGCTTCTTAACATCCTAAAGCAACACATGAATAGACTGTTATAAAGTTTAAAGTCTTACTCTAGTAGGAATTTGCTCAGTTTGTACGTTTATACCAAGTTCTGAAAGTTTTTCACCTGTGTCTTAGCCGTTTAACAACTAGCAAGTACTAAAATATATGGGAAACAATGCAGCTCCTCGTTAAAGGGTTAAAACACAAAAATATATAGCTTCAAATATGTCACATGATGTGTTTTTTACACAGAAGCCTACCCCTGAGTGAGCCAACAAGTAATCTATATTCAGTGGATACATGGGCACCAAAGAACCCAATGCCCAGGTATGGAATGTGACAATGAAAATCCGATTCCAGTGAAATAATTGATTATGAACTGTTATGTAATCATTCCAACATCTAATTAATCAACGTAGCGCTTAAGCATAGTTCTTTCTACATATAGAAGTGAATGCTTAGACCGTCAACAAATATGACAGATGACTGGACTGCACTGTACATTTCATCAGAATTTCCAATAACATCAGTACAAATGCTTAGTCAGTAAATTTCAATTAAAGGGTCATGACACAAAGCACTTTTAAAACTTTTAAATTTTCTGTTGCAGCAAAAGCAATGGCAAGCCAGCAACACATTAAACAACATGAGTCTTTTAAGTTGTCTTACTAATCAAACACCACAAACCTTCTTGTGCCTCAAAAGATACAGTCACTGTTTCAGAAACGACATCAAAGTCATAGTCTGATATTGTTCCGCCACCTTTCTTCGGACTTTCAAGAAACAGTTCAAGCATTTCGTTCACTTCATTCGAGACACTTCGTATGAACAACGTCCGTGGACTGGGAGGGACCAGAACCTTCATCGTATGCCCTTGGATTGTTATTGCTCCAATCTTCAGGAAGAATTCAGCAACTATTCTCAACAAACAAATTAGTCCAATTGTAGCAGTATTTAGTGAGGCGGGAAGATGGTTGAATGATAACAAGCTTGCACGAAGATTAGAGGACGCGGGTTCCATATCTGCTAGCCCCATAAGATTGACCCAGCCTTCAGCTCCACAGGGGGCAACTGTAAAATGAGCAGCAGGACAAATTAGCACCTTGCAGGCTGCCATACAGCTAAATTGGACTCCTCTTTAAACTTGTTATCACCTGTTACTACTATATCATGTAAACTTAATGTGTACTTGGCAGTTTAAATTAATAAACGAATATTTTTAAAAAAATGTATACCGGTATTAAACTGGTTTTAATCATGAGGTCTGTCACAAACACAAAACACTCAGTGGACACTATGCTGCATTGCAGACAAATTTCTTAGTAATGTTGAAGAACAAATACATGAAACCGAAACTTCATTTTATTAATGGCTAATACAGGTGATGAAATATAGGCAATGTCAGCGATCTTTTCTTCAAAGCAAAAATCAAAGTTAAGAACATTAACCTGAAGAAAACTTAGAAATCACAAGGTAGCCTGGTAGATGGTTGTTAAGGAACCCCCTTGTTGTAGTGGTATGGGACATAAATTGTAGTGATCTGGCCTTTAGCTGATGCATGCATGTATCAAATCACAATGATACCCAGATGTATCAGAATTAAGACAAGAAATCAAAAATGTGTTGCTCAGTTTGCAACCAAAACAGAAAGGCTGTAAGTTAAAGTTTTGCATTAAAAAACCCACCAAAATAACTAAGTAACTACTTAAACCAGCTCCTCTGTCTTCTTCTTCTCTCTCTGGTCTCCTCATACAAATAGCTGAAGACTACGTTCTTTATGCAGTACCTCAGGAACCCCTCTGACGTGATGCAGCTCTGGTGAATAACTTAATGCCATGTGCTTAACTTTAACCCTTTAACGACAAGCGTGTACTAAAATGTATGGGAAACCATACGCAGCTCGTCGTTAAAGGGTTAAGCAGCAGTTTAAAACATGCTAAGCTTACAATTTTACAATTTAAACCACATGCACAAATAAACAAGATTAAAGTATTATGACATCAAACAGCTTCTTTACCTGCAGCATCTGCAAATGTTATCCACGCCACTTCGTGCACTTCGTCATACTGAAAACTGTCTATGGATCCACCACCTTTTCGCTTGTTACAAACGAAGGCCTCCAGCACATCCTCAAAATCCTTGAGGACTCCTGCGACCAGTATTGCATGGCCATTCTTGATTTCTCCCTCCGATTCACTCATCATTCATTGGCAGGAAGATCATGCAAGCTTTACAAAAAAACACCAAATTAATATTACTAACAGAGAACACTTTTACACCAGATGATCCCATTGGGGTTGATTCTGAGTGCAGGGTAACAAACAAAACTCACACTAGAATTGATTTTTTGCCTCATGACCAAGTGGCCAATTATCTGAAGTCGTCTTAGCCAAGCCTGAAATGCAGTTCAATTCTAAAAAAATTAACTTGACTACTCAATTGAAATTAATTTCATCCAAATCAGTGCGCTAACTTAATAAGGAGTGCTCAATCAAAGTGATAGTAACAGAACCCTTTAATGAAATTTACATTTTGGGGGAATTTCTAGGGTTGGCTGGTGATCCTGACAAAAACTCTTGACATGAGTAGTACATATTATCTGGAACAAATCTTCACACATGTCTGATCTCATTTTGAATATAACTGTTCATGACAATTTCTAATGTCACTACCTGCAATGTAAAATTCCTAAAATTCTTCTATGTACGTATAATGTGCAAATTATTTCAGAGGTGCCCAAATCAGTCCCAGAACAAACCTAACAGAAGTCACAGAATAGGTACCAGTCACACACATTGGAATCAAACATGAAGCAATGGTAGGTCACCATATCAGACAGTGCCATAACTGACAAGGCAAAATGTCACACTGTAGCAGGAGTGTAAGGAAACAAGGGGAAAAGGAGCAGGAATTCAGGAAACTGTCACTCAGCAATGCAAAACAGAGCAGCACAGTAGCTTTAGGTAACTGGGACAAAAACTAGCTGGCAACGACATACTGATGCTATCGTTGTGAAATATGCAAATCTGCAACACAGCAAGCAACCAGCAAAGAACATGAGCAAGTTTTGGTTGAACATGTTGTAGAGATCTATGTACAAATGGAAAACAGCTACAATAGACAGATTAAGACTTTCAGAGGACCTCTGCATTGTGAAATTATCTGGCCTCACCAAGTATTTAAATGTTTATTCCTTTGTCAGAGTCACAAGCTCACGGATGCTATTTCTTTATGCCACAGGTGGGGAAGGAACAGCTACAGGCAGAAGCAAAATGCATGGGCATTCTGTATCATCAATAAGAGATAGTGTGAACCCATATGGTTCATGTTCCTTACCCTTAAAAATCTAAGCTGCACGAGTATAACATGCCTCTCTGTCAAAACCACAGAAATAGCCATCATTACAACAGTAAATCTTACTGATGACATTATTCATCCACTCTTAATTAGTATTTGTTAAGTCAAATACTAGGACAAACTGCAATGAGTATCGTATCATAAATTTGAGGACCTTGCCCCATTGCAATATTGCCACCGATAACTGTAATAATACTGCACTCAGCGGACACAATTTTCCAAATACGACTAATTATACTTGCAGCTGCAAACGTCAAACACAAACAATCCAAGTTTGACTCGAATATGAAATAAATGAAAGTGTTATGGCGTCCTCGCAACCAAGCCACAACGCTTACCAACTGCAGTCTACTTTCATTATTACAATGCTTACGTCTTTCAATCTTTCAATGCTCAATTTCTGATTTTTTGCTCGTTGACACTGCCTGTTAATTATTGCTTACTTCCCCACAAACGTTTAAGATAAAGATTACCATAAATGTAATGAACTGCTTCGTTTTTAAAATTACTTCAATATGTGCAACCGTCATTCTGGCTAACGACGAATATTACCTTCTAAATCTACGTAGACATAGAGAGAATTTTGTTAAGCTGACCTAAGATAACCATTTCGCTTTTACTTTTCGAAAATCTCCCATTTTGGCAAAGTACGAGTTATTAATAGAAACATGGAATTCCCCATCTTATCGCTCCTCCCACCTCTTTCAATTTTCGGATATCTAAGTCGACAAAAAACACAAATTTTAAGCTTTATTTTTTTATTATGTTATGTTATTATTATTATAATTATTATATTGTATTATATTTATCATATCTTATTTAGAGTGTATAGACGGACGTTGTGACTCAGAGCTATTTTATATTTTTTATATATATTTTTTTATGAATATTTCGTTGGCAAGAAATTTTTATAAAGGCATCATTATTAACATAATATTATAAAGGCACTCTTATTGACAATAATATGAGGAAAAACATTTCTAGGAATAATGTTGTACTCGTATTGATTTTGTATTAAATACAAAATCAATACGAATGTATGTACACCGGAGTGCAGCTCTGCTGCAACCGGTTTAATAAAGAATATACTTATAGGCCTACTTATAAATTACAGTAATTATAAATTAATTATTAACCTGTTTTAAGATCGCAAAGCTGACAGAATGATGCCCGCGCCAATGACGGCGCTAGGTTTATTCGAAATGGGGAAAGTTAGTCACCAGCGCGAGCTAATCGTAATCGTAATCTCGAAATTGCTATAGCGCCTGAATTTCGAAGTCGCTGTTACCAGGGTACAGACGCTATCAAAACATAATCGATAGGCGGGGTGTGTGAAAGCTGGCAGATACGCGGAGCCCGACCAATGGATTGTAAATGTACCAGGTCTACGTTTATCTGTGCGACCGTATAATACCGTATTATCTAATTGGTAGCTAACATCACAATCATGATGGTCAGAGTCTCTGGACCAAGCGCTCGTGAAGTTGTGAATAAGTTGTACTTTGCCTTGGCTTTAGAAATTTGGAGTTTGTAATTATGATCTCTGTGATAGAGCTAGGATAGCTGGTGTTGAATATAGTAATTGTAGTTACAGATGTATCTCGTGTAATGTTGTATTTACAGCTGACTCCAATCTCAAAGGTGCATAGTTCTGGTTTGTCTACGTTCTCTTGAGATTGTACTCATTGCAGCATGAAATATCTGACTAATTTGCTCTAATTAAGCTGGCTGTGAAGGTTCATAAAAGGTTCATTAGACTATGGCTGGCCAACATTCAATTTTGCCATTGGAGTCATCAGGCATGCATGCCAGCTTTAGTTGGGCCCAATAAATGTGGTTGTATAGTACCTTCATTGGGTCATATATATCTGGTCATTAACTTTCTGCGCTTGTGTACGAGAGGCTAATAATGTAGGACCTGCAACGGACCACTAATAATGTAGGACCTGCAACGGACCACTAAAGCTCGGAAAAGGCTGGATGTGCATAGCCCGTGCGAGGCCTCCCAACCTGGTGGAATGTTTTTGAACTTTAATATTGGCTATATAGGGAGCCTGTGGAATGTGGCTGTCAGGGTCTGTCATTCTCACACTATCTTCTGATCAAGTTTTCAACATGTATCACCCTTCTACATCGTCCACTACTTGAAAGTCGAAACCCTATTTATTTAGGTGAAATTGCCTCACTCTCACTGGCAGCCAAGATGCTGAACAAGTTCATGTTTACCTATGACTTCAACATTACGAACCATACACTTGATCTTACTACCATTTTCTTCTACCTTACGACATCATCGACTCCCAATTCATTTAGAGAAAACTGTAGCCATAGTAAAGGGTTCTACCCAAATGAAAGATTAAATTTATTTACTAGCTGGTCTTTTTGAGCACCTCCTTCAATATGAAGTCCTGCAACCTTGTTGGGTTCACTAACAATTTGAGCCAGATTTTATTATATAATTTTGACTTTTAATTATTGTGGGGCATGGTAGATGAATGGATGGAGCACTCGGCTTGTAACATGGAGAGAGTGCCTCCACTCAGGCGTTGACTGTGTAAGGATCTTGAGCTACTTCTTCATGCATGATTGCCATCCATGTTCTGTCATATGGTCGTGCAAGTACTTCAAATTTTGCAAAGAGGGCAATATCAAATGCAGTTGTATTGTATTATTGTACTGTCTCACTTTAGAGACTAATGACTGAACTTTTGTGCATAACAATAAATCCTTTTTATAGGTTAGTATTATTATTATTATTAATTATTGTGTTATTAATTACTTAGTTTCTCAGTTCTGCTTTGTGTGAAATAAAGTATATATTATTAAAATTCCATGGCCAATCAACACAGCATTAACGTAACTTACTCAGATGCGTGATGTCAAACCAAGTTGTTAGGCTTACAACTTGTTCAATGCCAAACATTGTATTATTCCAGGAGAGTTTCACCACTGTCTCTTATGGGTTACTTACTACAGCCATCAGATCCATAGACCACACGACTACAACTGTGAGACCAGGCTTATTGAAAGAGGACAGTAATATGATGGGCCTTGGACCAGTTGGCATTGGACATTTGGAAAGAATGCATCCATATGGAAAACATATTTTCAAGAAGAGTTGCTCTGCTTCAGAAATATAATTTAAAGCTCATTATGAACATAATTTATTTCAAACAACTCCAAAACCAAACAACAAATCAATAGTAGCACAGGATGCCAGCAAATCATTGCAATTAAATGAAGCATATGCAAGTAACAATAGAACTGCTTATGTACTTGGACTGATAGATGAATTGATAAAATTAAACAGTTTTTTGCCACATTACACTCATAATTAATCTCAAATATAAAAAAAATCTACTGCATACACAATCATCCATAATTCATTTAGGTAAAGATTGGGGGGGGGGGTTAAACCCCTCCCAACAATTCTCACCAATATATATATATGTAAAATGTTTGCAATAAAACAAACTCAACTACAAGTACATCTTTGCAGAGATGTTTCACAGTCGTTACATAAAGCAGAGCTATTGTAAGCAAACCATGCCTTGTAAGTCAGTAAAATATGCAAATCAATTTCGGCATTTTGTTTCACAAATTTTACTTGCTGCCTCCACCCCATTCAATTCACGAATGTTTAGTTTATGTGCCCCAAGTATAAATTTAATAATCTTGTAGGCTTATGTGTCTTCTAGGTGGGCAAAGCAAAGTTCCTAACAACAGCAGTATTACAGGTAAACTGAGCAATTACTCTTCACTAAACTCAGTTCATTTCACTTCAGTTTACCAAACATCACAATACTGGTTTGTGCAGTAAATAACAGAATTTTTATAAATACCATCTGCTCTCATGTGATGCTCTAGTATGATGCACAATGCCAATTTTAAGTTTTATCCTGATGTTAAAATTTGTAAACCTGTAGATAACGCACAAGCCAATATCCGTGCATTGACCCAGGCCAAAACTAGGCCCATCCCACCTTTAGCAGCTGCACCCTACAAAGCATCAGCCAGCCCACTGTTGTTATTTTTGATGGATGATGCACACCTGCAGACTGCCTTATGATTATCATTCTTAACCTTGATAATCAATTCACTTCTTTCAGATGATTTTGTCTGCAGGGAGATTCATCTGTCTGTGCCTAACAAGCATTACAGTGAATGCTAATTGACCGATTGCTGTATTTATTTCTTTTTAATTATGTAATTAATAAATCCTAAGGATAAAAATGCACAGCTGGAGTTGAGGATTCAATTTAAGAGAAAAAAGCTATGTTACATTGAGACAGTATGGTCGCGTCGGTAGCCAAATACAGGGGTCGAGCTTTTCTGAGAAATTGTAAAAAAACAGAGCAGAATAAGTAGTCCTTTAATCTAACAATCTCAACATAGTAAACACATGTATACTGGTATACTTATATATTTATACATAAGCAAAATTAAACATACATATATACAGGGAAAAACAACAATTGTGCATTCCTTCCACCATTCTGGAAGCAATTTGGCACATGCATATGTATACATGTTCAGATGTACTAATGTACCGTCACATACATTAATAGTTGTGCGTATTTTTGGATTTCAGTATTCAGTATTCAACTGGCCATGTAATCTCAATCTACAAAGTCTGACTATGAAGTAGAAAACACTCTATCGAACTCAACAATGGCCACCAGCTACTAATGAGGCGTGCCGCTATCAAATAACTGATGATTAATTTGGTTTCATCTGATTGGAATGATGTTATACTTTCTGTTCCAGCTGTCAATTTCATCTGCATCACTGTTTTCAGTTGAAACCTCATTAAGCATAAAGCTAGATCAGCCAGGTTAATTTAGCAAATGAATTCATTTTTAAACTAATCTACCGTAGTTCTTATGACGGGATGGTTTATATAAACTACATCAAAACAATGCCTTTTCACATAATGCCTACATGATGTTACTAGAGAGTGACACGGGGAATTCAATCCCGTGGTAATGGAACAATTGCAGTAATACCGTGGTAATGGGGTTTCTCTGGCAGTAATACTTTGGTAATGGGGATTGAAAAATAGCTTTGTAACTTAAAAATTGTTTTTTTTAAATTTTAATTGGTGAAAACTTTTTGTGGGGAATGTGATGTCATCCTGCGGGAATGGGGTGGGATGGGAAGAAAACCATGTGGGGTGGGAAGACTTACTTGTTGCGGGCGGGGATGGGGGGACGAGATTGTCACCGGCATCACTCTCTAGATGTTACACAACAATTTTCACAGGTCAAGTAAAGTTTAGCATCTGTGGCTGTTGGCCTGTAGCCTAGCATTAGCATAACAAAAAACTACCTCAGTGAGTTTTAGTTTAGTCATTCAACAACTAAGGTATTTACAAATCAACTGGGACTTACATGCTCATTATATCTACAGAAATTTCATTCTTTCTACATGCATGCTAGAAAATATGAAAAGCAGACATGCCCAAATGTACGCATAAATTCAGTTAATGAGATAACAAGTTCAGACGGGACATTAATAACCAACAAATCACACATGACCTAGACAGTTACTGAAAAGCGATCAATTTACAAATGGCTATGCAGAGCATAAAAACTGCTATTACATAATATTATTACACTATTACGTAATACTCAGTCAGTAATGTACATAGCATTAAGAAATCTGTTACATTTGTAAACTTAAATACCCTCAAGTTCTGATGCAGCAAGAAGCACAAATAAACTCACTGAACCCTCCCCCAAATGGCAATGCAGAAAGGTCTTGGGCGATTATTTACGATATGAACATGATATTGCACTTAACTTTTTAATCTGCTGGCAAGAGGTACATTCAGATCTGATGCACTGTACGACCGTCTTTCAAGTGCCAGTCAGTGTGCACAACTATGCACCCACAATGCTTCATTCAGCAGTCATTACAATCTGGTATAGTTCTTCTCTCAAGTACTTCAAGGACCAAGAACTCTGAGCTTATCACTTAAACAGTCAAGAATGAGAAGAACCTATTGGCTTGGTTCTACATGACTGGCAGGGAATGCTAATTGAGACTTTTACCACTTCTGAGCATCATCCACTTAAAATTTTAACCACCATTTGCACATCTTTCACTGGTCGAGAGGTTTCTAGAAGGTTCTATGTAAATGACAACACATATAAGTCAGAAAACAAGTAGCAGCATGTACAAATACAAGTAGCAACATGTACAAATACAACCCATGAAAGTCAACCAAATAAACAAAAACCAATTAAAACTATAACTCCAAATTAACACGACAAAGGAGTGTATTGGTTAAATATGGGCAAATGATCTTCAGACAAGATTACCATAGTTTGGCAAACACTCTAAACATCCAAGTTTGTACAGTGAGCCAATCGAGTGACATAAGCCAATCCTGCTATCACACAATGAGGTCTAGTTAATGACGATAGCTTTTATTTGGGCTAAAGACGATTACGACAAGTGCATCTTGTGGCAAAGTAATGAGAACACAAAGATGACTGCAACAGAGTTGACAGAGGCAAACAGTAGTTTGAAGCGCTATTTGATCAGGTCTTGAGAGACAGCTCAAAACAATAATAGATACTTGGCTTAGCAATACAATAATACAACATCAAGTGACCAGAATACAGACAAGAGCATTATCATTATTACATTACATAGGAGGAATGATTTGCCTAGATATTGGTCAATGTCACTGAGCCATGCTGCTTACCTGAAAGAGACTAAGAAGGCATATTAGTACAGACAATGGGAATATAGGGTGGCTGCATTTTTAAAGCAACTCTTAGAGCTCTTTGCTGCCCAGTGCTTCCTCTAAAACATTCAGAAGGCACAAATTTGGTGAAACAGCTTGCACAGTGCTGACTACACTGCATGCAGATCAAATACCAGCAGGTCTCAAGACATATGTAGATGCAAAATATCAACATCTGGAATCACTGCTGGAAAAGCAGTTTCCAAACACATCATTTTCTTATGCAGCTTTTCTCCTGCCACATGCAGTCCAAAACGCACAAATATCAAACCATTAGGAAGCTATATCCTGTACAAGCTAGCCAAACACCAAAGCACAATTCAAATTTTAAGCATATTCTCTGCATATAGCCACTTTAAATTTACATGCAATGAAGCACACAGAAACTGAACCACTTTCTTTAGAAAAAGCTTCTTGCCTCAATCTCTGAAATTTCTAACAAAGGGAAACCCTCTAATCACTCTTCCAAATTCAAAAGTTAAAAATCTGGAAACATTTAAAAATAAATTTCAGAAATTACAATAAACTTAATGAATGCCACCATTTGTAATGCAGCACGTAGCGCAAATTATGGTAAAATCACCTCAGTAAATATAGGAAGTTCTCTAAAAGCATGTTTACTACACAATATACAAATTACGCAAGCATTGTAGTCAACTAGAATACAGTCAAACATCTGTTAAAGCTGTATTTGCTTTAGTTTAACAAAACCAAGTGCCACAGTAAAAATTCAGATTTCAAAAATCTGATTATTAGCAACTTTGCATAATGTTTCATGATCTGTTGGTCACACCAATGAGGCATTATCCGGTATTTATTGAATAATAGCAATAATAATAATATTCACGTTTATTGACAAGCTCACTGACAAACCGCAGTACATAACATTGAAAGATGACGGTACAAATTTCATGATCTTATTGAACACATACGGCAGCCCGTTAAGAGCCACTCATTTTACAGCTGCCTCTAGGTAATGGAAGGCTAAGTTGACCTACAGTCAAACTACTTCCTGTCTGTAATGTGATCTCTTGATAAAAACCAGTTAGTCAAATATTTATGCTTCAACAATTCAGCCGAGGTTTACAGCATGACTAATCACATTTATAGTTTGAGACAAACATCGTAACAAAACATACATATATTAGAAGTCTTAGCAGAATCTCAGTGAAAGACCTCAAACATATGAACACAATTCAATTAACTAACATCTTCAAATAGCCTACACAGAATACTGATTCAACGAGTACAGCTGTACCAATGAACCAAATTCCATTTTTGACTGCTCTACTTCAAACATCACGCATGCTGAATGAACAAAATTGCGTACGTCTTTGTCTCGGCAGTCAAAATAGATGTGTTCTCAGTATTTATCAAAAGCCAACAGGCTAAAATCACACACCATGGCAGCTCCAGTATAATTTAAAATTTACCACAATCAAATTTAAAAAGTGATTTCTATAAAACTCTTATGAATGAGAGTCAACCCTCAAATGATTTCTATAAAGTACATGACAACAGCCTCTGAAGATGATTTGACCAGACGTAAATTTTTAAAATGACCTAGGTTGCTACACTAGTTGTGCACTTGTTAAATTATATACTAATAGCTGAATGTAACAAACATACATGATCTTATTAGTATGTTTACAAGCAGCATTAACTTAACAGTAAGTAGACTAGTGACTTAACCAATTAAACCCTGTATTACGGATGAAGGCATTAAATCATGTGCGTGCATGACGCAGGGACTGGTTGATATACAACTCCATACATGAACAGTGATGCTGCTTAAAGAAAGAAAAACTTTCCAAAAATACACTGCTCTCGTCCTTGGCACTTGTTTTACCCAGAGAAATATTAGGTGGCCTAGACTTTCGCAGACTTCTTCATTAAAAAGTTCAGTTTTTTCTTTTTAAACATCAGAAAACTACCATCTACTGACAATAAAGGTCGATGATGCGTTTAGCTTCTCTTTCGCCACTTAGCAGGGCACCATGTGAACTTGAATAGAACCTCGGATGAGTTGCCTCACCAGCAAACAAGAGAACTGGCTACAAAAAGAAAACACATCCTGCTCTAAGCACAACAGTCATCTGAACCTGAATGTTCATGGCATTAATCGAGTACTGACAGTTGTCTGCCAATTGTGACTTCTGGTTATATGAGTAGTGTTTGCTAATAAATGAAGTTTTTGTTCTTAGTAAGCTTTACACCACTTAGGTTATTGCAGGCAACACTTTTGTCAGATACTGCACTTAAAATGTGCTATAGATATAAAATGTCTGGATACATACAAACATACATGCATTTACCAATTAAGTACCTGGCTAACATATCGCCCTTCATCTTTGTTTTTAGGGTTCAAATCCTTTTGTGACTTCATAACAGTATTGACCTTTAAGCAAAGTACCTTGTGAATAAAATTCAGTTTTCAGCATTAAAGTATCAGGTTTCTTTGTTTCAGTGTCACATTATTGCACACGCTCAACAAAGCAAGTTAAACTAGCAAGAGCTTCCAACCCAACCCTTCTTTGTCTCCACCCAAAAATGGCACCTTTACCTCAAAATGAAGACAAACCTAATCAAATCTGAAAACTTGTATTGCAACATTTTATAATATTACAGGGCATCACTCACTGGTCACTTCTAATGAAACTGCATTGCATTCGGTCATTCTTATCGTTTGGATAGAACCAGTCAAGGTCCAAAATATCGGAGAGACCAGAAGAAAAATTATAGAGGACAAAGATTGATCTGTTTTTCCATTAAAAGTAAATCAGTGTCAATCAGCAAGTACCGTACCTCTCAGGATTTCTGTATAATCACAGTGCAAGGTATACAGAACAACCATCAAAAGTTATAACAAGGTCATTTCCCTGTGCAATCAACCAAATCCAGAAATGTCCCCAACACACATTCTCACCATTTGATTCGCCATACAGGGTTGCCTCCTTGGTATGGCGATGCCTCACTCCAACTTACCTAATTAACCTTTGTTGGCCTGTGTTGGGTACTTGGAGGAGTCGCTCCCTACGCTCAACGGGAAAGGGGTGCTCCCAGTCCCATTTGCCCATACTTCTACCATGCAAAGCCGCACTTTCTCTGTGGTAGGCCCAGCGGAATGGAATGGCCTTCCTCTTGAGCTGCACCTGTTCCCGAGGTCACTCTTCGACACATTCTATGTGCTTGAAAACTGTTCTTTTTGACTGTGCTGGAGTCGGGGCACCTCTGAGTAGTTTCCTTAAAGAGGTGCTATATAAATACTTGAATGAATGAATGAGTATATCAGTTTTAAAACCACGATACAATAGGACGCCATGTAAAATATCAGCTCATTATATTAGCCTGGCTCTTTTAGTACAGTCTACCCTAGTAAAAACTTTGCAGTTTGATCTATTAGTCCAGCCTAGCTTCAAAATTTTCCAACAGTACAACATTGATTTTTGAGCAAGCACCAGTTGCCTGATATCAAGTATGAAGTCCCAGGTCTCCCACTACACATGCCTGGCTTCACAGGCAAAAGCCAACTGCCAGTAAATAAACCTTTAGACTGTAATTCAGCAATTTGCATTATGTTTAAAGCATGCTTCACTGACTGGGTTTCGGTTATTGATTTACAGGCCTGGGTGCAAAGGGTACCCATGCCACTGGGTCCCCATTGACAGCCCTAGTGACGCATCACAATTTAAAAAAGAATAGTAATAAGTGATAGTTTATCATATTATTTTAAAAGACAGTAATTTGCATCTATCTATCTATCTATCTATCTATGAGATTTATATAGCGCCCCTTCAAGGTTACTACTCAGAAGCGCTCCCGACCCAGGCCCGGTCAAAAAGGAAGGTCTTAAGTAATTTATAAAAAGAAGAAGAGAAGTCTCGTGGAAGAGAGCGCAGGTCAGAGGGGAGACCATTCCAAAGAGAAGGACCCACTATCGAGAATGCCCGACGCTGTCTGGTGGCAGAGCGAGCATGCGGTACCATAAAGTCACCTCTAGAAGCCGAGCGCAGAGATCGGCGACCAGAGCAGACTGAAGTCAATGTGAAGAGCTCCTGGAGATAGGTAGGTGCTCTACCCAGAACACATTGCCAGACAATAGATGAGACTCTATAATTGATGCGCTGCTGAACCGGGAGCCAGTGGAGGACATCGCGCATAAAGGCAGAGATGTGGCCAAACTTAGATACACCACCAATTAAGCGAGCAGCCGCCCGCAACACGCCTTCCAAAGGATGCAAGCGGATCTGTGGTAGTCCACAGTAGAGTGAAGAGCAGTAGTCCAAACGATTAAGAATAAAGGCGTGGACCAGAGTGGAGGCAGAGGAAGAAGACAGAGAGCGAGTGACAACCCGCAGCTGGCGCAATTGATAGTAACAGGAGCGAGTCATACCTCATCTTTCTCATTACAGACAGGTTCCCCCAGTCGATTGATATCTGCCACCTCTGCACCAACCGGGATGTGACAATAGGAGCCAAGTGTGTATGGGTTACTCTTCCAGGATGACCTTTAGACATAACACATAGTGAAAAATAGGATACAATTATTTCAATATGTAAATTATAGAATTAGAAGTCAATAACTGGGCAGTCTAACAACAAAACTGATCTAATGCCTATCATGATCATTAAACATGAAATAAAAATAATTAGCAATTAAAAAAGAACAAGTCAACCAGAAAGCATTAACTACTGCATTCCAATTTATTTATAAACTAAGATAAAACAAACAAACTACACATGTTTAATAAATGCCTCTTTCAAATACTGACTTCACAGCCAGGCCATTAACTATACGTTTCTTGCCAACAGCACATTCAAACAAGAAAGAAGACAGTAAGAAGACAGTTGATTTCAGAGGTAAAATAACTCCGCAGGTAAATCCTTTGTATATAATTCAACTCCTGGATGCAGCACCATGACACCAAGGCTTCTATTCTCATCCAACCACCTTTCACCCATCACAAACTTGCATAAACTGCAGATATTTTTCATCTGAATCTGTCTCGATGATACAATTGTCCAGTGGGTTACATGCCACATGCCAATCAAACTTGGGGCAGCTGACCAAACTGACTTTTCAACATTTCCTTCAAACCACTAGAATTTATTTCAGGCTGTCAGTGAAACCAACAAACAGTCTTTACAGAATGTGCTATATCAATATCGCTATACAAACATAGCCTCATTTAGAGTATACAGAAATGAAACATTAACTATATGATTTCCAGCATTCAAATATGACCAACCGAGTGACTTTCTTTAAGTTTGGCATCTTTCTAATTGTTTTGTGGAGAAATGCTGTTAGAACTTCAACACATTTCTTTCCCACTTCCTCATCGGACAGCTTCTCCATGTACTCTGCCTCCTTTCCAGACAGCCACCCTAGAGGACAGGATACCAAGAATATAAACATCATAAACCAACAGTAAAGGCAGTAGAATGATCAATGCCATTGGACTAAAGCCAACTTCTGACTCAATTAATTACAGCAGCCAACGACAGCTGCATGAAGGACAACTGTTTTACAGATCAAGGAACAAGAACAAACAGAAATACGGAGAAAAACTCTACTGATCAGCACAGTGATCTCAAAGTTCGTTGCAAAAATATGATAACATGTACATGGTCGGTTGCACCAACTGACTGCGACCTCCAGACTAGAACTGGGTCATCACTACCCTCTTTTATGGCCTCAGAGTCAGTTAAGGTCATTCGCTTTGTCCTTAGATTTAGAATTTCTTAATTAACAAGACCTTGTTAGAGATTTATCATCTTGAAGACCATGTTGAGGACTTAGTTCATCTTTTAGAATCTGAAGCCATAAGGTATGACTTAATTAGAAGCTCATCAGGGCCGCTGTTTTCTTCAAAATGCCTATAGATGGATAACATAAGGGACAGTGCTGAAACCTTTATAAATAGCATTGGAACACATCCACAATCTCAAATTGCATCAATTGGCGATTGCTGGCATTGACAACATTTGGCATCTGGTCAGAAGCGGTGTTTTTCCACAGTAGCTTCAGCATGCGTGTCGATCGTTGTCCATTAATCCCTTCAATAATGATGAATTGCTCACCTAACTGTCAGGCATATCAATCTATACTCAGATACTGAACTTGAAGTGGAACTTAATGCGGACTGTTCAAACTGCAACAGCCTATCCACTATGGAACTAATTAATGGTTGATTTGTAAAGGTCGCAGAAATCAGGTTTCAGTGTCTGCAGTCATTCACTTCACCTGCAAACTCGCCCAATTGAAAATGGTCAGCCCTCCACCTACGTCATGCTTCATAGCAGACTTGCATGACACATTGCTGATGTGGAATCCTGAAGATGCCTATCTCCGTAGCATGATGTTAGATGACTGGAAAATCAAGACTCCAACGTTTTGGCTGGTGATAGCATCTACTACGGAAGTTTATTTGTTTCCCATGTTCCTGATATTTCGTGTCCCAAATTGCAACACCCAAATTTATTTAGCACCAGCGAATTCTGTGTTGCAGACACTCATTCACACTTAGCAAGTCCCACCTGGTGGAATTCCCTACTTCTTCATACAAGTACACCTACCTCTCACACTAACCTGAAAGCTTACTTATTCTATGCTGCTCGTAGTTCAGTTTCCTGCTGGTAGGCTTCAAAATGCACCTCCGACCTACTGCAGGGCAATATCAAATTTAATTGTATTCAAATTCAATCTGAAAGAATTGACACCAAAGACTCAATTCCCACTCCTGCCTCAGGTTAAATGGACAGAAAAAGTTCTGCAAAAAACACATCAGAACTCAGGGTCATGGTATTCAGTAGCTAGACAAAATTGTAGTTTATATAGACAGAAGATTTGTTTCAGTCATCATCTGTCAGTGATATCTCTATCTATCTAGTGTCCCTGATTGCACAGAGTAATATCAGTGTAATCATAATTTGCACTTAATACCACAGAACATGGCTGGAAAGCCAAGGACCATTCAAGCAAGCACAGTTCTGACTAAACATAGATATTAGTATGCATATCAGTGCTAAAAGGACATTAAACATTGCATCCCAGGAAAATTAAACCATCCAGTTACCAAACTGATGACTTGTCAGAATGTTTGTAATATCTCGGGAGTTCGTCTTAAAACCCACCAGAGATCAGGGGCACAAGAAGTCCATCTTCCTCCAACACTCTCAGTGCCTGACCACAGTCACCCTGAACACCCACGCTTTAGCCTTGAAATTGTTATCTAGACTAAAAAATTCTGGTCTAGCAAATGTTAATCCTGGCTGTTAAAGATAAGATAAACTAACATCAATCAAAATCAACATCTCCGGTTAATTCGCACCACTTATGCTCAAGACCAAGTATTACGAGAGCAGACAACAGTTACCACATTAGACTCTGACCCTTTTAGCTGACCTTGGTCTTTTACTAATCCACTCATTGTTATTTTTCTCTCTAACATCCATAATGTGAACTCATTGTTTCCGAAGTAGCATCAGTTCACAGCTGCTACAGCCATTTTTTATACATGCAAAACTTTCTGCCCCCATGGCCGACAAAAGTACTGGTAATGAATTTGCCCAATCTTTACTTAAAAACTGTAATATGACTGAACGCTTTCCATGGCTAATAGTAAGCATGTACATGCTTATTCGTGTAGAATGCTAGTCTGAATAACACACAGCTGTAAATATAATCAATCATACAATACGATGTCCTGTAATTAATCCAGTTTAGAAGTCAGCAGTTAAAAACCTGCAAGGATGACAAATTCAAGCCTCATCAGTTTTGAATGACTATGTTTGTAAATATCAGTAGACTCAAACCATTCTAGTTAAGGGTCACATTTGGATGTGCTGAAATCAAGGATGTTTTAAGATATTCAAAAACAAACAGAAAAAAGCTGCTTATCCAAGCCACATGGCTAGTAAGAAAATGGAAGTCATAAGAAGACCAATCCCTTAAGGTAGGCCTGAGGCAGTCATGGGTACAAAGTGTTAGAGACTGCATTTTGGAAGTCAGTAAACCAGAGGTGTCAAACCTTTTTTAATGGCAGGCCAGTAGCGATATTTTCAAGCAAGCGGCGGGCCAGGAAAAAAGTCGACTGAGCAGAATGGGGGGAATGGATCTGGGAAGGGCAGAGTGAGCCCATCCGCAGAAAAATTTGCAGTTAAATCTTAAATGGTTGCCGTTTTTAGCATAAAGTCAAATTAAGATTAAAAATCTTTAATTTTGATCTTCATTATCAGCTACGAACATCACATAAAACACATTAAGCCTTAAAAATTACAAATTTGAACTTTTATTATCAAATTGTGTAGTCTTTAGGCAAGGTTTTGCGGGCCAGAAACCATTGTCAGCGGGCCAGAAATGGCCTGCAGGCTGGCTCTTTGACACCACTGCAGTAAACAGACTATCACATACAGACTATTGGTTAATGCCAGTGAAAGTGTAGCCAGTCGTGAAATTGCTGATGCAGAGGTGGCGGATCTCCAATTCTTTACAAATTTAAAACTGAAGTCTATCTGGCAAATCTATAACCGATACATTCGGTATTTGCTATTCGGATTCTAAGCATAAAATGCATGAAAAGGTGCATTTGGTCAATAATTGTTACAGAAACACATTTAGTTGATGCGTCTACTCTTGTAGGTGGTGGATCTCAAATCCAAGGTGCCAGATCTCAGATCCAGCAGGATCTGGCTGAATTTAACCAATGAGTGTAGCAAATTAATAATATTCATTCCTGTATGTTCTACTCTAGTGCCATAAAGATTGAGCTAACGTGGCAAATTCAAGCCTACTGCCCTTAATTGATTCAAAATTAGTTATTACAAGCCTATTGTTGTAGTCACATTCTAAAACAAGAAAAGATTACACTAACAGGCGATACAGAACCATGGGCATATTCAATTTTTCACACAGCTGATGCTAAAACATTGCTTTCTAGATAAAGTCAAACCTCACAGCTTTTACATCATCATCGTGATTTCCCCGCTGGGAATGTTTTTAAAAGTAAACACTTTTAAATGCTAAACCTCAGACCGTCTTCAAATCACAACAGACATGATAGATCTCAATTCAGTAAATGAAGAGAAACTGGTAACAGATAATTCCTGCGAACTTACCCATTAGAACATTCTCCGATATTGCTTCAAACGAAGGAATCTTCTTAACCCAGCTTTGCGCAATGTCCTCGTTTTCAACATTCCTCCGATCCCAAACCATTTCCAGTCTAAAAATTTCGTTTGGCAGAACATGTCCATCAAATTCAAGTATTACTTTGTTGACTGTTCCCATGGCTATGGTCTCGATTGCTTTCTGCTTGAACTCTGGAAGTCTAGGCCAGAACAGCCGTTCTCCATGCTGTTTAAGGTAGCCAAGGGAAATCGTTACCAAGCAGATGTCACCAGAGTACTTCTCTCCATTTTCACACTCCACACACACCGGATATCCTCCTGATTCAATCACATCCTCTGAATTCCATGAGATCAGGGTAACTGGGTGATTGAGTAGGATTCTTTCGGGCGGAATGCTCTTCTTCAACATGTGCACGACCCTGTCGAATCCGGCTGGAATGACGTAATGAACGCCTTCAAGCTCTTCAAAGCAGCCAACCTCACTTAGTGCCACATCGCGCATGGTATGAGCGCCACTGATGATGCATTCACCAAGCAGTCTCTGTGTAATCATCAGCTCCCTCAGGCGATGTTCTTCACCGACGTAACGAGAAATCTTATCGTCAAATTCCCTTTCAACGTACGCACCAACGCTGTCGTCCTCAAAGGGTGTTGGGATCTGCTGCTTGTAGAACTCCTCACACTCACTGATCAGCATACCGTAGTGAAGGTCCACATCTCCGATGATACGGGTATGGACTGGATCGCCGGTTTCTGTAAGAAAGATCATCTTCTTGCCCAAGTTGCGCCCCTTGTATTGGGTTGAGAGCAGGTTGTGCTTGATAGCAATGCAGTAGATTGGGTTAAGCTCTATTCCATGAATCCAGTTGGCACCCAGTTCCACTTTCAGACCTTTTTCGGATTCTACAACAGCCATTCCATATCACTCCTATAACGCATTGAAGTCTTGCTTGTAATTTAGTGATTCAATTGTAATATATTACACAACAAAAGTAAAATAATGCCTTCCATCCACTATAAATCAAATATATTTTTTCATTTACAATTAATGTCCATTTCAAGAAAGCACTACTCTTACAGAAGTCAGAGCTTGTATGCCGTGTTTCCAGCTAGTTACACCTATAACACAACTGTGTACAACCATGCCACTCATAAATTACAGCTCATCCTTTTGAATTCAGTTTAAAACATTCCAAAGCATGGTTTATTCTTGTACTCACCAGAGATACAAACTGACAACAAAGGTCCTAACTACGTGAGATTTCAGTAATCACCTATCTGTACCAAAATGACTGAATTGTAGCATAGCATTTCTGAAAAATCTTTTAATATCTCAGAGGACCCTGAAGAGGCACTAAAGGTAGGTTAAACACATCACTAGATATGAATGGGAAATCAAACGAATGAAATGGCTAAGTGTTCATATTAAAATGTTATTCACATAATTATATAAATAAAAAAAACAATATAATTTTACAAGTTCTACTATGCAAGATTAAAAAGCACAAAGTACAAAATAACCTCATATAAAACAATAAAAACATTCACATCCTAAGAATGCATTCTGTTTTCAGTAAAAATTTAGTTTAGGTTGGTAAATTATTTTAATATCTTCAATACCATACTTTACATTGGTAAGTAGGCAGTCTACTAATGTCCATGATAACTGTCATCAATCCAATTTCCATTTCAGCAACTTCTATTTAAGCTAAGAATTATTCTCATCAATTCAACTTCTATTTACGGAAACAATTATTTTCATTAGTCCAGCTTCTATTTTACGGAAACAATTATTTCCATCAGTTCAGCTTCTATTTAAACAAAGAATTAGTTTCATCAATCCAACCTCCATTTAGGCAAACAATTATTTTCATCAATCCTGTTCCATTTTAAATTAACTTATATCAAATAATTTACCAACCTAAACTATGACTTTACCCTGTTTTCGACTGGAATAAATCTTCTGCGGCAGAAAATTTCGTCACACAATTACTATTTTCGACAGCGGAAGAGCTTTGCGCATGCGCAACCTTTGGTGCATGCACATTGTTCAAAATGGTTACTTCCTATAAATTGGCGTTGTGAGGGCCGGTTAGGGTCAGGTTAGGCTCGTGAGGGTCGGCTAGGGCAGTGGCGTAACGAAGGGTTTCAGCACCCAGGGGCAAGAGTTGATGACTGTGCCCCTATTAATTTCCTTGTTGAATTTTAATCGTTCTTTTCATAGTACCGTGTACCACTGAAAGCTAATTTTGCGCCCCTCTGGTGCTGCGCCCGGAGGCGGCTGCCCCCTTCTTTACGCCACTGGGCTAGGATCACGTTAGGCGCTGTGACGGTCGGTTAGAGTCAGGGTTAGGGTCGTTATTAGATAAAATGTGAGAAATTTCTCGCCGCAGAAGTAATTTCTTCATGCATTTGCGTGGCGGAATCTTCCACCACAGAAGCACTACGCTTTCGTCTGTCAGTCTACTTACCGAGTTCAATCGACCAAATTCGTCCTCCGATCCTGTCCGTTGCTTCGAGAACGACGATATCATTGAAACCCTCCCGACACAGCATGTCTGCCGCGGCGATTCCAGAAATCCCGGCTCCAATGACGATGATCCTAGGCTTTCTCTTCCCACTCACAACACAGCCATTACATTCAGACGCCATTTTCCTACCACTATAACCAAAATGTCAACGCAACAAAAATGACACTCCGCTCAATTCACACGACTTTTTCGAATCTGTTCGGCTAACTGCGTCACGGATATTACGCTTGTAAAAGGCGCAAAAAGAGACAGAGGGGAGAACTGTTTACGTAACGGAACCGACCTATTATCACAGATAAACCAAAGTTCTGTCCCACATTAAGGACAACAACGACCGAGGCAAATGTAACCATATAGCGTTGTTATTAGTTGGCCTTCTCCTTCCTAGTCTTTAGTCGCCAGCGCAGATTAACTATGACGCCGTCTTATTAAGTGATTTTTCAACTCCCATTTCAATGGTCAATCAATCAATTCTGTTTATTAAAAATAAACTGACAAGTACGCAACTTATTCATTGATAAACTAAGGTCTTACTGGATGTTTAAAGATTAGATTTTAAGGCAATGCTTAGATAAAATTAAAACTATAGGCATGTTATAGGTCTACATATTGGACCATAATTAGTGTTATAATAGAGGGAAGAGAATCAATATAAATATTTTTGTATAGTACTCTGCATATGAAATTACAGTTATCTTTTTTAAGAAGGGAAAACCATGGGGACGTGGCGAATTAAGCAAGTATCCAGTAGGACGAATCGAAGGGAACAGCGGATATAGAACATGATGTTGGTTGGAAGATTACTGTGTGTAATATAATAATCCCAGGTAATACGTTTAGTTTATTTAACGACGCCGTCCTATCGATGATGATTGACGTCATTCCTCATTGGAAGATTACCATAGCATAATGTTTATACAGGGGAAGCCGGGGTAATTTCGGCCACGGAGTAAATTCGTCCAGAGGTATTCCAGAGAACCAGCGGGCAAAAGCAGATTTGAATGCTGCCATCTAACGTATAATACCATACAAAGCGTGTTTGTCGAGACGGTTGTGCTTTGTTAGAATTATAGCACAGTATAAATAATTATACAGCACATCGACTCTCGGCCTCTGCTGCAGTCAGAATGTGTGACTGATTAGAAAGTGAGTTAGCTCCGCCCACTGTCAAACAGCTCACTTTCAAAATGGCGTCACCAGAAAACCTAGTCAACAGGCAGCGGCCGGAGTCGACATACTGTATAATTATTTATACTGTGATTATACTGTGATTATACTGTGATTATAGGCTGACAAAAGATTTTTTAAACATTTGAGCGGAATTCATTTCTCCATTCTGTCGCCATTAAAGCTCAAAAATATATGTATTGAAAGTATTCTTGTTCAAATGTTAATAATCAGTTCTTAAAACAATATATTTGTCAACAGTTTCGTTATCGAAATCCATTGTCCAATTGGCGGGCCAGGCACTCGGAGATGTTTATCGAAAAGCGGGTTGTAATATTTGAATGATTGTTGCTCATTAATTAGCTATTTGAGCACCAATCTGAACAATATTCTTGGTGGTAGCGGTGTGGTTTCACTGGTTTGTTCTAGTCTCTTCGGGGTGATACGCGGTGATCGTTAAAGTTCAAACCAGTAACGTTTTTCTTCAGTATATTAGTTTCAACTTTCAACGTTTAATTTACAATGTATTAATGTATTTACAGAAATCAACTTATTTGACTACACATTTCGCTTATCTTTACACTCTCGGACTGTCGACTTAACTCTTGCTCATAGATCAGTCGTCGTTCCAGTCCCTTCCTCGAGAGCGGATTCCTCTGGCAGTCGATGACGTCCCTTGTCTCAAAACTGACGCCTCCCGAGAGTGAATCCCGACTCCAGATTTCGCCCCTTTTTATCCCCGTCCTTCATCCTCCTGCCCCATCCCCTTTCTACCATTTATCTCCTTATTTGGTTATTTCACTTCCGACCTTTCCATCTATCCCCGCTTAGCATTTTGCTCATGCCTTTTTTGTTCATTTAACTTCCGGCCTTTCCACCTATCCAGGCTCAGCATCTCGCTCTTGCCTTTTTTGTTCATTTCACTTCCGGCCTTTCCACCTATCCACGCTCAGCATTTCGCTCTTGCCTTTTTAGTTCATTTAACATCCGGCCTCTCCACCAATCCCGCTGTAGAGGTCAAACTGTGCTGATGATTCATCTGGCTGTGCCTCTCCAGCCTCCAGGTCTTCAGTCACCTGCATCTATGTATATATTTATATATTCATTTAGGTTGATAGTTATGTTAAATATAATGTTCATTCCTATGTCTATACTATATAGTGTCACACGTTCATTCCTATGTGACTATGTCTATACTGTTCACACTCTAATTCATTTTTAGTCTGACAACGCAACAAATTACAAAGTGTTCATTCAAGTTAGAAACTCTTCAGTCTCTCATATCCCAGTCTCCCTCTTCCATTACACGGGTGTTTCTGGGTAAATTAGGCCAATAGGAGCATTTACTCTGGATCACGTGACAATGTTTACGTAAGTCAAAACAGATTTCAAAATGCCGTCGACTTGTGTGAAAGATTGTACGAACAGACATAAAAACGATGAAGAAATTAAATTTGATCGGTTTCCTCCTGGACGAAAGCGAGAGGAGAAGCTGTGTAAATGGGTTACAGCAGTAAATCGCAAGGAATGGCGACCTGCATGGCGCCTTCATTCGGTCGCCAATCCTTGCGATTTACTGCTGTAACCGGCGACTGGCCCGGCTGCGATACTTCCCCGAAAACAATCCTAAGTTTCGAACAACTATGCCAGAGTGCTGACACTCGCCTCTTCGATGCTGTTCGTGCAGATCCAGGCCATGTTACGAGCCTACCACTGGTGACTCTTCTAGCGAGCAATGTTAGCCATCTGACAAATATTCTGTACAAACACGACAGACTTTTAGTTGTTTCAGACAGTCTGGCGCGCAAAACATTTATTATTAGAATGATTTTATTCGTGATTGTATACTTCATAATGTACACCAAAGTGCGGTTAGCAATTGTTTCAGTAAATGATATACTTACTTACTTTAAGTTACTGCGCTATAAAATTTGTCACGTGACGAAAATCACCGAAGGCTCCTGATTGGCTGCCTTGCTGATGGCGGAAGTAAAGAGCGGAAACAAAAAGGGATTTAAATTTGAGATCAGTTGAGCGAAAACTGTTACTCTGTAAAGGTCAGTTGGGTTGTTGCTTTCTTAAATAAAACGAAAGTTAAGTTAAAAGGAAATAACTTTGTGATGATTCTTTATTTAAGTGGAGAAAGGAGTAATAATAATAATAATAATAATAATAATAATAATAATAATAATAATAATAATAATAATAATAATAATAATAATAATAATAATAGGCACTACAAATTTTTTAGGCACCACAGATTGCAACAACAGTAACCCAGGACTGATCGACTTATAAAAATATTGAAAAACAGTTACTTTTAATCAGTCTGTACATAAGTTTGTTGGCTTTATGAAGAAATAAATTTGCTATAATAATAATAACGACAATTTTATGACGCCATAACACAAGCCGTAGAGGTCCGGATTTACTAAGTTGCTGCGAATGTCACAAAATTTTACCCGATGTTACCTCGCACCGAGAATATTCAGACGCGCCTTATTATTACATTTACATGATCGAACTTCCACCTATTTCAGATGGTCTCACCGCCGTATTAAGTAGGGGAAAGTAGCCTAAAATGACATACTCGGGTAAAATGACATAGGTGGCACGTGGGCTGGACCGTAGTATATATCGTCAACTTACTCACTTACTTTCCTCGAGCGTGGCACCTGCTGTTGCTATTTTTAGCAAACGAATATGGCGGCATGCGCAGAAGTGCGTGGTTGATGTTTAGATTATTTGTGACATTGCGATACAATTTGATAGTTTACGACAGTCAAGGCTGCTAAAAAGGTACGTGCAGATACTGAGGAATTTAGTCTTTTGCAAAGGGTATGCATATTATGTCGATCAAGTCCCGTACAACTTTTAGCTTGGAACATTTCGTCGCGACTACAGCGGTAGGTCTCAACCTAGCACCCATAGACAGGGTAAAATGACATACACGTCACCGGGCAATATGACATACATGTGTCGTTTTGCCCGGACATACTGGGTAAAACGACATAGGGTGTGTCATTTTATCCACTGCAGTAATTATTGCCATATGAGAAGTTGTCTGTATTGTATTGTATTGTGTTGTATCTAAAGATTTATATAGCGCCTCTCTCAGAATAACTATTCAGAAGCGCTCTCAGCACGAAAAACCCCGGGGGAAAAGAAACGTCTTTAAAGAACCAGAGACCAAAGAGGAAAAACTAGTCATTAGTTTAGCCCTTAATGAGGGGGAAGGTCATTCCAAGTAGAGGGACCAACCACAGCAAATGCCCGGCGTTGCGCCAAGGCAGTCCTAGTCCTAGGAACAAAAGATCTAGCCAATCAGCAGCACAAAAGGAACGAGATGAGGTCGCAGATAACGGCTTTCGCATATAGTCAGAAAGATACTTTGGGGCACTTCTCGGCTGCGCCTTTGAGACTAGAAAGAGTACTTGAAAACCTACATATTGTTGATACTTATATATCACTAATCTTTGCTCCGATCGTTAATTCACTATGACATGTTGTATACAGGATGGTGAACAAATACAAAAGAAAACCAGATCGCCAGAGTTGGAATTCAGAATACATGAGGCTAGCTATCACAGCAGTTGAAACTAATGAAATGGATTGGCTACGAGGTTCAAAAGAATTCAACGATCCACGGGGTACATTAGGACTTCGAGCCAGCCACTACACTCTTAGAAATTGTATGAGCCCATTTGTGATACTAGTGTCACTTCAACCCCAGACACTCATTCGGATGCTGAACATTATGTAGCTCAGAAACCATCTACGATGACAGAGGGTATTGCAGGCATTAAACTTCAGATTTCTCACTCAGAGAAAACTACAGTGCTTCCAATAAACACATCTTGTGTATGTACACCAATTCGAGCTGTTGATTTGTCTCCATTTCCTCCCTCATCACACTCTGCATCCCGTAGTAAGAGGACAAGTGAAGGTGCATCGGCTTTGACAAGCAACCTGTACCTGATGATAGCCATAAAGTACAGTGAAAAAGATAGACAGAAAAAAGTAAGACCGAGAAAGCTCAGTCTGGAGGAGCCACAAAAAGAGTTCATGTGAAAAAGAGCAAAGCTGCATGCAAAAGTACCAAAGAGAGGTGTGGACCACATGATGATTTAAAAAGGGCAAATGAGCCAAGGCCTTCAAGCCAGAAATTAAATGAATATGATGCAGATCCAAGATGCCTGCTTTGCAGTGACTTGTTGTCCAACTCACGTGAACGTGAGCCGTGGATCAAGTGCACAGTTTGCCACAACTGGGCACATTGCGAATGATCTAAAAGAAAACAAACTTTTGTGTGTGATTTGTGTAATGAATAGGTAGACATCGCTCTTGTTATGTGTTGGGCACTGATCAAGTAGGCCTGCAACAAGTTTTGGCAGACTTGTAGCAATTGATTTTTGAGTTTTTATACATAGGCTAAGTGCTAGTCACATATTGGAAGCTTTTTCATGTAGTGTTGTTGACCTAGTTCTTCAGTTTATTTGCTGATGATTGCTTAGTTTATCGGTATAAAATGTGTTTGTCTTTCTTGTAACAGTTTCAGTTGAATTGCAGTTCTGCTTGTCCCTGAGTCGTCAGTGTTGTATTTTGTCACGATAGGCCTAACATGTTTAACTCTTTAAAAAATCCTAATTGCGTTGTGGTTCCAGCAGCTGTTTAGTTAGTCTCAGAACATCAAAATATAAAATATAATATGTTATAATTTTCATTTTACTATAAATAATAACTTGTAATCATTTTATTTAAGCCTTACAAATTGGGTCAAAAATGTGTATGTCATTTTAGACTATACCCTATGTCATTTTGCCCAGCACATAGCCCAAAATGACATAGAACAAGCATTTTTACAAAACTGCCGGTTTTTTCTGTTCTCATATATTTATTAGTATTTGGACCACTGCATTATGTAAGTGCACTAGGTGTCTGATAAACAGGATAACAAAGTCCCACTTGTGCGATAAATATTATGCTAAACTTGCAAAAAATCCTTAGCTATGTCATTTTGGGCCACTTTCCCCTACCGACTGCAGTCTGTCCAGAAGTAGCTTTGGCTCCCCCGCAAGCAGAATGTTGACCTGCGAGGTAACGAAGCAAACGACAGCCGTTCTGGCTGCCTTAGGCCAAAACAAAATAATGTTGTGTTTCCGGTAACCCGACCGAGTCACTTTTTAGGCCCGACTGGGAAAATTTTGTGAAAAAATTTTTTTTTGAAAAAATTATTTAAAAAAAATTGACACGTGAATTTAACCTTTGCGACATTGATAACATTGCTTTCCATTGCATAAAAATATTTTTTGGCCTCAGCAAGGTGAAATATGATGACGATATATTCGTTTATTATACAACGATGCAGCATTGCATAAAAATATTTTACAAAATAAAAATTTTTTCCTACCTACCTACCTACCCAGATTTTAAAAGCACTGTTACCGGAAACACACCTTTTTTTGCCTTATACGGGAGGGATTTGACGCAGCTCCTGGTGAGACGGAAGTAACGGATGGCCATCAGACCCACATACTGCGCTTCATAGACATGTGAGATTCGAGCTCTTCGATTTGAGATATCGTTTTAGAGTCCTCAGTTATTCCACTATTATCCCATCCCCAGTGATGGGCAAAAATTAACTAAAAAGTTGGAAACTTTTAGTTTAACTAAAGTTTTTAGTTAAGGCAAAGTTTAAGTTTAAATAAAAATAGTTTAGTTAAAACCAAAGTTTTAACTAATATTTTTTAGTTATTAACTAAAAAGTTTAACTAATATTTTTTAGTTATTAGCTAGAAAGTTTAAGTAACAAAATCAGCAATGATTGTTATGAGTAACTGGTTTTATTAGTCAAGTCAAGTGAACTGCATTGCACGATGCATCATCGTTTGCATTATTAATAGCAACTTTCTTCAGGATTTTCTTGCAGAACTGTACTAAGACTATTACATGTAGTCTAGTACACATTACATAGTTTGAAAGTGAAATTGTCATTGACGCTGTGCTTTATTACAGCTCTGTCATCGTGAAAATGTTTGTGAAAAAAGTTTGTTAAAAGTTGGACAAAGTTTAGCCAAATATTTTTAGTTTAGTTAACTTATTTTCAAAATCAGTTGCCAACTTTTAGTTAAACTTTTTTATTTTAGTTGAAAAATAGTTATAGTTTAACTTAAAAAAATTAGTTAGTGCCATCACTGCCCATTCCTTCCCACTCTCCCTTGCTCCTGTTCTTCTCACCATCATGGGGGTGTGGGGGCCCGATAGCGCATTGGATAACATCTGGCACAGAGACCGAGAGGTACCGAGTTTGAGCCCCGCTGGGGGGATATGCTTTGTAGGCTGCTATTAGCGCCGTGTATTGCAGGCTGTCTGTTCTGTTAGTAGTTACGATTTAAATTGCATATCATGTAAATGTAGGCCTACAGCACAGTGCGTTTGTCAGGCGCTTATTAAAGAAAAGATATTATTATTATTTATTATCTGCCCCTTCATCTCTGCCTGTCCTCTAATCCACTCCCTTACTTCCTCTCTCCTGCTGCCTTTCTCGGTGCAAATTACTTCATCCTTATACATTAGCGAGATGGCTCAGGCTTTATTCTCATGTGTGGAATTGTTTTGTATAGGATGGGTCAAGTCCTCTGTCGAAGGCGACACAGAAAGGTCATGAAGAAAGGTCATTCGACGTCTCCTCGGTCACTCGCCGGAACTCGGAATCTTAACAAGTTAGTAAATCCTCTTTACAAGCACCAACTTCTCTGCTGTATTACGTTCACTTCCTAGGTGGAAAGTTTAAAGCCGTGTTTCTTAGAAGTACTTAAAGGCAGTGCCGTCTTAAGGCTTGGGCACGCTGGGCAGTCGCCAGGGGCTCCAAATAAAAAGACCAGAAAAATTACTGTGTGCGTGACCTACACAGTGGGGCAGCAGCGTTTGAACTGGCTTTCACCCATGGATGTGCATTGAAAATGACATCCTAAAGACCATAGTTGTAAAAAACGTTTTTTTCGTTTTTATTTTTTCTCTCTCAAAACCTCGTTTTTTCCTTTTTTTATTTCTAGTCTCGTTTTTTTCCCGTTTTTTATATTTTATATGTAACTTTATTTAGTTATTCACTGTCTGTAACTATTTGTTTAATTTAATTTTTGTCTGATATCCCTTACGTTCTCTCCGTCCTTTCAAGGATTCATCCAATTTACATCACTGTTTAGTGTCATCACTATAAAAGTTATTTGAATTTCTAAGTTATCCGAAATGTTGTCTTTGTACTCAGTAGGCCTAATCTCTGATTGACTGAGAAACTGACAGATATTACTCCATAATATTAAGTTCTTATATAAGTCAGAATTGTAAGCAGATCTACAATTTTTAATTAAGTACACTGTGTACTAACAAAGTTTAGTTTTTAATTGCTTATGCTAGCATGGACTTATTATATGAAATTTATATTTGAAAAATTTCAATATTTTTAATTTCTCAATTTCTTTTTAAACCAAACGTATGAAAAAGAAAATAATTCTTGTAAATTACTGTTATTTGGTGTTTACTAATAAAGTTATGTTATTTGCGGATTAAAATTAAATTGTGTAAAGAAGGGCCGTCCATAAAGTACGTCACGCTCCAGGGAGGGGGGTTTAAGAAAGTGTGACAGTTTGTGACAGGGGGAGGGGGGGTCAGGCCATGTGTGACGTCACACATTTATTTATTTTATTTTATTTATAATTTATTTTTTATTTTTTTAGTAGAATTTCATAGCTTTAAAAATAATTTTCAAAAATTTTCTGAAACATTTTAATTAGTTTTATGTCAAAATAGCATGAAATGCATATCTCCTGAATGTGTTTTCACGATTCCTCTCGCTAGGAGCGCTTAATAATGCTGTTGCGAAGCCTTGTTTATGTATTAGCCTTGCTTTCGGAAGTATTATTATTTCTATGTTGAAAGTGTGACGTACTTTAGGGGGTCCGAGTTTTGTGACAGTTTGTGACAGGGGAGGGGTAAAAATGGTCAAAAATAGCGTGACGTACTTTATGGACGGCCCCAAACAAGGTAATTTTAAAATGGAGTGAAACATGTTAAGCTTAAGTCAAATTATTTTCTTTACCGTTTTTGTTCACGTTTTTTATTTTGAATAACGTGGCTTTCACCCATGTGCATTTTACCGTTTTTAACAACTATGCTAAAGACCATTGGCTTTAAGCCAATTTTAAGTCCATTCTCTGCAAAGAAATTTTGCAAACGTTTGTGTTGATTAAGTATAAGTAACTCATACTTTACCAGATCTCTATGAGACTCTCTGTGGTTATCATTTTTTTATGTTGAAATATTTTTGTTTCTCAAGGCTTACGTTACATTGTTCATTAGTTTGTGTTGATTAATCTGTGCTTTACAATATGTTTCTTTATGTTTGAACATTCATTTCATTACAAAGTGAATGTTGAAAGTACCAATGCATCTATGGACTTGATTTCATTGACCATTTAAATTTGTATGCCCGTGGGTGGACAGAGGCCCCAAGTGCATTGCTTTGCCCAGGGCCTACAATGGTGTTAAGACGGCACTGCTTAGAAGTACATAAAAAAGTACTTTATATTTTCTTTAAAATGTGCATAAATATTGGACCAAACGTTCTGAAATTTTTGGCCTGATTTTCTGGTGGTATAAGCTTAGGGGTCATTGCATAATTACACAACGCCAAAAATGACCGTTTTTGACTCACCCACACACCCTATAACGCTTCGTAACGTTTTCCTAGACCCACCAACCCAGTGTTACGTATTTATTGTTACAAAAAGTCATTTTAGATTTACTATGTGAATGGGCAAATAATTCATATTTTATTGCAAATTTAATATAGTATGTGAATTAGAATTTGACAGTAGGCCTAAAATATACAGAACGTTTTATTTATGTAAATGATAGTCATGTTTGAAACGCAGGGCCGAATTAAGGGGGTGCTAAGGGTGCTGCAGCACCCGGGCCCGCAGTTTTGAGGGGCCCGCATTTTCGGAAGTGAAGAAATTTTTTAATGCTGCTAATAGTGCTAAATCTAGCGAAAATTCTGTAACATAAATAAATACGAAGTAATAATTAATTTAATTACTTATGCTTATTTTACCTGACACTAATCATTGCCTGTACAGATAGCAATGTAACCTTAATTGTGTATTGTGTCTTTAGGCAGTTAATACTCGATCGCTAGTAAGCATGTTATAAATATGTGCGTGATGGACCAGTGGTTGTCATAGGGGGCCTTTGAAAGGTAACGCGATTATCACAGCACCCGGGCCCGCACTAGCCTTAATGCGGCCCTGTTGAAACGCAATTCTGTTTTTTAAAGTTTTACGTTAAGAGTGACCTGTTTTACATGCTGCTGAAAAGTGTCATGGACTAAATTGCTTAATAATAAGTAATCAAAATTAAGATGAACTGATTATTTGCTTAGTCTTAGCACTTCAATAATTATTAATACAAATATCGCTCAGTTTTTGTTGGGCATCAATTTAAATGTTTGAAATTCGTGACCACAAAGTAAAATATGCTTTAAAGTGGTTCTTCGAGGTCATGAATCCAAGGAGAATTACCACGTTGTTCCGACGGTAAAACTATGAAAGATCCAAACAATTAGAACAGCGCTTTCCAGTTTACGCAAACGGGAGCACAGATATGTTGATCTGAACTTTTGCTGGTGTCTGCTTAGTGTTGATTTATACTATTGCATGTTTTTAGTTAACTTTTAAATCAATGGCACGAAGTTTGAACTTCGATCACATCGTGTCTGAGGTGTCATTCGATGTTAATTTAAAATTAATCTATAACTTAACTGTTGGTAAAAGTGTTACGCAACGTTCGGCTCCACACACTCACCCACCTAACGTTTCGTAATGTTTTCAAACCCGCCCTGGAGCGTTTTGTAATTATGCAATGACCCCTTATGGAAACTGTTAATAAGTCCATTTCCGACAAGTGGTCCCTTTCTTGACCAAGGTCACACACACATATTATATAATATATGTGACCTGCTCTGGCAAAAGGAGGCGGAAGTCGCCAATGATAAAACTGAAGAAATTAGCTAAAACACAAATCAGGTGTAAATTTTTCACTTATCATTTTTTGGCATATATCAATAAATAGGATCTTATATTATATGGAAAAAATATTATTTTAATAATATTTCACCTATTTCATGACAAATTTTCACATAAACTTTGTGATCTATCTAGGGTTTGTATTGAGATAATAATCTTTGCATGCGTTTTCTCGAAATTGTACTTTCGAGTAGAAAAACATTATAAAATTCATATCTCTGGAACCCATCAAGATAGAATAATTTTTTCAACATTTTAAACAGAAATTATTACTTATCAATTTTAGCACAAAATATACAAAACTAATTTTTTGGACAAAAGCCTCCTTTTGCCAGAGCAAGTCACACACACACACACACACACACACACACACACACACACACACACACACACACACACACACACACACACACACACACACACACACACAACACTGACACATATATATATATAACATTATAAACAGAAAGAGATGGATAGAAAGAAAGAAAGATAGAGACATACAGACAGAGAAAGAGAGCAAGAGATGGACAGACAAGAGATAGAGATACTCTGTACCGTATACTGTGATGGGCTTATTAAACTAGCTAAAGTAATACCGATTTATAAACAAGGAAATAAAAATGAAGTTTCTAACTTCAGACCTGAATCTATAATAGCTTATTTTTCCAAGTTGTTTGAGAGAGTCATGTATGGCCGGCTGTGGCATTTATTTCCGATTTTTCGATTCCGATTAGTTGTCCTGTTTTATCGCCGATTTCGATTCCGATTCGATTAATCGGCAACATTCACTTTTATTTGGTTCTATACATTGTTTGTTACTAAAAAGCCCGACTGTCTGCCATTTGATGGTGCGTCGACTTACAATTTTACACAGACTATCAATATCTAAGATTAAATTTTACCTAAGGTGGTCGCCAAACAGATGACTATTTTTGTATTAATGAAAGAAGAAATTGTTTTTAGTCAAAAATATAATTTGTTTGGTATTGGATTGGTAGCCTGGGATGCGCCGATTTCGATTAAAAGCCGGCCCGAATCAAAATCCGGCCCAAACCGATTTCAGGCCGTTTAATCAGTCCTTCTCTACAAAAATCCTAAACCCTTTTAACATGGCTTTTAGCTAGAGCATTCGACACACTTGTCACTAGTTGATATATAGAATAAATTCTCTCAAGCCATGGATAACAATGACTATTCTATTAGAATATTTCTCAGTTTGGTCAAGGCGTTCGATACGGCTGACCATAAAATATTGCTATTCAAGCTTGAAACTCATTGAATCGGTTGTAATTGCATGGTTTTCAAGCTAACTAAATAACCGACGCCAGCAAGTTTCTTGCAATGGCAAACTATCAAGTTTTCAAAACATAGTCATTGGGGTTCCTCAAGGTTCAATACTTCATTCTGTTCGCAGACGATTCCAGTGCCTTCTGCTCACATGCCTCATATGATCAAATAATTAAAATTGTAAATAATGATCTAGAACTATGACTGGTTTAAAGCCAACAAACTCTCGCTATCTAGAACAAATTACATCATCTTCAGATCTGACAAAAAAAGCCTGTTTCAACCCTTGACAATGCTCTTAGAATTGAAAATAAGTTAATTCCTCAAGTCTCTTCATCTAAATTCCTAGGGGTTTACATTGACCAACACTTAAAATGGAACATACATACAGCCGAAATTGATAAAACAAAGTCTCTACAAATATTGGAATAATTCACAGGATATCCTATCTACTTCCAGCCCACATGCTCAAAAGTCTATATTTCACACTTATACATCTATATCTAAACTATTGCAATTTTGTCTGGATATCTACTGTAACATATTAATATTATGACACTTACTAAAACAAAACATAGGCCTACTACAGAAAAAAACCACAAGAATCATAACTAAATCTCCTATCAATAGCCACACTAGTTCACTGTATTTACAACTGAACTTCCTGAAAATATATCAAACTAAATTTTTTTAAACTAGTATATTTATGTACAGTAGTGTAGTCCTAAAAAATGAAGTGGGGGAACGCCTGGATATTGAAGTAAGCAAAAAGTGCAATCTTGCAAGAATTTAGCATAGTGTGAGAAAAAAGTTGGGGAATGGCGTTCCCCACGTTCCCCCCACTACACCACTGTTTATGTAGCAATATGATAATAACCTCCTCCCACAAGGTTTCTCAGCCTACTTCAACCAAGCTTACTGAACAAAGCCAATAGAAATAATAGAGACTACATAAGCATATTTGCTAGAACGAATACCCGACAGTTTCCTATCAGCTATCAGGGTCCCCACATATGGAATACCGGAACGTGTTCGCGCAGCCAAGAGTCTAGCACTATTTAAAATTTAAATCCGTGCACACACAATAAAAATGATAAGTAACATTGTAATTGTTCAGTTCCACTTTTTGTTTTATTGTCGGTCCTTCTACTTTGGGGCGGAGAGAAGCTACCGCGACGCAGTTGGGCCTATTTGCTAAAATCACAAGCTATTTCCACTGTGCTTAATTATCTGTCACTACTAAGAATTGTTAGTAAAAATTGTTAATTAGGCCCCCATTTTGCGGGATTATTCCTTTCGGGTGAGCCCGTTGCTCCCTTATGGATACAGTGATAACGGTATATTAAAAAATTATTATACTGATGCTTTGTGTTTAACTACTGTAAAATATATTTTTGCTGTTGTGGTCATTAAATCAAATTGAATTGAATTTCGTAAATAATTAGGCCTGCGTACTGGGAGACTAACACTGTATAGAGCTAAACTATCTTATGTGTAATATTATGGCGTTAACAATAATAATGTTACATTAATATTAGTGACAAGTGACCACAGGGATTAAAAATTATTTTATACCCGATGCTCGTTATGCGCTATCGTTTTATTCGTCGTAGGCTAACGTTAAACAACTAAGACACCGATTGCGGAAGTGGGTAAGTAACAACGATTCTTTCATAAATGTATCGTGTTTATTCTGCAACAGTGCAGAACGAACAACATACATTTTTAACGCACGAGAACGGTACTCGTTCGTGTTTTTTTTTCATAACACACATACGGTGCACGCTCGTTATTCTGTTAAGTAACGTACGGTCGCGGGTCGCAGTCTGAATTTCTGATGCTCAACGTATCCAATCCGATTCTCTACTTACAAAGAGCATGTGGCTGTTTGCTCAAATCTAGTTTAGGCAGGTTAACAGCCAGTGAAGTTAGTAAAGTCCTACACACATCGATCTTACACTGACCAAAGAATGCTCTCAAGTTCCAAATCTATGATAGCGAGACTTTTGACACTTACCCATTACAACGCGATTTCTTGGTATGTATCCAAACTTTCCACTGACCAAATGCCTCACCATCCACCATCCGTCCGTATCACTGAAAAAGCCGTGAAATTTAATTATTGTTGTCAATGAGCTACTTCAACAGAACCTCTATTTATTTAATACTCAAAAGCAACCGATGCAACATCATATAACCGCAATCAGTTAAACAATCCGGAGATCAGTTCGCCAGAAAGAAAGCTTAATTATGGTAACTGCACAAATTACTGAGGGAATTCCAATATATAGATTCAGCAACCGAAAAAGCTAGTTTACCAACAATCGTTCTAGTTTCATAAATGTCCAGAGAAAGGTAATCAGATGACCTTTGTGATTAGTGACAAGAATGAGGAATACGGAATGCTTCTTAATACTGTGGATGGTAACAGTTCAGCGATTCTGAATACTCAGTACTGTTCATTGCTTCATTACCTGTGAGCCTAAATTAAAAAGAGATTATTTGCCTATGAGGAAGCCAATGTAAAGATTACGTTCTTGGGTTATATTAAGTTCTTATCTTGAAGTATTATTTACCACCTCTAGTCAAAAATAAAAATTATGGGCATATTTCGATGTAACTAAACACAATAATCAGCAAGCAAATTTATCCACTGCACGCCCTCTTCTTAAATCAAAATATTCACAAAGAAATTTAATTGTGCATTGAGCTGCGGGAAATGATTTAACGAAAATTAGAAGAACGCGGTTTCGATACACGCTAGCCCCATGAGATCAACTCAACCTTCCATTCGCTAGGTCGTGTTCGTAAAAGAGCAGCAGAACAGACGAGCGCCTTGAAGGCTGACACAAATCAAATTCGACTCTTGTTAAACTTGTAATCATCTGTAACTATTATATCACGTAATCCTACAGCGTACCTGTGAGTTTGAATTAACAAAGAATATTACTATTTTAATTACACGTCGGTATATACATACTTTTATTGAAAAGCTGAAAGGCAGACAAACCGAAACCAGGTACAATAATTAAGAAAGTGTTTTATCAGGACTAGAATCACGGCGTAGAAATTAAAGGCGTTTTTGAGAAGAATATTCTAATTATGTGTTCGTGATTTATAGCCAAAATAAAATGTCTTCTACATAAAAGATAATTACCTGATGTTTGTGGGAAAAAATGTCTCCATTTTGTCTCCTCTTTTAAATGTATACGCCACTGTGTAAGGATCGTTCTGCTCTGTAACTCTTCCTCTGTCAAACATTTTCTGGAGTTCCATTCTCTCTCTTTTATTCATCTGATCGGGATTAAAGTCATCAATTGCACGCAGCTTGATCTTTTCTAGAAGAAACATTTGCAAGACAAGATATCTTCACATTAGCCTAAATACATTTCTGACTATTGCGATATTTGTTTGAATTAGAGAACCTTCAATCTAGGCCATATACCACTTTACCGGTTACTTTATTACACGTTGCTACTGAATAAGATTTGGATATTTGGTTTCATGGGTCACTTGCACTTTCGGTAGGACCTTACTGTTTGTCTCGGTTCATGTATAGAAACTCCAGGCAACATCATGCGATGGTGCGCCAACATTGTCTAGCTAATTTCAGGATTCTTTTGTTATTTAACCCTACCAGAATTTGTTTTGATAGACTGAGTACCAGTGAGGTCAAAAATGACCCAACACAATTTTTATAATAAGTTCTTTGTTTTTTTTGCATTTTTATTTATTGCCATGAAAACAAATATTAGTAAAGTATTTGGAACATGTTTAGGCTGTTGAAATTAATGTATTTTTTTGGGAATATCCGAATCTGGTTTCCAGATAGACTAGAGAGAAAAGTGGCAGACAGCTGCTTAGGCGGGTTTCTTCAAAGAGGAGAAAGCTTGGAGGACGGATGATTGGATGAATTAGGATAAAAATTTAGTCTGTCTTATGACAGCTGACACGCAAACAGAAGCCGTTTAGATCTGTTCTGCCAAGTACAGCTAAACTTCGTCATCTTTGAGGCATAGTAACACACTCAGGAATATTATGACCAGGTTCATATCGGTTCTGTCAATCAGTTGCTCAGAATTGACCCAAAAAGCCGTTTGCGATTAAACTGCAAATATTTTAAATGGAAGATAAAGATTCATGTCACTCGGATTACCTTCGGCGTGTGAGGTTGCTTGCGATGTTATACCTTCCTTCATCTAAACAAAACAAAAATAAACTTGGTTATTTAATACATTAACATTGAAAGTGTTGCTAATGTACCTTTGGATTTAAACTGTTATTAAGTAGTTTTAGTCTGCCTAGGATTAATGATTGTATCATCTGATAGTGTGATGGTACTTTCAGAGGTTCTTGAAGGACCATAAAAGGTATCTCTGTTCGTAACTACACTACAAAATTAATGTAGTCCACTATGCATATCATTAAATAATAATAATAATAATAATAATAATAATAATAATAATAATAATAATAATAATAATAATAATAATAATAATAATAATAATAATAATATCTTTTCTTTATTGAAGCGCCTGACAAACGCACTGCGCTGTACATTTACATGTTATGCAATTTAAATCTTAACTACTAACAGAACATACAGCTTGACAAACAATCTTTGTGGAATTAATCCCTGAGGTTCTTGGGCTTGCGTGTCTCTGAACATCATGCACGTTAGACTGGTACAAACATCATTATTTTGGAACCGAGCGTCTTTGGAAAAGAACAGGGTTTGGCAAGGTCGCTTCTGAAGACAAGCGCTGTTTCCTCCAGGACAATGTGCGGTGCGTGATTACCCGCCATTCGAATAACAACCGGGCTAACATAGTCCGCTTGCCTAAACTTTAATTGGCTTAGCACCCACAAACCTGCATGTCGCAACCTGTATTCGGATGTCTTAATCCGCAACCTGTAAAAAATTACCTCTCTGAGTATTTTAGGAACTACAAGTGATAAATAGAAGTGCTTTCGTGTCAATGATAAGTTTAGATCAAAGAAACAATTTCTAACATTGTAGTACAATAATAATTTCAAGGTCGTTGACCTTTAGACCCAAATCTGCGATAGATGAAGACAAATTCCCAGTAAAATATGTTTGACGGGGTTGTAAAAATCCAAAGGAGTTGGAATAAGCATCGTATGACCAACGCCTGACCTTGAAGTTCAAGGTCAATTGACATGATATTGTACTGGTAAACCGTTGGTTTCACAGGCACTCCAAGTGTTGAAATGGTGCTCTCGGTGCCTATTTACTGGTCCTCTGGTTCGCGGAAACCAATACAGGCATAGGAAACATTGAACGACCATCGGATGACATTGTTGCTATAGGTCACATTACCTCTTATAGTTGAATTTAGGTTTCTCAAGAACTGCGAGCAATAGAATTGTGATTATGCTTTCTGTTTTGAGGAAGGATTATAACTCTTTCATAAATATGAGGTTAGTCATTAGGCCTATACGCTGTGGTTCACAGAAAAACAGATACATTACGCTTTCTATGACAATCGACTTATCTGAAATGTCAAGGTAATTTGAACTGCTGCGGACTAATTCTGCGGACTAATTGACCGATTACTTGCTATCGAATTATGATGGAAAGTAATAATTACTGAATAATTTATTTACTGAATAGTGTAAAACGTATGTTTCCGGGATACCTTGTAGGCGAAAACTAGACTATATATAAAGAACCGAGCTCGTCTTTCTAGGACTCTTGGCTGTAGAGATATGAATGGTCCTTGGAACGTCCAGGTGAGTTACGTCATGCGATCCGTGGAAAATAATGACCGCACAGTGTCAAGCGTGGGCTTTTCGAATTGCTTGTAGTCGACACCAAAATCACCATTGTAAGACTTGTGGCTTTGGAGATATAAACGATCACAATACGTCAGTAGCAGAGCCCGGGGGAGCAGGGAGAGCGGCCGTGTGGGCCTTTTCGCTATTTTATTTATTTATTTCCCAAAACATACCGGTTTCGACGGTATGCCAGTCAAACGGCGCCTAAGAATACCGTACTGATCTGTTTTCGCGTTAGCAAATTTTCTAATACGTTTAACGGAGCTTCCCCAAGTACCGTATTGCTGTTCTGTCTATGTTGCTGTTATGTCTAAGCATTATATGGACGGGCCGAAGGAGTAGAGACAGAAAGCACTGATTCGAGTGAGCGACGTGTATCTATTTCTCAGTCTCAGGTTACAGGTTACAAGTTCTGAAGTCCAACTAAGTCATACAAAACGCATGCAGAGTCAATGAGTAATCCGTTATTTGATACTCTCAGTCTCTTTGGATGGCCGAACGTAGGCCTAGCTAGTTTCAGCGTTAAACATAGCCTATCCATCATCGAATTATCACGCATTCTTCTTGTCATGCTCCAATAGAGTTTGTGACCCTGGAGAATGTCTCTATTAGGCCTGTGTAGGAGCCCTTGTATAGGGCTCGATGAATTTTCTGGTGCAGTCGGCTTTAACCCAAGTACATGTACGGTTTACCGAACTAGAGGAAACTTCAAACAGGTAAATATGTTTCTATAACTTTCTTAACAGTGATGTTTAACCAAATCATTATTATGCACAGATCTTAACGTGCTATAGCAGCCTAGTATGTTTGAAGCATGTTTAAAGCCATTTTGGCTTCTGATAACGCTTTAATCTATATACTTAGTCTTATAGGCCTACAAAAAACTGCGATTAGGCCTATAGTACCTCTGTAGCAAACAGCTTTCTAACGAATATAAAGCTCAGAAGGCAGTATCTGCTATAGACGTTAACTGTGACTTGGTCAGATGTGTTCGATGTCACAGAGAAATATTTGCAAATGTAGGCCTACCCACGGACGATGTCTAAAGATGGAGAATGGGGCGAGAGAATTATGCGTTCAGTAGCATGTCAATGATGTCATTGTATGGCCGCTCTGTGGTGGTTCTTATATCCATACCTTCACCTCTTGATTACCACTTCGACCCCTGGACTAACTTATTAAGGCTTATTATTATATTATTAATGTTGTTACAGTTGTGATACATTATTAGTAACATAATTATTAAAATTTGATTGAATGACCAATTTCAATTTATGCAGCTATTAGGAATGCCAAAATAGGAAATCCCGTTGGATCATAAGTTGTTCGATTTAATATAATATCACGCCTGTGCAGCCTATCCCTAGTTAAGACTAGTAGTATGAACTACAGGTAGTAGGTACCGTGCATATTATTATGATATGCATTGCATGGTACCTACCAACCTAGGGATAGGCCGCATAGGCGCCGTTGAACTGATATAAAATACAAAGAGCTTAATGTTTTGTAATTTGTCTTTGCTAAAATGAAGCCTAGACGAAAAAGGCTGATGTAATTGGTTAGTGTTTGTACTGTTATGTTATGTATAATATACTGTTACTAATTTACTGTACATATTGCTTTTGCCACCTTTTGGTTGTTTCACTGTATCTATTTAAAAACGAAGATAAATACGTATAATCAAAATGAATGTAATTAATTGAAATTATTTATTTTGGTAAGTGTGGCCTTTTTTATGTGCTCGCTCCCTCTGGTGCTAAAACCTGGCAACGCCACTGCAATGCGTGACGCCAAGTCAAGTGTTCCATAAGAAGTAATAGAGGAAGGATGACAAAATATGTTTCGCCAATTCCTACATCCCCAAATTAAAAACTTAAAGCCAATATCATCCTTCCTAGAAAAATACTTTAAGAGAAACCATTGATCCAATGCAATGTCAGCAAATTCTATGACGTCAATGTTTGACGTCTTTTCACGCGGGGTCACGCAAGAGTATCTATGAAATAGAAACTATTTTATAGTAAAGTATATTCAGGAGTCGCGACAGGATTTTGAATGCCTCTACCCGTTTAAAGCTATGCGTGATAACCTCTATGGAGTAAAATTTCCTCCAGATTGCAGCATGAAGGCTAGGCGAATTGTAATGATATATAAAATTCCGAAGATCACTCGTTTTTTGGCCATAGTTTATCTCGTATGGGGCAGGAGTGGCCTTTGAAGTTTAACTTTCATGGGCTCAACTTAACATCATTTAGTTTCTTTCGACTATGAGGCAATACAATCACTCATGGACTCTGCAATTCTAGATTTTCTTTACTAGACTTTCTTTATTCTGACAGAGTCTTTAATCTTTCACCAAAACTTCAACTGCAACTTCAACTGAGCGAAACGGGATGTACAAACACATAGGCCTACGCGTAGAAAACGTACTTAACACACGGCTCGGTTCATGAAGAAAAAACAAACAGCCTCAATTACACAACTTACATATAATTATGCATGTGCGTCTAAAACAGTGATGCGCAATACATTGTGTAACTGTGACAGCAAACTAAAGAAATGACCATAGAGATGACGAAAGAAATTACTAAAGAAATAGCTAAATTAACGACTAATTAAATGACTAAAAGTTACCAAAAGAAATGGCCTAGATCATTTTTTCAACGATTTGGTCCAGAAACCCTTCACCAACGCTCTTCATTTAAAACCAAAAAATGACAGAAAGAGATTTAACATTTCTATAGCATCACACCACTGTGAATTATTCTACCAGCACAATGATTCTGTAAGAGGCGTGAATCTGTAAGCAGAAATCACAGCTGGTTGGACTTATATAGAGGGGAGGACCGCTGGCATATACCCAAATCCCAACCCGTACAGCAGTTCATAAATAATGTTTTAGTAAAAGTATAAGTTGGATGAGCGATGAAAACATGATATTAATGCTAAATTATTGCAGTAACATTATAAGTTGGATGAGCATAATTTAAAGCAGAAATGGAAGCTGATGACAAAATGATTTTGATACGAAATTATAGCAGTTAAACTAGAAGTTGGATGAGCGACTGAAATATTTTTAGTAGAAGTAGAAGTTGGATGATTGATGGAAATATGTTATAGTAGAAGTATAAGTTGGATGAGCGATGAAAACACGGCTAAAATATGTTTTAAATATTTATGACCTGCTGTACGGGTTGCCTAAATGCGGGCCGCTGGAGCCCGTCTCCTGCTACATCTGGACTCTGTCACTCTGAGATAAGTATAATTACACGTGATTTCGTGTCTTGAGATTTTAGCGTAAAAGTCCGGATCTAGACGTAATAAAGATTGATATCATATGCAAGACAGCAATTGGTCACCGTCATCGCATTACGTGTCTTCTAGCGACATATACAAAATCTAGCTTTAAATTTCGTGTGACAATGAAAAGTGTACAGCCTTACCGATGTCTTCGCCGCCTGATATTCTGAAAACATATCTGAAAGTATTTTAAAACAATTTCTTACAAATGAATAACCCTATTTATGATTCTGATAAACAAAATACAAAATTATATAAAATATTAATATTTTGGCCTATTGAAGATTTTCAAGCGTTGCAGCGTCGAATACCTGAGACAGCCGATCGCCGATTAGTATTGTCTTATTATCAAATCAAAAGCCACCAAATGAAACCGGGAGTGCATCCAGCCAATCACTAGAGTGGAGATAGCAACAGCTGCCAACCTCGCCCGATCAAATAGGCATAGGTGGAAATATTGTTACGTGAGTGCAATCTTCGAGACTGTTAGTCACAGCATTTATTTCAGAGCGCTTTTAAACGTCGTTCGTTGTGTAACGACTGTCATGGCTGCGTTCATATATCTATAGGACTATATAGGCATGTTTGTTGGGAACGCGCAGTCTCCATGTTCGAAATCATAATCGTAAAATGAAAATGTCTGGACAGACCACTTTTACGCCATGCGCTGCGTCGAGTCAGATAGATTGTTTAGAGAGTTACGAAAAGGCGATCTAAGTCCAGTTGCCAAAGAGACATGTAGAGAGGAGGCAGAAGAGCTGCTAAGACGGGTTTTGTATAGATCGATAACAGATCAGATAAGTCAGGGTATGAATATTTCAAGAGGTGAGACTTTAATTTTAAATGGAAAGTCTGATGGGTTATAAATAGAGGAGACTGAGGCAGGTGATGGTTATTGAGCGACGATACTGACGAAGGAACCAAATATTTAAGGTATTCAGAAACGTAGATTGCTTCAGAGTCGAGTTACAGTGTGGGATATGGCTCGAGTGGAGTACTTAGTTGAGAGTAATCGGGGGTCGAGAAAGACTAAAATAGTCTGATCGAATAGAGTAGTGTGGCCGGGTGGCGAAGAGCTCCTGAAGATACTTGGGGTTGGAATATTGTAAGGAGTTGTAGATTTGTTATAGGACTTTGATATGGATTAGGTCTCGCATTTTCAGCTAATGCAGGTATTGAGGATGGAAGTGATATGTTGATGGTCGAGTGTTCTGGCATGGTGACAGTTCGGACAGCTGCATCAGTTGGCCTCTCTTAATTTTAGTGTATTTAAGATTGAGAAAGAACAATCAATGCCTTTTTTTAATTCCACAGTTCTGCAGAGCCGGACGGACTGCCCCAAAAGCGAGCTATCCAATTGTATAGAAGCTCCTTAGCACGAATGAATCTATCCGACGCAGCGTCTTGTCACCAGATGGTGTGAGTTTGCCCTATGGTTTGGCATCCAGTGAGCTCCATATTAACCCTCCGTCCGGTGGAAATACTACACAACTAAGGTCTTGGGGTCAATTTTTACCTCATAGTAATTATCATGTAATTTGAATAAAAGAAGGACATAAACTGAATGAGAAGGTCCTATTGTTAATATTCACTGAAATGTCATTCATCATCGTCATCAGGATCCATGGGCCGAAGGCCCGTAGGTGTCCAACGCTTGCATCGGATCCATGGGCCGAGGCCCGTTGGAGTCCAATGCTTGCATTGGATTTCATACGTATTTTCTCTTTACGAACGGAGTATCTGCACCCATCCGTTCGACCTTCGCACTTCTCCCTTAAAGAGTTCCCGGTTTAAGACTGGCTCTGATATCCACTATCTTGTGGTATCAAAGGATCTGGAACGTTCTTCCGCCGTCTGTGCGTGCTGCACGCGGCTATATGGTTTTCTCTAAACTCTTAAAGACGCATTTTTCAGCAGTTTGATTGCCACGTGTTGAGCGCTTCTGAGAGACTCTTAAGTGGCGCTTTATAAATGTTTTGTTACATTACATTACATTCATGGACTACAATTAGGGTGGTCCACAAAAACACAGTTCAAGCTAGAAACGGGGGCACCCTCTCAGTTTGTTAGACCTGTCAATCGTATTATTGAGATAAAATGTTAGTTTCCTCCCAAAATTTGTCATACAGCTCATGCAACCTCTTGAATCTGAATTTTGCAACATTACAAAGAAAGCGGTAGAGTTGCCCAATGAATGCATGACGTAATACCTTGACGTCACGTTATGACTTCGTGTCATGAGGAATTATAACAAGTAATGACATAGTCCGACTCACACCTCAACGTGGTGAGGGGTGGCAACAGTCAGTAGGGGAGTGCCTGCTGAGGCTATGCCATCAGTGCCACATCAACGCCTTCATGAGTCTTGTTTTTGTTATCATTGATATAGGCCTACTATGACTTTTCCAGATGTTCATCAATTATGCCATTGTTCCTTTTTTCTTGCCTAGTCTTGCCTTGATTTCCTTAGTACAACCCGCATCCTCTGTTATTAAAGATCCGATATACACAAATGCATCAACTTTGTTCCAACTGCTCACCACTACTCTGATATGACATTCATCCCCATTACCTCACTTCGTTTTCTCAATATTGATCAAATTTCCGACCAACTTCATTCAGCGGATCGATCAATCTTTGTAGCTCTGTCACTGACTCAGCCATCAAGACAATATCATCTGCATATCTTGCAATCCCTCCTTTGAACCCTTCCAATGTTTCTCTCATAACCATCTCAGCTACTATGTTAAACAGGTACGGTGAGAGTACGCAGCCTATCTTACCCTTTTCCTTATCTTGAATCATTTTTTATTTGTACATGCACTCTTACTTTTGCCATTGGTTTCTAATATATTTTGTGTATTAAATTAACAAGATGCACTGGATACAGCCAGAGCTCATTATGTGAGATTGAGTCAAACGCCTTTCTGAAATCGAAAAAAAACACATAAACAAAGGTTGCTGGTGTTCCCTAGTTTCGTATGAGGATCCGAAGATTAGTGATTAAATTTTGATCTCGTCTCCCTCTTCCTCTTTGGAAACCAGCCTTCTGCAATCTCGCTTTCAGTCTCGCTTTTTCAGTCTTGTTGCGAATTCGTTCCAAGATTATTCTAAGCAGTTTTTACTGGCATGCGAGACCAAAGCAATTGTTCTGTAATTTGTGAGTTCTTTCCTGTCGCCTTTCTTAGGAATCGTTATGAATATAGAGCTTGACCAGTCTTCGGGTCATTCGCCACATTCCCATATTGTCATGCATACCTTATGCATCCTATTTGAGTCTTGCATCTCATCTATTTTTGAACAACGCAACTGGCACATCATCAGAACCTGTTGACTTTCGACTGGCGGTTTGTCGAATAGCCCTAGCAACGTCTGATCTAAGAGGTGGAAGCTCAGGCTCATACTCCCATCGTATTCCATCTTCTTCATTCTCATCACATAATTCTTCACAATATAAGTCTTCACAATATTCGCGCCATCTTTCTGCGATCTTTGTTGTTTTCGTGATATGTTCGCTAGTTGCTGACTTGATGCAGTGTAAACGTGGTTGGAGCCCACCCGTCAGTTCTTTTTAGCCATCTGGAATAATCTTCTTGTGTCACCTATTTCAGGAACGTCTTCACAAATTTCATCTATCTGTCTTTGCTTATGAACCCGTAGTACCTCTCTACTGCACCTCTCTTTTTTACTGTTTGTATTTACTTGAGTCATTTCCCCCTGCAATCCCTCTTCTCCTCTATCAAACGCAGAGTTTCATCCGTTATCAAGTTTTTCTTCTGTTTCTTTTTCACGTGTCCTAGAACATCGTTCGTAACATCCAATTCAACCGTTTTCGTGTTCTTCCACATATCTTCCGGTGTTTTTCCTCTTGCAAGCATCAAATCTCTCGGAAGCATCAATTTCGTATCTGGCGGTCTTCTCATTCCTTAACTCTTTTAAATTTAGTGGTGTTACCAAAGACTGGTGTTTCTTTCCGTGCACCCTGATTTTTACGGTTGTCACCAACAATTGATGACCAGAATCACAGTCTGCCTCTTATTCTTGCAGTTCAACACACTAGTTTCCATCTATTTTTAATCATTACCAAATCAACCTGATTCTTTGTGTGCTAACCGGAGAAGTCGACGTATAGGCCTAGCGACGAGTTGGATGATGATCAAACCATGTATGCATTATGATCAACTCGTGTTCGACACAGAAAGCTCTTAGTTTTTCATCTGCATCATTAATTTCTTCCAGTCCATACGGTCCTAATACTTCTGTCACAAAGCTTGCTTCCAAGACTCCAACTTTAGCACTGAAACCCCCATCATTAGTAAAATGTCTCCTTGCACAACCATTTTCACCCACTTTCCAGCTCTTTATAAAAGTCCTCACTTACCTCCTCCTCGTTATTACTAGCATGTCCATATACCTAGATCACAGTAATGTTGCGCCGCTTGACATTAATTCTTACAACACTTATCCGATACCAACGGCAACGGGTGCATATCCATATATCTTTGTGCAACCAAACCGCGACACCATACATGCCCTGTACATCACGTCCTGAGTATATCATGGTATGCCTTTCACAGTTGCAATAAAGTGTCCTTGCCCTTTCCATCTGACTTCAGACAAGCCAAATATGACCACATGATTTCTATTCAATTCTTGACCCAATCTTCCTGTTCTGATGCATATTATGCTGTTACTACCAGCTCCGGCAACTCAGGGTGATATCCCGCTCCCTATCCCCAGATGCTGCCTCTACGGTTGTTCATTCCTTTGTAGTCTCCCGTCTGGACTACTGTAGTGCCATGTACGATGGGCTCCCGGCTTGCCGGCTTAAATGCCTTAACAGAGTCCTGCGCACAGCTGCCCGCCTTGTGGGCCGCATCCCTAAGTTCAGTCGGGTTTCATGGTACATGCGGGATGTCCTCCATTAGCTCCCCTACCCGCAGCGCATTGCCTACCGGGTCTCTGCACTGGTCCGGCGTTGCACTGAGGGGCTGGCTCCTCCATATATGCGGGAACTCTGCTGTCCTACTGTGGCTGTTCCGCGTCGTGTCTCGTTACGCTCGGCGGTGCAAGCGGAGTTCCTAGTCCCCGTGCTCGGACTGCTATCCGACTGCGCCGCGCTTTCTCTGTGGCTGGCCCGGTGACCTGGAATGGGCTTCCAGTGGCACTGCGTCTGACCCCAATAACCCACTCTGCTCAGTTCTTCTCTGCCCTTAAGACTGTCCTGTTTGACCGAGGTTGGGCTGGGAGCGCTCCTGAGTAGACTGTCTTGAAGGGGCGCTATATAAAACTACTGTAATAATAATAATAATATTTCTAACATTCCATGTATCTATTTTCACGTTTTTACTCTTATCTGATTTGTTTTTCCTCCCCTTATGTCTTTTCCAGCTGTCAACTTTCCGACTCTGCTCTGGTTTCCAAAACAGGGGACGCTCACCCGGGCGACGTCCGAACCGGTATGATTGTTTCTTTTTCTGCATTGTTCATGATGCTGTTTGAGCATATAAGATGGTGGGAGGTCCCCATGTCTTTCCATCTCGCAGTAAAGATACCAGATTATCCTTCTCTTTACACAAACCGGCCGTTGCCACTCCGCCCGCTTTGCTAAAAGTCTCACTGCTGCCCGAGACTTCGCCGCCCACGTTGGCCAACTATTTCAGAGTTCCTGTTGAGCCTGCCCACCTAGCGTAGCGCCTTAGACTGTCCAATGAGAAAGAAACATCAATTAGTAACGGGGACAAAAATTATATATAAATGTCCTTAAATGTTTGGTCCGTCTAAAATTCGCATGCACACTCAAATGGAATACATACATGTAGTGATAACCTGTACAATAATTCTCGTGAAAAATCACAGCAGCCATATCAGTTTTAACATCGACCCATGAGTTGAAAATGCACTCTGGGGTCATTTTTGACCCCACGCACAACTGAGGGTTTAGAAATCACTATGAGGAAAAGCATTGGCGGCTTGGACTTCTCCCTGCACCCCATCTGAAGGCTTAACAAGCAACCACCTGTACCTCATGCAACAATGGGTTGTGGAAGGAGAGGGTCCACATTAAGTTGCCCCAAGAGATCCCAAGAACCTGTAATCCGGCTCTGAGATTCGGAATATATGATTGAAAAAATATTACATCTCTTAGATCAGATAAAATGTACTCCTGAATCATATACCTTGTTGTATGACCAGAAATTGTGATAATCCTATGTACTGTTGCTATAGATAATAATATACCAGAAAACCAATCAACCTCTGGTTCGCTGACAAATTCTAGTTATTCGTTGAAACCAACTGAAGTCGACAGATGCCAAGGCTTTAACGACATCTTCGTTAGTTTGAGGAGATGAAGAATTCAGTAACCAAATCGCGAACGACTTTTCCAAGACAAAATTCAAGAGCTCCGGTGGAAGGTCATTCAGCTGAAAAAATAAATGCAGCTCAGTGCAATGTTTATCGCTTAGTGACTAAAATTATTTAAGCGATTTACTAATTCCTCTATATCGACTCAAAGTCATTGCATCGATTGTCGTCATAATTGTTGGGTTACAGAAGAGACTCCTTCAAAATGCATTTTAAAAAGAAGTCTTAATGACTAAAAATTGAAAAAATGATTGAAATTTTTATTTATTCAAGGTCAAGTGAAAATGTTGAAAGCATGTTTATAGTCTCGCACTTACAAGACCTACATTTATGGTGAAAGTTAGTTTAAGTGCAATCATAAATTATAGTAATGGTATTTTCTCTTGGCACTAGGGTTGGGTCGAATTTTGACCCGGAAATCGGTTCGGACCGGATTTTTGCACTATTCAGTATTAATCTGAATCGGCCATCCAAATGCCAAGAAAAGTGATATTTTTTGCCAAAAGCAATGTCTTCCTTCTTTAGTACAAAAAGTAACCTGTTTTGGCGACCTCCTGAGGTAATCTTTTATCAATATCATTGACAGTCTGTGTAAAACAATGAAACTGTAACTCGAGCGTCGACAAAATGGCGGACAGTCGGGGTTTCTTCTGAAGCCACCGTAGCCACGCGGTTTGAAAGGTTAATTTATGGTTAATTATTATATCTTTGCAAATGAAAATAAATATTGCAGGTCAATCGGGTCGAATCCGGATTTGGCCGAAAAGCAGGCCGAATATCCGGTTTCAAATTCGAGATTCGGAAATCTGCAAAGAATGCCAATTGGCCCATCCCTACTTGGCCACAGTAATATTCTGACACAAAAAATACCTGAGTCTTAAATATTACGGGTAACCCTAATTAAATTTAATAACAGTACATATATAAGTCAGTATTAAATTTCGAATGTTAAATGCTGCGGATTATGGACAAAATCGAGTATGGAACACTGTATCCGATTGGTTAGACCGCTTGCCTTGTAATGCCGAAATGTACGGTTTCGAGCATCCATTGCGGATATCTTAATCGAAATTTGTCAGCGCCATAGATAGATGCTTGAATTGGTGTCACGACACTTCGTCGAGCGACATTTCGTCTACGACCCTTCGTCGAACGACATTTCGTCTACGACACTTCGTCGAACGACATTTCGTCTACGACACTTCGTCGAACGACATTTCGTCTACGACACTTCGTCGAACGACATTTCGTCGAACGACATTTCGTCGAACGACATTTCGTCTACGACACTTCGTCGAGCGACATTTCGTCTATGACACTTCGTCGAACGACATTTCGTCTACGACACTTCGTCGAACGACATTTCGTCTACGACACTTCGTCGAGCGACATTTCGTCGAACGACATTTCGTCTACTAAGTTATTTGATGTTTTCACTTTAAAATGGAAGCTGGATTGATGAAAAAAACTGTTTCACGAAATGTAAGTGGGATTGATGAAAACATTCCTGTGTTGAAATAGAAGCTGGATTGATCGAAATAATTTTTCCCGTAAATAGAAGCTGGAAATCAACTTGGATGCATGGATGAAAATAGGTTTCCATTCAAATGTAGCTGGATTTATTAAAATCTTTTCAGTAATTAGAAGCTGGATTCCTGAGAATATATAGCACGTTTTAGCGAAACTATAAGAAAGCGGCCTCTGTTGATTAGCCGTAATGGATACAGATACACTTGTAGACGAAATGTCGTTAGACGAAGTGTCGTTAGACGAAATGTCGGTAGACGAGTTGTTGCGGAACCGCTTGAATTAAAGGCCAAACTTCAACATCGAAATTCTTCAGAGAAACCAATTAAGACACCGACCTTGTAGGCGTGACTAATAAAGACCTGCTGGGCAATGACCATCTACATCAATTCTGCCACACAGCTAAGCATGCTGATTGATACAGCTAGATAGTGTCGGGCCTGCCGGCCTGCTAGGCCGAGGAGCTGACCAGCAGTCGACCTGCTGACCAGTGTGAAATTCCTATATGCAAATTAGCTAGATCGTGTATCACAATCAGCCGGGGCTGTTTACATGTGGGTAACTCAACTGGTCAGCCTAAGCTGCGCTTGATATAGAAGAACTATATGCTGTCATATGCCAGGTGCTATTGAAATCGTAGAATAAGTGAAAGCCGCTATTATAAAAACGGCTTTTATAAACGGCCTTTATCATCTACTAAGCATGCTCCAGCATAAGCTCTTCCAGGTCTTCCTACTACCAACTTGGCGTCTTGGGCTATTCGCCGTTCTGTTTCATCGCCAACCTTTATCTCAATAATTGTCAATGCTTTTGTTTTGTTCACGAATTGACTACTTTAACTCTCTCCTTGTTGCTTACCGATGGCCCGTCTATTCCCTGCTCAGTCTGTACTCAATGCTGCTGCGAGACTAATACCTCGCCTTCCACGGTTTTTCTCAAATCTCTACATTCATTGCAGATCATGTCTGAACAACTTCATTGGTTCCCTATCTCTGCTCGCATTCATTAAGTTTTCTTACTAGTGCTCAAGTCTCAACTCGGTCTCGCTCCATGTGTTTTTGACAAAATTCTCCGTCTCCTCTCTGCGTCCTCTTAGATTCTCTGAACGACTCGACATGTTTGTCCCCGTGTAAGGACCTAGATCTTTCGCTTCCATTGGAAAGGGCTTTCCTTCACTACGCTCTGTCATTCTCTTTATCTCTCACCTTAAGACCTTTCTTTTCTCTCTGGGTCCCTCGCATTAGTTGTGCTGTATAAATGACCAAATACAATACAATAAATACAATAAGGAATTGAACATACACCCATAATGAAATTTACAAAATTTTTCGGAAATAAAAGATATTGTCAGCTGAATAACTAAAAATACATATTGTTTTAATGTCTAATCGAAATGCGACGTCACTGTGATGAACCAGACTTACTGCAGTTTATACGCTGAGAAAATTGAGAATACCACTTTGATAGGTGACTGTCACTCGCAAAAACAAGCATAATGGAGGCCACTAAGCCATCATACCTTTCTGGCTCGGAATTTGGGATGTTGGAATGGTAGACAGGTTTGTCGTTGCATTTATTTGTCTGGCGTTAATGATCCCTTGACTTCGAGACCGAATGCCTGATAAGTTTTCATAGAGACTTCCGAATTAATGTTTCTTTTACAAAAATTTAGGCGTGTGAAACAGTTATGGCGTTCTTCGACTATATCTGCACCTCAAGCTGCAGCGATGTAGCAGGAAGAGATGCAAGGAATGAATTTCACAGCAGTGCGTCCATTCTGTAGAGAGCGACACGAAAATTGTAAGCAAAATTAATGTTCTACTGGGCGAAGAGGCAATGCCGCTGAGTAAGAGAACATTAAATTCAAAGGCGAGGCGACGGAGCCGCTGAGAAACAGGTGATTAAATTCAAGAACACCGGCGAAGATGGGTTCAAAAGCTATGCCTACACCCTTAGCTCAGCATACTATTTAACTGCATTTAGTGAAAAATCAAGCCTGAGCAAAAAATCCCAGGCGAGGCCGGGTCAGTATAATATAGCCAAAAGTTGAACTTGAACTTCTCCCCAAATAATAAATTTTTGTCCGTTTCCGATTTCTGGCAGTGTGCCATGTTAACTGGGATAACAAGGATAAGCTGCAGCAAGCTCTAAATGCCCCGTGGGCAGTGAAGCCTGCTAAGTCGCAAAGAAAGTCGTATGAACGGCCTGAAGACGATGAATGTAAGAATGTTGTAACTCAACCTAAAGAATCGCTTGCTCACAAATCCGTACCGACCAACAATAATTATTAGTTACAATATCAGCAAGGACATTCCTGGCTAAAAAAAACTTGTTTTGGTATACATAGCTTGAACGGTTTTCGCCGTTGTTTGCCTACTCACGTCATCTTAAGGGCCCAATTTGTGTATTTTGAATCGTTTTCCCGCAGTCATTTATCGTGGATACCATGATGCATTCATGAAATCAGCAATCACAAGATATAATGACTTTCCGCAAGGTTGTCGAGATCATTTTAGGGAGTACGTGGCATATAAATGCGCAGCAGAATGCGACAGCATTCTTAGCCGTCACGCGAAATCCAGACCGACATATCTCAAGTCAAACAGACCAGTCTATCCACAATAAGATAAACGAAAGAGAGCTTGTGCCGATCTTATCAGCCATAATGACCTTTTGCGGCACATATGATATCGCACTTCCAGGCAAGTGTAGTGACAGTCGAAATGACCAGGATCTGTGTTTACATAGAGTGGAGGCCTGTAACAAAGAATTGCAAATCTAAAGATGTCCTCTAGTAGGCTAAATTAGTAATGCACGGTAACATCTCACAGGACCCAGAACGAGATGATAGAGATTTTGCCAGGAGGTGATACAGACACAAAGCGTTGCATCAGCCATAGGACATTGGTACGTCACCAGCTAAACTCAGTGACGTCAGAGAACGGGTAGACTCGTCACTTATGAAACATTTAAGATAAAATATTTGTTTTCAAAAATCTCTACGAATGCACGGTTTTGAACACTTTTTATTAGACGTCTGAGATTATATTGTAGGCCTAATAGAGAAGGAATAATTGCACGAATTAAATATCTTCAAAAACGATTGAAATAAATTAAATCATAGTTTTATTACGTATAATCGCATTGTAGGTTTTTGTTTTGGAACGGAACATTTTCACTAAACAATGAAATCATCGGTGTCATAATCGGTATCGGCAATTTAATAATCGGATATACGCGGTATCGGCATAATCGGCAAAAAGCCATAGGCTATGGGTACAGCTCTACCTTGAGACGAGTAAAAACTTGGCTTCGCTCGACCATGGCTGACGAATGTTTTGCGGGATTGTTAAGCGTTCGTCGCCAAAGTACATCAGCAACAAGACTGAATTATCGACACCTTTAGAAAAGATGCACGCCGATGGCAGTTCCTTTTCAGAAATTGATATTCAAAAACATTAGTACCGCACTACCGCTAGTCTGTTAGTGTAATAGCTTTCTACTATGAATATATGCATGAATATATAGCAGTGCATATTTCAATGGGTTTGGACTACTGGGACAAAGTCTGCTACTCTACTTTCAATGTTATTGGAAACTAACATTGAAAGTAGGGTATTACATGGGACAAATCACCAAAACTCCTGAAACAAATCCTAAAACTACTGGGCAAATCCTAAAACTACTAGTAAATGTCCCAGTAGTTATCTTATACAGTTAAAATATGCACTGATATATAGCATAACTCATAGTCGGACACTTCTGAATGGCTGCTTCGTCAAATTGCAAAACACTAGTAAACAGCAATAAGTAATATTAAGACAGTGTAATTACGACACGTTGAGTTTTTAGTTACAAATTTATATATTGCGCAACTAACTCTCCCGGCCGTGACTGACACCCTGCGTCCATGGAAGAAGTCGTGAGAGGATTTCTGAATGTATATTCCCGTTTAAAAGTTATGCCTGAAAAACCGCTATGAGATAAAATTTCAAGAATCATTATTAAGGTAATGATACATGGAACTCCGGAGATCACTAGTTTTTGGCCTTAGTTTATCTCGTATTGTGCAGGTGTGGCCTTTGAAGTTTGTCTTTCAGTGGCTAAACTTCATAGCATCTATTTTCTTCTGTCTGCTAGTTAATGCAATCACTCATGGACTCTGCAATTATTGTAGATTCTCTTTTCTAGACATTCTTCTTCAGAAAGAATCTCTAACATTTGACAAGCAATAGCCTATAACTACAACTTCAACTGAGCAAAACTCATACACATAGAACACACTTAAGTTTCACGACTCGGTTCAAAAAGAAAAAAAAACAAACAGCCTCAATTACACAACTTACATATAATTATGCATGTGCGTCTACAAGAGTGATGCGCAATACATTGTGTAACTGTGACAGCAAACTAAAGAAATGACCATAGAGATGACGAAAAAAATGACTAAAGAAATAGCTAAATTAATGACTGATTAAATGACTAAAAATGACCCAAAGAAAGGCCTAGACTCTGCTCATTTTTTCAACTAGTTGATCTAGAAACCCTTCACCAATTATTATGCTGTTCATTTAAAAGAAAAAATGTTGCGATGCTGGGGTCATCGTAGATCATTTTGAAACCAATATTGGAACAACCATTTCTCAAATAAATGAAAGACAGAGATTTTACATTTATATAGCATCACACCACTTTGAATTATTCTACCAGCACAATGATTCTGTCAGAGGCGTGCATTTCTGTAAGCAGAAATAACAGCTGGTTGGACTTGTAGAGAAGAGGACCGCTAGAGCTCCGTCTCCTGCTAGGGCTGGACTCAGATAAGTAGGCCCTATATTACACGTGACTTCGTGTCTTGAGATTTTAACGCAAAAGTCCAGATCCAGATGAAATAAAGATTGATATCGTGTGAGAGAAAACAATTGGACACCGTCATCGCTTTACGTATCTACTAGCGGTATATATAAAATCTATCTTTGAATTTCGCGTGACTATGAAAAGTTTACAGCCTTACCGTTGTCTTCGCCGCATGATCTTCTGATAGCATATCTGAAATTAATTTTAAACAATTCTTTAGAAATGGATAACCCTATTCTTGTTTATAACAAAGAAAAAGCAAAAAAAATAAAATATCCATATTTTTGGTTTGAGGCAGTTTAAAGTTTTAAAAAGATCTGACATGAAATATATATTATATATTGTTGATAGGGTTTTGTAATTCTTCTCGCAAATTTTTACGTGATTGCGATCTTCGATCAATCAATCAATCTTTATTGAAACCATCAATACAGTTATGTACAGTAATAGACTTCACATATCGAGATGGCAACAAGGAAGGCCCTTAAGGGATTAAAGATCCCGCTAACAGGGACACCTATTTGCTAAGCCTTAAATTAACGTAGTGGCAGGACGGTTAACAGCCTGAATTTACAGAATAACATCAAATGCGTAATTATCAAACTTAAGTCGATTCATTAAGCATAAAGAAACAAACAAAAAGTAAATCTTAACTAACAGAGTAACAGTACTTAAGCAATCATGTCTTTTATCAAGTAAGAACGTAACATTTTTTAAACCATTGAAAATTAGGCACCTGCTGAATAGAAAGAGGAATTCTACTCCAAACACCAGGGCCAGTAAATTTAATGGAGAATCTTCGTGAGTTAGAGTGGGCATGAATACCACGATAAAGTTTAGAGCTTCTAGTAAAGTGATGATGTATGTCAGATCCTAGCTGAAAGTAACCTGAAAAGTTCGGAGGCAGAAGGTCGTGGGTAAATCGGTACATAAAAACCCCTATCTGGAAGGTCCTTATTTGGTGGAACTTAAGTAATTTAAATTTTGGAAATAGTGGGCTTGTGTGAGCAAATAACGAAGCTCCAGCTATTATGCGTACCCCACGCTTTTGTAGTGATACTAATTTATGTAGTCTGGATTCATAGGTAGATGCCCATACTAAATTACAATACGAAATGTATGGATATACTAGGGAGTAATATAGCTTTGCTCGGATAGAGGAAGGGAGAATGTGGGAGGTACGGTAGAGTATGCCAATATTTTTTGCAACTTTTGCCGAGATATTTTTAATGTGATCACTCCACGTAAGGTGTTGATCAATGTATACACCAAGAAATTTGGAGGAGCTAACCTGTGATATGAGGGTCCCATTCATAGACAGTAGCAGTGAATCACTGGGGGGACAAATTTTTCTGTAGGAACGAAATAGAATAAAGTTAGTTTTCTCCAAGTTTAGGGAAAGTCTATTAGCAGAGAACCATTCAGCTATAGAGATAAGTTCACTATTTATAGCCTGCACAATAGTGTGATAGGATTTATGGGAATAAAAGACATTTGTGTCGTCAGCAAAGAGGATGAAGGAGAGAATAGGCGATACATTGGGTAAGTCATTGATATATAAGAGGAAGAGTAGGGGCCCAAGATTAGATCCTTGTGGAACTCCGTATTTTACCATTCTAAAGCTTGAGAGAGCGCCATTACATGAGACACATTGGAGACGTTTATCAAGGTAGCTAGTAAACCAGGCTAGTTGGGTGCCTCTGATACCGTAATTAGCTAATTTTTGTAGCAAGATATCATGATTTACGGTATCAAAGGCCTTGGCTAAATCGAAGAATATTCCAATGGAGTACTCGTTATTTTCAAACGCATTTGATATTTTATCATACATATTCATTAGAGGCATGAAAGTAGAGCGACCCGATTGAAAGCCGTATTGGTGGGAGAATATGATGTTAGATTTTTCTACAAAGTTGCTAAGCCTGTCATACATAACTTTTTCGAAGTATTTGGCAAAGAAAGGAAGGATAGAAATAGGCCTATAGTTTGTAGGGTCATCCCTATCTCCCTTTTTGTATATAGGAACAATTTTGGCAATTTTTATAGCATGAGGTACTACCCCAGTATTAAGGGAGCAATTAATAAGTTCAGCAAGCTGGGGAGCAATTAAAGGAATATAAGATATAGCAATATGAGGATCGATGTCATCAACACCACGACTATGACTGTCATGAATAGAGTGGCTCAAATTATTAATTTCTTCAGGTGAAGTCGGAATAAGGCCAAAGGAGTTAGGCATGGGGGGGTCAAGGTAATTGGTAAAGGAAAATCTAGAATTTGGAATTTGTTCAGCTAGAGTTTGGGCAATGCCGGAGAAGAGATTATTAAGAGTATTTGCCATCGTTTTGGGATCATCATTTTTAATTCCATTTATTTTAAGAGATTCAATTTTAACACTGTGTTCACCCATTTTTACGATAGTGCGAATGAGGTTCCAAGTTTTCTTTAGATTATTACTATGCTTGCTAAATTCGACTGCATAATAATACTTTTCAGCTTTCATTCTGATTGTTTTGAATTTATTCCTGTAGGAAATAAATTTATTTTTATTGGCAAGGGTAGGAGCTTTTATATATTTTAAATGTAGTTGGGCTTTTCTCTTGCTAGATTTAAGGAGCCCACGTGTCATCCAAGGGTGCTTGAACACAGGTTTCCCCTTGGTCCTGTTAGGCTTAATCGGGAATGCTTTATCGTAATTACGTTTGTATTCGACCATGAACACGTCATAGGCCTTGTTGACGTCCTTATTATAACAGGCTTCAAGCATTGGAGACCAATCGGCCTCAGAAAGATAATTACCAAAGTTTGCCCTTCCCTCTTCACTAATAACCCGAGAGTCATCAATAAAGGAATTCTTACAACTACGCATCTCCAAATTAAAGCAGGATAGAACAGGCAAATGGTCAGAGATGTCCGAAATAATAATCCTAGAATCAACGATACTAGACCAAGCGTTTGTAAAAATGTTATCGATCAATGTTGATGAATGAGTGGTGATTCTTGTGGGCCTGGTAATAGTTGGAAGAAGGTTATGGGAAGACATGCTATTGAAAAAAGAACTAGTGCCAATGTGATCTTCAACCCTTAGTAAGTCTATGTTAAAGTCTCCCATAATTATTATGTGTTTCTCTTTTCGTACAATTTTGGACAGTAGTTGGTCTAGTTCAAGACAAAACTCCTCCAAACCAGAGCCAGGAGGTCTATAAATAGCTCCCAGTAGACAGTTGTCTTTCTCCATAGATGCTCGAATGAATATTCCTTCAAAAGTCTTAGGGGCCAGGTTGTTTAGCGAAATATCAATTAACTGGAAAGTAATGCCCTCCCCTATCAGCAGTCCCACTCCTCCTCCTCTACCCGTTGTTCTAGATTTATGGACAAGCTGATAACCAGCTATATTTATAGTGTCTGTCAGAGCTTCATCAAGCCATGTTTCCGTGAGGGCCAAGATAGAAACAGGCAGCAGGGCTAATAAGTCAATTATATCTGTTACTTTATGTAATATGCTCCTGCAGTTCAGGTGCATCGTAGTGAAGAGGCGAGGGGTACTAATTAAAGAGGTCAAAGAGTCAGGCGTAGAATAGGCACTATCCCAAGATAATTCAGCGAAGAAGTTAACGTCAGGGTCAATATCGTTGTTATTTAAAGGGGAGCGGCTGTCAGGATCATTTGGAAAGATGTCAAGTTTCTTAGCTCCATCAAGTTCAATAATACATTTCAGGTTGGAATTGATATCACAAGCAGTGCTTAGAAAATCATCATGACTTAATATGCCGTTGAAAGGAAAAATGTCAGTTAAACATTGAGAGCATAACCAAGATTCGACAGGTGCGCATGAAAGGCATTCATCATTATAACATTGGTAGTGGCATTGACTTCTACATTCTACACAAGTAACAACCTTAAGTACTGAACCTATACTAAGTAAACATAAACAACAAGTACTTGATTTGTCCTTAGGCATGTAAGATAACCAGAACAGTAACACAAAAACCGTTGATAGCAATATACAATGTGCATGTTAAATTAGACTGGGTCGTGTTATGCAGTAGCACAGATCTTTGGGTGAACTTCTGCAGGTGCAACAATAGCAAGCCAGTTCAATGAAAGTCTCAGACATTATAAAAAAAACCTGTGTCCTTCGAATTGAGACTTAGCTAAGAGATGAAATGAGAGATGCCTTCAGATGATAAGTAAGAAACAAAACATAAGAAACATAATTACCCATGCAGGAGGCAACACATTTACTTACAAAAAAGTATTAAAAGAAACACATTCAAATCGAAGACGAAACTAAACAGTTAAACGTGAAGTGCACTCAATAAAGGGCAAAAGCGGCTAAATCCAAGAGGACAAGACTTTGGATGGAGCTTAAGTCTTTGGGTGGAGGTAAGGCGGATCGATGAGTTGGCATGCGAGTTCCAGATGCGACTCACCCGGATTTCTCTGGAGGGAGCATAACGAAGAGATCATTCTTTTGGGTGATTGATTCCAGACACTTGATAGAGGCAATCTTCCTGGGTTTTTCGTCATCAGCGTCAGAGAGGCGGACAAAGGTTATTCCACCTCTGGTCCAGGCAGAGTGCAGCACCCTCTCCCTCACGAGTTTTCTTGCTCCGGCGAAGATTTGCGAGTTTTGTTTAGTTAAGTGCTCGTTGATGAATATTCGACTTGAACCAGCGAGGTCCTTCAGGGCTCTACGCGCGGCGAGAACAGAATTTCTGATTCTACGGCTGATGAAGCGCACGATCACTGGACGATATCTTTCTCTGGAAGAACCAGGGACTCGATGAGCATATGAGATGTCCGAATCACTAACTTTCACGCCCAGCTGGATGTTGCATAGGTCCAAGACGGAATGGACAGCTGAGTGTTCGGTTGGTGAGGAACGTAGAAAGGGTCGAGAAGTGTCGGTTTGTGGCAGTTCATTCGAGGTTTCAGGTAGGCCGTAGATTACGATGTTATCCAATCTCGACAGGTTGTCCGATTCGTCAAGTCTCGCCTTGAGAAGCTCGTTCTCAGTTTCCAACGCAGATATTTTAAGATCGGTCGTTTCGCAGTGCTTTGTTATTAGTGACTCCGCCGACTTCGCAACCAGATTCTCGAGTTTTGACGAGAAGGCTTCAACGAAGCCATTGAAGATTTCTTCCATAATAGGTTTAAGGCTTTGCGTGAGTAGTGCGACTACTCTTTCATCTTGGAGAGATTCCAGCAGATCATCTATTTTAATGCCTTTCTTAGACATATTTCTCTTTTATGTAGGTCCAGTAGGTTAATATGAATGTTGCAAAGTCAGCGTACCTTTAAGTCGAATAGAAAGTAGAACGTTCGTATACAGGTCCAAAGTAGGAACAAACGTTGACAATGTCGCTCCTCTAACGCCGTGATAAACAATGACTGCTGTTGAACGAATAACGAGGCTAGCTAATTATAAGGCGTACACTCATTCCAGGCGGGGGAGGTAGTCCATGTTCGTTTAAATCAGTCGAATCTCAGCCAGACTTTTCATTAATATTAACAAATTTGATAACAATCCATCGAGAACGACATACTGTGGCTAACTGAAAAGATATATTGTGAAAGAACCGAAATAGACCCAGTAAAACATTCGAAATTTGCAGAGCTATCTCGAGTCGTGCGTGTCAACCGGCCGCCATCGACACACCTCGATCGTGTTGACCATAGCACTATTTTCAGAGCGCCTTGAAAAGTAGTTCGGTCTTGTGAGTAGTGCTCTGTCTTGTTGCGTTCATTCCTCTCTATGCGCACTAGGAATCATTAGTACTATCGCCCTATAAAAAAATATATATATACAAAAACTTTGAACGACTTTGTCTCTTTGCCGCTACATCCTTATCTTGAGCAGTCTTCTTCCGTCCAGTTAATCTGGTTGAAGAGTTCGTAATTCTACCGAAATTGATCTCTTCTGTCGGACATAATTTTACTCTGCCATGGACAAGTCACACGTTACGCTTATCCCTTAGATGCTTCTTCAACATTTGACATTGTAGATCATGACATGCTTCTACGTCGTCTTGAAATCTCCTTCGCTCTTAGTGGGCCTCCTTTTTACTGGTTTCGTTCCTATCTCTCGGATCGCTCACAAATGATCGATCTAGGTGACTTCCGCACCCCGCCAGTACCTTTTAAATTTGGGACTCCTCAAGGCTCCGTGCTGAGTCCACGTTCCTATATCATGCTCACTGCTGATGACACTCTCCTTTTTGCTAAACATTCTGATGATGATATATTCGTTTATTGCAAAAAGCATGTTGACAATTTACAGATTACGAAGAAAATAATACTGTGAATGAGTGAAAAAAGGAGAGTTAAAGAGTAAAACTAAGGATCATTAAAACGTTGGCAGAGCTGCCCAAAACACGAGTGAGTGATAAGGATAACCGTTAGTGGAGTCTACGCGGGATAGAAATTGGATCGTCTATGGATGGAAAATTCGAGGACTTCTGCAGTGGGACACCTGTATGCTGATTGCTGATGACGTTCAGGTTTTCGTTCATGGTCCGCCCGCCCATCAAGCTGTCCTTTCTCAATCTATCGAGTCTCTTTCTTCAGAACTCCATTGCTAGATGGGCCTCGAATCGCCTCACTCTCAATTCTACAAAAACTCTGCTGATATGGCTTGGCACCCGTCAGCAGCTCCTTAAACTCAACTATGACCTACTTTCTGAGCAACTTCCATTGTTTACCTTCTCGTCTAGGTTTCGTGACTTGTGTGCTACCCTTGACAGCACTCTTTCGTTTACTGAACACATCTTTAACTTTTCTCGGTCTAGTTTCTGTAACCTGAGACGTCTTCGAGTTGTCAGGAAATCCTCCACTTCCCCATCTCGTTACTTCCAGAGTGTTTTTGGGTCAGCTCCACGCTATCTTTGTGATCTAATCCGTCGTCCCATTTCGGCTGCCTCTGGTCGCCCTCTCCATACTTTAGCCGACATGGCACCTTGGTATCTCGGACTCGGACACCGAATGCCCAATACCGCGCTTATGCGTCTGTTGGCCCTTTGCTTTCGATTTGCTCTATGATCTTAAGTGAGAATACTTTTGTCTCTGCCCGTACTCTTAAGACTTTTCTTTTCTCGCGGGGCTCTTCGCACTGGGAGAGCCTCTGATTAGATCGTACTGCAGATCAGTTTGCCTTTAGGCCTACAGGATCTACGACAGCGGCGCTCATTTCTATTCTACATCATGTTTCAGCTCTTCTGCAAACTAACGATCATGTTGAGCTGATATCGCTCGACTTCACTAAGGCATTCGATATGGTCAGGCATTCAACGTTGGCTACCAAACTCTCGTCTCTGGATCTGCCCGACAACATTTATAATTGGCTGCTGGAATTTTTGAAAGACCGGTGCCACTCAACGAGATTTGGTGGTCTGTTATCATCTGTAGCCAGAATCAATGCTAGAGTTGTACAGGGCAGTGGCTTCGGTCCATCTGCCTATGATGTTAATGGATCGGATCTACACCCAAGGAACCGTGAAAACATCATGTCTAAATATGCCGACGATACTTACCTTCTGGTTGGATCTTCAATGCGAAACACCATCAGTGAAGAGCTTCTGTCTGTTGAGCAATGGGCGACGGCAAACAATCTGCTTCTGAACGTTCGAAAAACACGCGAGATGATTATTACCCGGAACCGTAAAGTACTGCCACCTCAAGCTTTGGAGGGTCTTGAACGTGTTTCTACCATTAAGATTCTAGGTGTAACCATAACTAATGACCTTCGAGCCACCAATCACGTGGAGGAAGTCCTTGTCTCCTGTAGTGGAGCTTTACACGCTCTTAGAATAAGCTTACTCAGGTCGAATGGTCATCCCAGTGGCGCCCTCTGCCGGGTTGCTGAGGCAACTGTCGTCTCTCGATTGACTTACGCCGCTCCAGCCTGGTGGGGTCTTACAACGACTGAAGACTGAAAAAGACTCGATAGACTTCTGCAGCGAATCAAGCATGCTGGATATCTTCTTCCTAACTCACCGGATATCGATCAGCTGGTGTGTGATGCTGACGCCAGTCTACTAAAGGCAGTTATAAGGAACGATTTCCATGTGTTACGTTCACTGTTTCCACCAATAATTACTCGTCATTATAATCTGCGACCCCGGCCTCATGATTTCACTTTGCCGGATAGGGATGATCGAAATTTCATACCTAGAGTACTTTATGGTGTATTGGCTCTACACTAATTTTCTTTAGCAATAGGTCTCAGTCATTAATACATTCCTAACCCTCTTATCTATTTGACTATTATTTTTGTCTAATCGATATCTAAACTGTTGATTTTGTAATCTTGTTGCGTTTGTGTCAACGAGTTTGTGAAAATAAAGGAATAGTAGTAGTAGTAGACGCTTCATACATCCGTAAATACAATATAATACATTATTATCTGATGGCTACACGCAGTTTCCGTGATCATAATTTTCAAATTTCTAGACACGCCACTTAAAAGATAAGTACAAGTAGGGCCCCAACTTACTAAAGAGCGCTGCGTCGAGTCAGGCGGATTGTTCAAAGAGTAAGAAAGGATACACTTACTTCCTTACACTTACTTACTTACTTTTCAAAAAGAGGTCTAAGTATAATTGCCAGAGACATGAGAAAGGAGGCAGAGGAACTGTTTAAGAGCAGTTGGTTAGATAGTGAAAGATTGAAAGGCGGAGGATCAGATGAGTCAGAGCATGAATTCTTGAGGTGAGACCTTGATATTGAATGGAAAGACTGATTGGTAATACTGTAGATACAGGTGTCCGAGGCAGATGATGATTGTTGAGTGAAATTATTGTTGAAGGAACCAAGCATTTGAGGAATTCAAAAACGGAGATCGGCCCACAGTGTCGAGGTGCAGTGCGGGATATGGCTCGGTTGGAGAACTTCAGCAGATGAATAGTGAAAGACTAAAATAGAAGGAAGATCGAGTAGAGCGGTTTGGATGGATGATGAAGAGTTCGCGAGGATACTTGGAATGAGAGTGAGGTTTAGATTTATTATAGAAGTTGGAAATTGATTCGCTTTGGAATTTTCAGCCAATTGAGTGATTTCAGGGTGGAAGTGACCCGGTTCATTTGGTTCGGAAAGCGCCAGCAGCTAGCCAAGATTGACCTGGAGGCCATTTCTTATGAATATCCACAGTTTATATTCTCATCTTCAGTCCGGGATCTTGGTGTCCCGCTAGGTCAAGAGTTATCCCTTACGCGACACATCCACCTGCTCTGCCGCGACTGCTATTATCAGTTACGCCAGCTAAGGTGGTCCCCCGTTCTTTGACTTGACTCTAATGCAGCTTCAATGCTTGTCCACTCATTTACTGAATCTCGTCTTGACTACTGCAGCACTCTCTTCTAGGGTCCTCCGGTGGCTAGGATTGGCTGCCTGGATCCGGTTCTACGCACGGTGGCGCGCCTCATTGGTTGTTTCCCGAGATACGGCCATGTCAATGAATACATACGGGATGTTATTCACTGGCTCCCTATCCCGCAGCGAATTACTTATCGGGTATCTGCCTTGGTGTGGTGATGCCTTGCGGGCGTGGCACCGGCGTGGCAAGAGCTTTGCTGTTCCACCCTTAAAGTCCAGTGGCACTCTCCGCACATCTAAGCAGGCTGAGCTCCTTATATATAATAATTATGTATAATTATATATAATTATATATAAAATTATATATATATATTCGTTAATTGAAACCTGAGTGACAAACGGCAATCAGTGACAATATAGGTGGTAATAGTGTCAAGAAGCTGTCCCACGCTCGGGGTTTCTCTGTTGCTGGCCCTGCTATTTGGAATGGGCTTCCTGTGGTACTTCGCTTGCCACCATGCTTTATGCCAACCTTAAGACTGTTATCTTTATCCGGTTTTGAGTCGGTAGCGCTAGTGAGTAGATAGCCTTGAAGGAGCGCTATATAAATCTCCGAAATGAATTAATGAATACCGTGATGTTTGTGCGTTCTGGTGACAGTTCGGGCAAGTGAGTTTAACATAAGGTGCACATGCTCAATTTTGTGCATTCATGAATGAGGATGATGGATTTGCAGTAATCAAGTTTGAAGTGCATGGACAAGGGAGGTAGCAAAGGTGGAGGCAATTTTAAAGTCGAGCATGAGTCTCCGCATCTTCACTTCCAAGAACATCTTTTAGGGAGAACCAGATCTGACATGTTCTGTCATTAGAAAGAAATCGAGACTAGATAAAAAAATCAACTATTTTGTCAGTAAGGCCAAAAGAACTTATAGCATTAACAACAGTCTGTTTGAAATGCATGTATCACGACACTTTATACAAGTAATAAATTATTTTATCATGAATTAGGTGTCGTTCACTAAATACTCTTTCACGTGTTGACTTCTGAAATCGGGACAATAGAAATTAACAGATTACACAGTTTATTAATGTGATTACGATTTCTTTGCTTTAAACACCTATTTTAAAAAAATACTTCATTTCTTAGACCAGATAAAAGGCACTCATAACTCATAAATTTTGATATCTGACCAGTGATTGTAGCATTCCTATATTGATAGTAGCTAAGAATAACAACAGGGACAACAAATTAATAGCAAAGCAATGAACCTTTGAGTCGTTCCCATATTCTTTCCTTAAATCTTGGTCTTGTTATTCGTTGAAACCAACAGAAGTCGACAGATGCCAAAGTTTTGATGACATCTCCATCTCCCTCGTCGGATGAAGAATTCAGTATCCAATGCAGAAACGACTTTTCTAAGACGACATCCAACAGCTGCAATGGAACTTCATTCAGCTAAAATATAAAAATAGTTCAGTGCAATGTTTATCGCTCAGTGTGTCATATTAACGAAATGACTTACTAATTCAGATATATCGTCCCAAAGTCATTGCATCCAGTGTCGTCATAATTGTTGAGTTCCAGAAGAGACCTTTCAAATCGAGTCCTGCATGGGCTTATTTAGGGGCCTACGGGTTCAAAACCACGAAATAAATTGCCGAAATTTTTTATAAGCTTTTATATGAGAAATACCGCAGTCATAGATGACTTTCAGAAAGTCTTAATTGACCAAAAAGTCTGTTTTGCGGCGGCAGCCAATTTTTGCTCCATACAGCCTGGGGCTGTGTTAACCCTCCGTCGGGCGTGGGGTCAAAAATGACCCCAGAGTACATATTCAAGTCATGGATCGATATTAAAAAGTGAAGTGGCTGCTGTGATTTTTCACGAGAATTACTGTACAGGTTGTCACTACGTATTCCAGTTGAGTTTGTATACGAATTTTAGATGGAAAACAAAATTACAGGACATTTATACACATAAGGTCATGGGGTCATTTTTGACCCAATTACTAATTGATGTTTCTTTCTCGTTAAAGAGTTTAAAGTTGCACAAAAACCCGCAATATTATTTCCTTATTTCGTGTTATATTTACTTATCAGTGCTGCCCGCCCTCTTCTGCAATGATTCCAGGCTCATTTCTGACAACTGACGACAGAATTGCTCCATATATCGAGGTCGGTGCAGATTTGTACAATGCAAGCCGTTAAAATACGGCATCAAGTTAGGGATGTGTTGCGATGCCGAAGTCAAGTACAGTGCCAGCATATATTGCGGCAAAGAGAGCGCCGATGCAGCTCGAACCAAAGACCTGGGAGGAAACGTTGTCCGCCAGCTCATGCAACCTCTTGAATATGAAGGTCGCAACATGACCAGTTATAATTTTTTAAACTTGCTGCTCCTGGCTAGATATGTTCTGTGGACAAAGAAAGCGACTTCGGTTGGTAATATTCGTACTATTCTAATTGAGTTGCACGAAGAATTTGTGACTCCCAGAGGATGCGATTTGTAATCATCCCTTATCGGGTTCAATGAGACCGGCGACAAGACTAGTGTAAGAAAGACACAGGTCGTCGTTTTGTTGACTATGCACAGTTGCACACCTCCAGTGGGACTTTGGCCAGGGAAACTTCTGGAGGCTATAAACTTCTACAACTGGACAAAAGTACGAGTCAATTGTGCTGACCAGATGATAAAAACATTCAGCACGAAGTTCTCATCCAGACGTTGGCCGGTAGTGCTGTTCTGCAACCAACTGGATATTGCAGCACTTTCGCTTATGTCCTCCATGAGAAATTGAAGTTTGACAAGGCTCCAGTTGGAAAGCGTCGGCTGTTCATCAAGAAACTGGGGAAAGATCTTTGCCAAAGATCAAAAGAGCAAAAGGAACAGCGACGACCTTATGCATCAGAATCTCGGGCTGATTAGAGCACCACTGAAACATGTACGACACTCATGAACCTCCAACAAACGAGGTTGCTGCTTAGTTTGTCCCTGGCAGACAGATAGAAAAGCTACGGCTGTCTCCAAGGCATGCCATAAGAATGTGTGCCCTGTCCACTGTCAGAGCTCTTTTCAGACATGTCTCTGCTGATTGATGGAATACTTTCCTAGACTTCTAGTAGTCTCCCATGTTCATTCTAGCGTCATTTCATGAGGAATACTTTAGAATAAGAACAGCATTACAAGTCTATGTTTGTATGTGGCATCATGAGATCATGACGTGAGTCACGTTATGACGTCATGTCATGAAGATTGCAGTGAATATTAATGATACTAATGACCTTCTCGTGCAATCAGTAGTGTACAACCAGTATTACAAACAATTTTTTGTATGTGGCATCATGACATCATGAAGTGACGTCATTACTTGACGTCACGTCATGACGTCATTTCATGATGTCATGTACAACAAATAATGACATTTAGTAAATATCAATAATACTAATGACCTTCTAATGCAATCATAAGTGTACAAACACCTTTACAAGCATATGTTTGTATGTGGCATCATGACATTATGAAGTGACGTCGTTCCATGACGTCACGCTATGACGTCATGTTAACAGGAAGTAAAACAAATATTGACATTTAAGTGAATATTAGTAATAATAATGACATTCTAATGCAATTTATGTGTTTGTTTGTTCAAATTACATAATTATTACTATAGGGTCAAAATTTACCCCACGCCCTTAGTTGCATAGTTTTTCTCCCGCCCGACGGAGGGTTAAGCGCGATGTCCTTCTGGTCGCGTATTCCTTAACATTAACATACGTTAGCAATTTCTGTAAGGGAAAGAATTTGTTCTTGTGTGTACTCGGCATCTAGGCCTGCATAATTATCGTTTGTTAGTTACGTAAAACGGGTCCGAGGGTGCTTTGTCAAAGTTTGTCGTGTTGTCTGTGACCACTTAAGCCGCTTGTGCAATGCTCGCGGCGTCGCTTGGAGTTGTTGATACATTCCAGGACAGGCCAGTCACTCTTTTACTCCTCCATATCCGGTGAGAGAGACCACCTCAGCGGCCTGCGTGCCTCTGGGCAGCAGCAGCCTGCTCGTTCGCGTACCGTAGGCTACCATTTGTGCCCAACTCGCGCGTCGTTTAAGGAATCTGGCGTTTCTGTTGTGGGGAGTCCAGTTACTCTGTTACCACTGATATTAATGGCGCCAGACACAGTCTCACGTAGCAAGTTGTAGGTTATCGTGTTGGATTGTGTCGCTATTAGGGTGGTCCATGGTCATGTTGGTAAAACATGAAGTCCAGGATACCCTCTATTTTTACACATATTTATTGTATCGTTCTGGCAAAATTTCAGCTTCCTATTCCAACTGGAAGATGGTGCTCATGGACCCTTCCTGTTTGCATATAGAATTAACAATGCGATCGGTTAGAAAATATGCATAACGTCTTGCAATCTAAATATATGATAGATTATCAATTTACCAATATATACAAAAACAATAGGTATGTCAACATCATTTGTTGCAAGGAAACAGTCTTAGCAATTAGCAACTGTCAAATGATGTCCCAAGAAGCATATGTCGCAGAACTTCGTTTCTTTAGCACTGCATCTATAGAACAACAACATTCCTCATCATTTGGAGGAGGCTGTTGAATTCTTCAAAGAGATTAACACCGTGCTCTGCTGTGTTATTTACGACACAGAATGTTTTGATGCACTTCTTTCCACGTTGATATACTGCGTTCTCACTCCACTCGTCTGGTGAAATGGTGAGAAATGATATGCATATCTTCAGGGACTGAAGTAGCTTTGGTCTTTATAGCAAAATCTCTCAAACTTGCTCTTTCCTGAAGTCCGTTTGCACTGCCTCTCACATTCCATTCACTGGCCTCTGCAGAACTTCGTTGTGAAAACAGAGCCAGTCCTATTATTTCATCGGAGAGGTAGGTACAAGTGCTGTTTCTTGCCTTTCCTTGCATGATCTCTGTTCATAATCTTCTTATATTTCCTCAGGTCAGTCAAAAGATTATATTTTATTAACTTGCTTCTAAACCTTTGCTTCATGCTTCGAAGTGAAGTTGATATCCGAAAATACTTTAAAGTACAAAATAGGGCATTTTTTAGAAATTGTTTATGAAGGTCTTGATATGAATTAGTTAGAAAGAACAGTTTCACAACTCACCGTTGTCTTAGAAGGCTGGTAATCTGTTTCTGCTTAAAATAAAAAATGTAAAGATATTTGTACAGATAGCCATTTGTATAATTTTACAAAATTTACTGTATATTCACAAACAATACAAGTTCCAGTAATCTTTCTAATGACACTAGAGGTGTTTAGCATATGCAGGCGGAAAGCACTATTGGTTTCTGATGTCGGAATTGATATTCCACAAGATAAGCTAAATAACAGCAGCCAGCAACATTCTAACACTAAAAGTTCTGGTATCGAGTTGCGAGTGCATGGTCAACGTATTCGATCCGATTATCTACTAGTAAAGCTATATTCTCAGACCTAGTTTAGCCAACCTAGGAAACTGCCAAGCTTGGAAAGCCCAAGACTGATTTTCATTTTGGTTGATTTAAGATGTGCATTTTGCGTAATCAAGCGTTTGACGTTATAACAAAAGTCAATGAGTCGTCAATGAATTGAATAGATCATAGATAATGTTGTTCGTTTAAAAGTTCTTTAATTGGTTGCAACTTTGTTTTACAAACTAATAGTTCCGATTTGTAATGTGACTACTAATTCTTCAGATAGGGAAATCTGCAATTTAAGCTGTATACACCGAAACAGGTAATAACTGCGTGCGAATATGAGAATTGGATCATAATTCATAATAATTACCTGTTGTTGATTCCATCCGTTGTTCCTTTTGCAAATTCTCAGTCAATTCAGTGTCACTAGAATGTTTTCTCTTTAGACCTCGTCGACTGATTTCTTCTTCTGAATATAAGAATTGGTAATCATTATTTGAAAAAATGCATGAAACCCAACGACGTTAAATACATTGCATGAAATGCTTCGCCAAGGGAAACGAAGTTTTTCTTTATCTATCAACGCACAGCTATGTGGCGCTGCACAGAAAAAGTAAACTCTATTCAAGACAAGGCTTCATTCATGGTGCTAGTGGTAATCCATTATCGTTCCATTTATTTTTGTTCACGTGTCAACGTGAGGTCAGTTGGACCTCTATCTGCAGAGAGAGAGAAGCGTACCATGTCATTGGACAACAAATTTTAAAGTTTTGCTTCCTGAAACAGTTCGGTGATTGTGATTGACAGCTTCAAGCTGAACACAAATATTATTTCCGGTTTACTTGATCACGAGAAATGAGGAGAAATGTGAAAGTCAAGTTTTGTTGAATTTAGTTTAATTGCGTAATAAAGCCACATAAGGCATTAACTCAACTGAGCTAACAGTGTCTTTCTGCCGAGTACTCGGAGAGGAACCTGAATGACGAATGATGGAACTCGTCAACGCAAGTGAGATGGTGTCTCTAGGAAAACACCGAAGTGAAGGAAAGAGAGACCATCCCTCTATTACGCCAGGTATATAATTATGAAAAATGAGGCAACAAACGCAAAGATTAGAAAGATTGGAGAAGAAAGAGCCCAAAGATAAGAAACAAAGATAAGAAAGAGGGTCGGAAATAAACTGAGAGGAGACTCACGTCTCAGAACGGTCATCGAAGGCAAAATAGAATAAAATAGAACAAGAGGAAGAACGATACAAATGATGCTGGACTGGATGTTGACAGATGGTTACGGAAAGGTTAAGGAGGCTCAAAGGAGAGACGAGTGGCGACGACGAATAATAGAACATGACTGAGGAGACAGAGAAGAGATTTTGAGGACTGAAGCGATTTGGTGATGTTTCTGTGCTCTGGTGACAGCTAGAAACAAGTGAGTTTTGCATAAGTTGTACAGGCTTAATTTAGGTGGATTCAAGAGTGAGGCAGATGGAATAATGAAGTAATCAAGCTTGGAGTGGACACTGGACAATGAAGGTAGCAATAGTGGAAGCAATTTTAAAGTACAGCTGGCGTCTCTGGATCGTCACTTCCAAAAACATTTGAGGGAAAATCAGATTTTCCATCTTTTGCCATTAGAAACAACGGAAGACTGGATAAAAGCCATCAACAAATTCATCAGTTATTGTATTGTATTCTATTGTATTTATAAATTTATATAGCGCATCTCACAGTGAACACCAATCAGAGGCGCTCCCAGTGCGAAAGACTCCGAAAGGAGTGGTCTTAAGACAGCGAAAAGAACCACCTGGTCCACCAGATAGTATCAAAGAACGAATTGATGAAGGGAGTTGGTTCCACAATGAAGGGCCAATGAAGGCAAAAGCAAAAGCGAGATTTAGCCATAGCAGTCCTCGCTCGTGGGACGAGAAGGTCAAGGCGATCAAGAGAGCGAAGAGGACGGTGAGAGGTGGCGGAGATAGGCCGGCGAACGAGGCAACACAGTTATACCTTGGGTTGAGACACTCCGCCTCATGATCACAATAATTGACCGCAGTAACAACAGTCACTGGCTGTTTGAAATGTATGAATTACGACACCTTACGTAGCACCTTTAAAGTGTATCTCAAATGGTAGATGAGTAGGCCTACTATGTACTAAGTAATTCAAGAGATCTCAAGTAGTAGGCGTACGTAAATTTGTAATTCATCAGGACTGGTGTCGTTCACTGAATCCTTTTCATTATTTGTGTTTTGAACGAGGGACTGAATTAACAGATTATTCAGTTTATTAATGTGTTTACAATTTCCATACAATGCATAGAAACTTACAATAGATAGAGTGAGTGCATGTGCATTAATTTTATAGACACAAGTTCTCACCTTTGAAATACGTTCTCATCTTCTGGAACTCTTCAGTGGATGAAGTTAGTGATGCCAATGCTATTTTTTGTGATCGAATTAATCTATTGAAGCACACTTCAACGGAATCCTTGAGTCGTCCTGAGGTCAGCGACTGGTGCAATTCTTCTAGCTCTTCGATTGTCTTACAGTTGATGTAGAGAACGATGCTTTGTCCAGTCTTAGCAGCAATTACTTTTGACTGAACAATTCCAAGTAATCTAACTGCTTCGTCAGCTGATTTGTCGGTGAGAATATTTGTCATTTTTTCCACAATGTTGTCTTCGATCTCCATAGCTTCCTCCTCGTCTCCATTAAGATTAGCATGAACTCTCACAACAGCTATGAAAATCAGAAACAAGTTATGCCAATGACTGCGCGAGAATGAATTTCCTCTGGGCTCTCATGCTGGAAGCGTTCATGAATTTAGGGAACGATATACAATACGACAAATATAATACAATATTTATTTGCATAAACACTGACAAGAAGAAATCATCGTAAAATCGGGTACACTGGCTGTGAATGAGTGATTCAACATAATATTGCAGGCTGTAGCTGACAGGCTGAGCTGTCACTATTCTTGTTAGTCCTAAGTCCTTGTTAGTTCCATCCAGGTTTATCTGTCCACATAAAGAAACTCACACAGAACTGGCTATTTTGGGCTATGCTTTAACCTCATAGGAACAGATTTCATAGCTATAATTTGGATTTGTTCTGTTGGCTGTCAACTTATCTTTCGAGTTTGATCACTCATAAGATCCACAAATATTGCACTCGCATTTCGTATGGCTGTTCTTTTGCCCTGATGGAAAAAATGAACGGGTTTCCATTTCTTCTGCCCGCTGTGATTCGTCGATCGTTTCTGTTAGCCTAATTCTATCATATCGTTTAGCTCAAGGGTGAGGACTCATCTGTTTCGACTAGGTTACCTGGTATTCCTTTGACTGCTAGGATTCAGTCTAAAATTCTCTTTCTTACGTGTAAAATGTTTTTGGGTCAAGCTCCACGATACCTCTGTGATGTTATCAGACGACCTATCTCAGCTACCTCTGGACGTCCTCTCCGCTCTTTAGACCATCACGACCTTCTAGTTCCTCGGTCTCGGACTGCCACAGCACAGCATCGTGCCTATGTTTCTGTTGGTCCTTTGCTATGGAATGACCTTCCTACTATAACTCGAGCTGTGATGTTATCTGGGGGCACTACTGTTTCTGCTCGTTCTCTGAAGACTTTTCTTTTTCGAGGGGCCCTTCGCACTGAAGCGCCTCTGATTAGGTTGTACTGTGAGAGGCGCTTTATAAATCCATAAATAGAATAGAATAGAATAGAATAGAATAGAATAGAATAGAATTCCATCTTCTGATCTCTTGGGACTCACGGATCTAAACTGCATGACTTTGTGCACTGTTTTAAATTTATTATGCGATCTGCATCGAAACGACCATCGACTGCAAAATTATTATGCATTAGGACAACGGCGTTATATAAGACTTAGATTAGAATGGACTTTTAAAATTTCAGAGTTTAGAAATTGAAGTGCGAAAATGACTGGAGGCATAATAAAATGCTATAGCATATTACTTCAGTTATTATTGCAGTCGACAGAGAAATTGCTGCTCTGAAGACATGTTGAGAAGGAAAGATGGATTGAGAAATAACTCCAGAGAGACTAATTATTAGTCTCTCAGGAGTTATTTCTCAATCCATCTTTCTCCCAAATATATCTGATTATGCAGTTTTCCAAATGTTGTCATTGAAGTAGGAGAAAAAGAATGGACAGAGATAGCTCTGACGATAGACTAAATATGATGTTTGCATTATGAAATATTTGTGATATGGGTATAAAAAAAGAATGACGTGCTATCAGGCAGCTTTACTTATGGAAAGGTTGTAAGGTGGTCGTTTTGCCAAGAAACAATGGTTGCAAATACAAAGCGGGAAATCTATTTTAATATAATTCGTGTTGCAAACTGAATTTTGATTTATTATTGTCAAGTCCATCGTGATGTTCCTTACATTCCACCCTGAAGTCTGCGATCCTCGGATATGGGTCTTTCGGTTGAGCCTAGATGTGGCATTGCCATGGGTTTTCGTGCATTCCCTGTCTCAGTGTTGCTGTACCAACTACCAAGGATTGGAATTGAATGCTTATTCATCTTACAAGGAACGCCTCAAACTCACTATTTCTCACCGGCTTTCAAATATCAAACAGCTCTTCACCTGGCGACTGACTAACCGTGTCTCAGATTCGCATAATTATCTATGTGACTGCGCGTGATAAAATGTTCGTAATAATAATGATAATGATAATGATATTGATAATGATAATGATAATAATAAGAATAATAATAATTTTGGCACCTATATCTTATTAGCCTACAACTATTGCGGTGGATTTAAGAACCAAAAGAACATAGTAGTAATAATAATAATAATAATAATCGACAATGAGTAGGGATCATGTTTACCTGGGGGCATAAAATAGTAATAATAACAACAACAACAACAACAATAACAATAATAATAATAATAATAATAATAATAATAATAATAATAATAATAATAATAATAATAATAATAATAATAATAATAACAGGTAAAAACAATGTCCTACCTCCGCCACATTCGAGTACTTCTGCGATATGGCTTTGTTGTGACTGATGAAGGCATTTGATTGTCTGTCGATAGTCACGTAAACTGCGTCTTCGCAAAATTTTCAATAGTGCCTCGTTCTTCTCGTGCTGAGTTGGCTTTGAAGATATTGAATCCATTTGCCTTCTGTTAATGACTTTCGATGAATGCAGAAGACCAAGTAGATTGGTCAATTCCAGAAGATCAACCAAACTTCCGTGATTGGCGTCTAGTATGGAAATTTCCTTTGTAGTTAAAGACCAGTCTTCGCCAAATTCATCTGAATAGTCTAAAACAGTATTTATTCGCAGATACAAAGATTACTGCAATGAGCTCAACGTAAATTTTTTGTTAAGTTGGAAGTGAAGAAACGCTGCCCACGGATGTGTATTAATATTACTGGATTAATAAAGCTTCGGCTATAATTGGTCTATGGCCGACGGCGAATAAGGGCAGCTAGGCTTTGTTTCGCCTGAGTTGCCCCAGTGAATCCTGGGATTTGCCCCAAAGAAGCCTGAGATTGCCCTGACTGAGCGATAATCCGAACTTTCAGAGCTCATTAGCTATCCAGTAACTATTAATAGAGATCACTGACGCTGCCGATCAGGTTTAAATGATCTTATTTCTTGTCCTTAGGCTACATCCTGCTCATACCATAGAATTTGTATAAAGTCGATGCTAAGAGAATCAGGTCAAGTCGCTAAAATTCTCGGACTCTGACCTGGCACCCGTTTGACTTTATAATTATATGACCAGTGTGAAGTTGACCTCTTTGACACCGCTTGTGTGTAACGTTGAGAAATTTAGAAGATTTAGATTTGCCGTTTACGCTACATATACATTTCATATTCATGCTTGCCAATTGCGGTTTGATTGAAACCTTTCTCTTCGTCGTCTTCTTCCTCCTCTTCCTCCCACGCCCTCCATAGGCTAAGTGAAGTGGAATATGTCTCCAAATAAAGACGCTGATACAGTTGGTCATATTTTGACTTCGTCATCAAAGTCGTGTGATAACGGCCCACTCCTCATTTAAAATTAAGGACTTCGTGGATGAGCTTTGTCGTGTTCGCTTTTTGTTATTTACTGCTGCTTTCGTGAAGTGTTCACTTTCATATATTTTGGCCATCCTTAAGCGCTGTGGTCTTGATGTTAATGCAGGGCCGGTATCACGAAATAGAGTAGGCCTATCCGTCCTAGGACTATCCGGGGGGATGTATGAATTTATCCCCCGGATGGAATAAACCGGTTTAGAGTATCTGGGGGGATAAACCATTCTATTCCCCATCGGTTTATGCATCACGATAGCCTCGGCGAAAATCCAGTCAAAATCACCAAAAACGAAGTAAATTGATTTCAGGTCGACTTAAAAACTAAAGATACGCAATTTAAAAATGTTATGTGTAGGCCTACAATAAATCCAAACAGTACGACTGAATACACTTAGAAACCGCCAAAAATTCAAAATAAACCGAATACTCCATTTCGCTAAGGGGGATACTCATGTATGGGGATACTCTATTTCGTGACACCGGCCCTAGCCCAAATGGCGCCCTACGCAAAGCATACATTTGGCGCCCTCTAATCCCCACTCCACGGTCCACCCCCACGTCACAACCCATTGATGAACCAGCCATGCAGAACTTTACGATCAATTGAGTTATTTATTAATATTTTTGTATTAGTAGCCTACACTCAACCCTGGATAATTTGAATTTTTGGGAATGGTAAAAGTAAACACACGTCGACTTACCCAAAAGCTCGAATTAGGCCTACCGAAAAATAAACAAATATTTGGAGCCTATTACCCAAAATTATTTGTGGAAATAATAAGAAATATTTTTCTGCTTGTAGCTTTTCTCCATGAGGTTTTAGGTTATCAAAACACACTAAAGCTGAAAGTGCTTTAAGCAAATATCTGCAATTTTAGCCTATTATCAAAAATGAGTTACTAGCCGATGCCTGGGTACTAAGTTACTAGCAGTAACAGCTAAAGTAGTTTTAGTTTTGTTGAAATAGTTGAAAAGTCATCCTTTTTGACTTTGATACTAATTACTGTTTCTGGTTTTTTTTTACAATTTTGAGCACCTGATAACTTCTGACGCTTCATAGGGTTTGACATAATTTTTTTAATTAAAATTTTAACTTTTATAAGATCAAAACTATAAATTGATCTAGATATATTTAATAAAACTGTTATTAAAATGTAAATGTGCAGATTTGTACGGATAATTAGCTAATGCCACTGCGATATCTGCTCGGCAGTCAACATTAATTTAATAAAGTCTTGCCTACATTAGATTAAATATACTACAATATTTCTTCAATTGGTGGCAATTTCAGTCGAGAGATGTCACGATGTCAGCATCAGATTTACGGACGGCCAGGTCTATTAGGCTATTATGGATAATGCAGCTTTAATGCTAACTATGATAAACAAAATAATGATCTGTTTTCCTAAACTTTTCTCTAACCAATCACCGGTATAGGCCTCTAGATGTATATATCTGGTACATAGGTGACCCTATTTAGCGGGATACTCATCCCTTCAGGGCCGCCTTGTTACCCTTCCAATGAAAACTGTATAACTGTAAATGCACTGTTTAAAGGTCAACAATAAATGATGATTGATTGATTGATTGATATTATACGCAGACTACGGAGTACAGATTGGCGTGAAATAAATTATTAAAATTTAATGGTTACAATAAAATTTGTTCGGTATTGAAATTGAATTACTTGAAAAGGGAGCAATGAAATCAATAATTATTTGAAATTTGCTTCATAATCGAAAGTTTTGAATTAAAAAGATATTAATAATAGTAATTGAAAAAATGGCCAAAACGGTGAAAATATTAAAATATTAAAACACATTTTTCGTTAAAATGGCGCCCCTAGATTTTGGCGCCCCAGGCAACTGCCTGCTTTGCCCGTGCCTAAGGCCGGCCCTGTGTTAATGACAAGGCCATTTATTAAACTATTTTCAACTTTCCCGTCTTACGAATATAGGTCAGGAAATATGTTTATGCACTCTCCTTCAGAATCTATTGTATCCACACTTTCTGATAGGTCTATTGTCTCACTTGATCGTCCACAACATATCAGTTGAAAGCATCTTGCTCTATTTCGTCACCACTGCTGGCATTGACCTGTTGCTATCTTCTCTCCGCGTTTCGCCTGATGACAATCATGCATGTGTCTTGAAGAAACTTTTTCAGGCATCGGAGATTCTTCATGCCAAACAGGTCCAGCTGAATCCCAGTAAAACTAGTTCACCTGGCCTGGGAATTGTACGTAAAATCCAAGATCGACTAGTCTGCAACGTCACTCTATCAATGTCTTTTCTCACTTATGTGAATGACCTGAGTGTGACCTTCGATTGATCTTCTGAGAGCATAAGAATGATGTATTTCGCAAGTGTTACGTCACTGAATCACATTCGAAAATACGCCGCTGCCATTAATGTGCACCAGGTTTCCATCCATACGACAAACCAAAATGACTTGAGTCCTAGGACGCATAACTTCATTAATTTAATTCATTAACTTAATTAATTAATGCTTAACATGTCACTGATTGCGTCTATGATAACTGGTCAATTTCTAGGTATATGCAGGGTGGGCCAGCATGAATGAGCCGACTTTGGATGCATATAACTCCGCCAAATTTTGTAAGTTATTTATACTCAATGCGTGAAATTAAAGATATTTCACTCTAGTATTAAGATTCAAACGCATTTTGTATTGTAGCTTGTATTGTCTACATGATGTAGATAGTGACATGACAACAGTCATCGTTTTTGCAGTCACTAGCTAATAAAAATAATTCATGATAATTTTAACAGTAACTGCACACAAAAATTAAACCACGTAGCCATAAATTTGTACAGCACAGCAAAATTAATGATTAATTAGGAGATAGTCTGTTGCAGTCTTTTCTAATCAAACGAATATTCAATATGTCTACCACGCGCTGCAACAGGGACACACAAGCAATGTTAGCGGGTGCTGGTCCACCCTGTATGTTGACCAGTCTCTCACATGGGATGACCACTAAAACAGCTTAAAACATGTAATCTTATCCGAAGTTGCCTACCTCCTACCAATCGCACGTTCTACACGGGCTGCTGCCCCAGATAAAACAAACCCCAAACCTACTGCGCCCAAGAGCCCACAATAGGGTAATACCACAAGCGGACACTATGGCACGCAAAACATTTATATTGCGGATTAGCAATTGGTATAATAAAGGATATACTTACTTACTTACTTACTTACTAGTAATACGTCTCAATCAGTCTCCAGCGGACGGCATTTAAATGATCACGTGGTAGAAATCAGGCGATGTTTGCGCGAAAGCTGATTCTGGGACCAGAGTTTCTACGTTATTTTTGACGGAGAAATTAATTATTCAGCCATGAAAGAAGGTCAGTCGGGTAAAGGAAATTCCAAGCTTTAAGAAGAAGTATGACGTCATGGGAGTTTCTCCGTCGCTACTTATAACCGCTGCGCGTAAAACAACCCAAAAGTGAGAAAATTTAAAGAAATATTTTTTCTGACAAATTTGCAATATTATTCGAAACTTTAGGAAAATAATAAATAAATAATATAAAAACCGTCGAATTATATTCTTCAAATATCAAACAATGTAAATAATATTATGATAGGCCTATAAAACGAGTTTCGCCAAAAATTGAAATCTAGGCTACCGCTATAATAATTTTGAGTGATTTAATAGGTCTATTCGTAATACGTTTTGCCGGCTTCAGCCTTGTTTTGGCATACCGCTTCACAAGTTTCGGGTAATAAAATGTAAGCGTCATATAAGAAATTGGTACATCTGTGTTTAACAACTTAGTGCGGTGATACGAGTCAGGTGAGGTGGAAAATTTATGTACAGCATAACATTTAAGCTATTTTGACATCTACCTACCAAACATTATGAAAATTGGTGGAAATTTGACGAAGTTCTGACAGAAACAATTTTGCACAGTTTATTTTGAGACACGGTGTAGAACGAGAATTCGTGACTTCAGGCTTTAATATTCGTAAATATTCGTGTGACTGATGAAGGCATTTGATTGTCTGTCGATAGTCACGTAAACTGCGTCTTCGCAAAATTTTCAATAGTGCCTCGTTCTTCTCGTGCTGAGTTGGCTTTGAAGATATTGAATCCATTTGCCTTCTGTTAATGACTTTCGATGAATGCAGAAGACCAAGTAGATTGGTCAATTCCAGAAGATCAACCAAACTTCCGTGATTGGCGTCTAGTATGGAAATTTCCTTTGTAGTTAAAGACCAGTCTTCGCCAAATTCATCTGAATAGTCTAAAACAGTATTTATTCGCAGATACAAAGATTACTGCAATGAGCTCAACGTAAATTTTTTGTTAAGTTGGAAGTGAAGAAACGCTGCCCACGGATGTGTATTAATATTACTGGATTAATAAAGCTTCGGCTATAATTGGTCTATGGCCGACGGCGAATAAGGGCAGCTAGGCTTTGTTTCGCCTGAGTTGCCCCAGTGAATCCTGGGATTTGCCCCAAAGAAGCCTGAGATTGCCCTGACTGAGCGATAATCCGAACTTTCAGAGCTCATTAGCTATCCAGTAACTATTAATAGAGATCACTGACGCTGCCGATCAGGTTTAAATGATCTTATTTCTTGTCCTTAGGCTACATCCTGCTCATACCATAGAATTTGTATAAAGTCGATGCTAAGAGAATCAGGTCAAGTCGCTAAAATTCTCGGACTCTGACCTGGCACCCGTTTGACTTTATAATTATATGACCAGTGTGAAGTTGACCTCTTTGACACCGCTTGTGTGTAACGTTGAGAAATTTAGAAGATTTAGATTTGCCGTTTACGCTACATATACATTTCATATTCATGCTTGCCAATTGCGGTTTGATTGAAACCTTTCTCTTCGTCGTCTTCTTCCTCCTCTTCCTCCCACGCCCTCCATAGGCTAAGTGAAGTGGAATATGTCTCCAAATAAAGACGCTGATACAGTTGGTCATATTTTGACTTCGTCATCAAAGTCGTGTGATAACGGCCCACTCCTCATTTAAAATTAAGGACTTCGTGGATGAGCTTTGTCGTGTTCGCTTTTTGTTATTTACTGCTGCTTTCGTGAAGTGTTCACTTTCATATATTTTGGCCATCCTTAAGCGCTGTGGTCTTGATGTTAATGCAGGGCCGGTATCACGAAATAGAGTAGGCCTATCCGTCCTAGGACTATCCGGGGGGATGTATGAATTTATCCCCCCGGATGGAATAAACCGGTTTAGAGTATCTGGGGATAAACCATTCTATTCCCCATCGGTTTATGCATCACGATAGCCTCGGCGAAAATCCAGTCAAAATCACCAAAAACGAAGTAAATTGATTTCAGGTCGACTTAAAACCTAAAGATACGCAATTTAAAAATGTTATGTGTAGGCCTACAATAAATCCAAACAGTACGACTGAATACACTTAGAAACCGCCAAAAATTCAAAATAAACCGAATACTCCATTTCGCTAAGGGGGATACTCATGTATGGGGATACTCTATTTCGTGACACCGGCCCTAGCCCAAATGGCGCCCTACGCAAAGCATACATTTGGCGCCCTCTAATCCCCACTCCACGGTCCACCCCCACGTCACAACCCATTGATGAACCAGCCATGCAGAACTTTACGATCAATTGAGTTATTTATTAATATTTTTGTATTAGTAGCCTACACTCAACCCTGGATAATTTGAATTTTTGGGAATGGTAAAAGTAAACACACGTCGACTTACCCAAAAGCTCGAATTAGGCCTACCGAAAAATAAACAAATATTTGGAGCCTATTACCCAAAATTATTTGTGGAAATAATAAGAAATATTTTTCTGCTTGTAGCTTTTCTCCATGAGGTTTTAGGTTATCAAAACACACTAAAGCTGAAAGTGCTTTAAGCAAATATCTGCAATTTTAGCCTATTATCAAAAATGAGTTACTAGCCGATGCCTGGGTACTAAGTTACTAGCAGTAACAGCTAAAGTAGTTTTAGTTTTGTTGAAATAGTTGAAAAGTCATCCTTTTTGACTTTGATACTAATTACTGTTTCTGGTTTTTTTTTACAATTTTGAGCACCTGATAACTTCTGACGCTTCATAGGGTTTGACATAATTTTTTTAATTAAAATTTTAACTTTTATAAGATCAAAACTATAAATTGATCTAGATATATTTAATAAAACTGTTATTAAAATGTAAATGTGCAGATTTGTACGGATAATTAGCTAATGCCACTGCGATATCTGCTCGGCAGTCAACATTAATTTAATAAAGTCTTGCCTACATTAGATTAAATATACTACAATATTTCTTCAATTGGTGGCAATTTCAGTCGAGAGATGTCACGATGTCAGCATCAGATTTACGGACGGCCAGGTCTATTAGGCTATTATGGATAATGCAGCTTTAATGCTAACTATGATAAACAAAATAATGATCTGTTTTCCTAAACTTTTCTCTAACCAATCACCGGTATAGGCCTCTAGATGTATATATCTGGTACATAGGTGACCCTATTTAGCGGGATACTCATCCCTTCAGGGCCGCCTTGTTACCCTTCCAATGAAAACTGTATAACTGTAAATGCACTGTTTAAAGGTCAACAATAAATGATGATTGATTGATTGATTGATATTATACGCAGACTACGGAGTACAGATTGGCGTGAAATAAATTATTAAAATTTAATGGTTACAATAAAATTTGTTCGGTATTGAAATTGAATTACTTGAAAAGGGAGCAATGAAATCAATAATTATTTGAAATTTGCTTCATAATCGAAAGTTTTGAATTAAAAAGATATTAATAATAGTAATTGAAAAAATGGCCAAAACGGTGAAAATATTAAAATATTAAAACACATTTTTCGTTAAAATGGCGCCCCTAGATTTTGGCGCCCCAGGCAACTGCCTGCTTTGCCCGTGCCTAAGGCCGGCCCTGTGTTAATGACAAGGCCATTTATTAAACTATTTTCAACTTTCCCGTCTTACGAATATAGGTCAGGAAATATGTTTATGCACTCTCCTTCAGAATCTATTGTATCCACACTTTCTGATAGGTCTATTGTCTCACTTGATCGTCCACAACATATCAGTTGAAAGCATCTTGCTCTATTTCGTCACCACTGCTGGCATTGACCTGTTGCTATCTTCTCTCCGCGTTTCGCCTGATGACAATCATGCATGTGTCTTGAAGAAACTTTTTCAGGCATCGGAGATTCTTCATGCCAAACAGGTCCAGCTGAATCCCAGTAAAACTAGTTCACCTGGCCTGGGAATTGTACGTAAAATCCAAGATCGACTAGTCTGCAACGTCACTCTATCAATGTCTTTTCTCACTTATGTGAATGACCTGAGTGTGACCTTCGATTGATCTTCTGAGAGCATAAGAATGATGTATTTCGCAAGTGTTACGTCACTGAATCACATTCGAAAATACGCCGCTGCCATTAATGTGCACCAGGTTTCCATCCATACGACAAACCAAAATGACTTGAGTCCTAGGACGCATAACTTCATTAATTTAATTCATTAACTTAATTAATTAATGCTTAACATGTCACTGATTGCGTCTATGATAACTGGTCAATTTCTAGGTATATGCAGGGTGGGCCAGCATGAATGAGCCGACTTTGGATGCATATAACTCCGCCAAATTTTGTAAGTTATTTATACTCAATGCGTGAAATTAAAGATATTTCACTCTAGTATTAAGATTCAAACGCATTTTGTATTGTAGCTTGTATTGTCTACATGATGTAGATAGTGACATGACAACAGTCATCGTTTTTGCAGTCACTAGCTAATAAAAATAATTCATGATAATTTTAACAGTAACTGCACACAAAAATTAAACCACGTAGCCATAAATTTGTACAGCACAGCAAAATTAATGATTAATTAGGAGATAGTCTGTTGCAGTCTTTTCTAATCAAACGAATATTCAATATGTCTACCACGCGCTGCAACAGGGACACACAAGCAATGTTAGCGGGTGCTGGTCCACCCTGTATGTTGACCAGTCTCTCACATGGGATGACCACTAAAACAGCTTAAAACATGTAATCTTATCCGAAGTTGCCTACCTCCTACCAATCGCACGTTCTACACGGGCTGCTGCCCCAGATAAAACAAACCCCAAACCTACTGCGCCCAAGAGCCCACAATAGGGTAATACCACAAGCGGACACTATGGCACGCAAAACATTTATATTGCGGATTAGCAATTGGTATAATAAAGGATATACTTACTTACTTACTTACTTACTAGTAATACGTCTCAATCAGTCTCCAGCGGACGGCATTTAAATGATCACGTGGTAGAAATCAGGCGATGTTTGCGCGAAAGCTGATTCTGGGACCAGAGTTTCTACGTTATTTTTGACGGAGAAATTAATTATTCAGCCATGAAAGAAGGTCAGTCGGGTAAAGGAAATTCCAAGCTTTAAGAAGAAGTATGACGTCATGGGAGTTTCTCCGTCGCTACTTATAACCGCTGCGCGTAAAACAACCCAAAAGTGAGAAAATTTAAAGAAATATTTTTTCTGACAAATTTGCAATATTATTCGAAACTTTAGGAAAATAATAAATAAATAATATAAAAACCGTCGAATTATATTCTTCAAATATCAAACAATGTAAATAATATTATGATAGGCCTATAAAACGAGTTTCGCCAAAAATTGAAATCTAGGCTACCGCTATAATAATTTTGAGTGATTTAATAGGTCTATTCGTAATACGTTTTGCCGGCTTCAGCCTTGTTTTGGCATACCGCTTCACAAGTTTCGGGTAATAAAATGTAAGCGTCATATAAGAAATTGGTACATCTGTGTTTAACAACTTAGTGCGGTGATACGAGTCAGGTGAGGTGGAAAATTTATGTACAGCATAACATTTAAGCTATTTTGACATCTACCTACCAAACATTATGAAAATTGGTGGAAATTTGACGAAGTTCTGACAGAAACAATTTTGCACAGTTTATTTTGAGACACGGTGTAGAACGAGAATTCGTGACTTCAGGCTTTAATATTCGTAAATATTCGTGAATATTATGACATTTTTAATATTCGATGATGACATTTCTGTTTTCGCTTTTTTACGAACTAATTTAAGAGTAGGCTACTAATTTAAGAATATGTGCAGTGGTTTGCGGCGCTGTACTTAGAGCTGTGGTCCGTGAGCTGGTACGCTTAGGCTTTCTACCCAAATCGTTCCCTACTCTTGAGAAACTCTGTAAAAAACCGACCATGTCTGTCTGTCTGTCTGTCTGTCTGTCTGTCTGTCTGTCTGTCTATCTCTGTCTCTCTCTCTCTCTCTCTCTCTCTACGATTCTCTACGATTTCACTCCCTCTAGGACAGAGAGAAAGAAATTGTATGATCTCTTTCCCTCTCTGTCGGTCTGTCTCTGACTGTCTCTCTACGATCTCTCTCCCTCTCTGTTTCTCTCTCTGCGGTGAAACCCACACGCTCGCTAATTCTATATAATATATATTTTAAGCTATTTGTGGGTGACTGATGTTCCAGTACCGAAGTTCCAATAATGCGCTTTGTGATTGTGGGCAACTTTGATTAATTATACGCCAAGTTCGGCTGAGGGCAAGATCCTCCCACTCAGTGGAGGAATCTTGGGCTGAGGGATAGGGAATTATAGAGAGAGCTGGGTCATACAATCGTTGTGTATTTAATACTGGTGTCTTCGTTTGCGCGCCAAAAATGTGAATGCCGCATGTGCGACCCGCAAGTAGCCAACTGAGACTTCAAACAATAAACTAAGTGAAGTTACTGATATAAGATGAGTAACTGTAACATGTAACTGTTCTTGTTCTAGTTCTAATACCTAGTTTTTTGCACTGAATTTCTTTGCTGCTATTTCCGGATTTTGAAGAATTAAAAAACAAAAAGTTTAGTATTTATTTTCCAGTTTCAATATTCGTCAATATTCGTAAATTTCTAAAATCTTAATATTCGTAATATGCGCATACTCGTTCTATGTCCGCAAGCAATTTAATACAATTTTATTCGTTTGCATTTACATGTAGTGTTTTGTGTTGTCAGCTCGAACGTTATTTTTCTTTTCAAGTGGCATTGTATAAATTCGTGAAATACAATTACAGTTATAATATTTAGAAGCGCGTATATTGCTTAAAGTAAAGAAGCTAGAAAGCGTCAGATATTTGGATCCTGACCACACTTAATATCTAAAAGAACATGGACGCATAACATTAGATAATGATTATCATAATGAGCACAATTTAAGGTACTTATATGAAAACAGTTAGCAGATAGAAACGATTAAAGACATCCGGGAAGACGGCAGCTGAAGACAGGACAAGAATTAATATTGAAGAATTGAAGTGAAGGAGGTCGGAAACCGTGGTCAGGGTCACCTAAGGTCTCGAAGAAGAACTATAGTTTTTTCGAGAAGAAGCGAGTCAGAAGACGCGTAGACAAATTTTCAATTGGAAAACATTGGATACCAAAAATTAACCCTGACCTTCCTTAATTAAATTTAGTACTTACTTCCATTTGCTGTTAAATAGTTTACAATGTGCATCTGATCCGATTCTCTGAGAGCCGCAATCAAACCATTAGTTTGATCTCTGTTCAAAATGTAATCCAACAGTTTAGAGTTCCTTTCACATGAAGAACTTTGGCTCGTAACGTCATCCATGTCTCTCCAACTAATGATTCCATTTGTAAGTATTTTGTCTAGCAGTCCAGAATCTGGATCCATGCGTTCCTCTAAAAAGTCTCTGTACTGTTTCGAAGAAAAAATATCCGTAATACAGTAATTCGCAAAGTAATTGCAGTTTCAATATTTTGTGGATTGGTAGGTTGGTGTCAATCAATCAATGAATCGATCAATCAAAAAATTTAATAAATCGCCCTTCTTCAACACAAGCTATCTACTCAGAGGCGCTACGCCCCAAGTCACTGCTGGAAAAAACACCTTACAGATAAGTATTAAATGCAGGTGAAGATAGAGCATATTGTAGTGAATCCGAAGTAGTGGGACAAATATACGGTCAGGCACAAAAAACTCCTTGGCCCGTGAGCGCGAAAAAATGATTTGTACCTTAATTCAAAATTTTACAGAAAAGAAAACATTGTTAATGAAAATTATAAATTTGTTTCATTCATACTAGAACATTGCCAATACTTATTCGCTGAAAGTTACAGAAACGGATATTCTTCAGCTGTTGTTTTCTTCAGAACATAGAACTGACCACAGCCTCCTCCTTCAGCGACTATCTTCATGGTTTGAATCTCTGGCACTGCATTATTTTGATTCCAGTCCTACTTGTCTTCCAGATCCTTCTCTGCTTAAGCCTCCAGCCACTGCTCTCAACCCCTGCCACTCTCTTGCGGTGTCCTTCAAGGCTCCGTCTTGTGTCCACTGCTCTTCATTCTGTATACTACACCATTAAGCCATCTCATAGAATCCTCCTCTGTAGACCACCATCTCTACGCAAACGACACCAAGCTCTACATATCCTTCTCCCCAAGCTCATTTCCACCTCCATTGCACAATTACTGAATGTGGGCAACCTAATCTTTCAGTGGATGTCGTCCAACCTCCTCTGCCTCAACCCTTCCAAAACAGAATTCATCATCCTAGGCCTTCCTGACCAAATCAAGAAAATCCCTGACCTTTCAATATACCTATCCACAAACGCTTCATCTCTTTCCTTCACCTTTGATGCCCCTGTCCGCAATCTCGGTGTTACGTTTGATCCACATCTCTCCTTCTCTAACCACATCTCCAACCTCTCGCGCTCCTGCTTCATGCACATTCGTGACCTCCGCCGCATCCGACCCATGCTCGACTTCAAAACTGCCTCCAGCATTGCTACCTCCATTGTCCACTCAAAGCTCGACTATTGCAATTCCATCTTCCTCAACCTTGAAGCCACCCAACTAATGCGACTGCAGCTCATTCAAAACTCACTAGCCAGAGCCGTCACTAGAACGCCCAAGCATCATCACATCACTCCCATCCTCAAATCACTCCATTGGTTAAAAATCCCAGAGCGAATTCACTTCAAAGTCCTCTCCCTAACCTACAACTCCTTACAACACCCCCAGCCCAGATATCTCCGCGAACTCTTCGGCATCCAGCAAGCCCGATCATCCTCCGTTCTCATCGTTTCTCGACCCCCGGTCACTACTCAACTCAAGTTCTCCAATCGAGCCATATCCAACATTGCACCACGTCTCTGGAACGATCTCCCGCCTGAATTCCGCACTTTTTCGGTTCCTTCGCCATCATCGCCAATCACCCACCATCATCTGCATCAGGCTCCTCAATCTATCACCTCCAAGGCTTTCCACTTGAAACTTAAGTCTTTCCTTTTCAAGACCTCTTACCCCATCACCATCAAAGGACGACCTTTGGACAACCCTCTGACTCGACGCAGTGCTCGTGAATAAGCTGGTGCCCTGCGCTTGGCTTTCGAGTGACGCTTTAGAGATCTGGAGATTACAAGTACGAGTACGTCTTAGTTATTGGTAAAAGTTGATTCAAGCTAGTTGACAATACACAACCAGTATCATGATGTGGAATTTTGAAACCGAACCCAACACTCACATACAGAATCCCTCAACTTGCTTATTTCACCAAGGAACAGCTGCTGTTGAACCAATGAGTTCCGTCTGTAATTATTTCGTGACATGACTTAGTCTGTAGTATGCCTTTGAATGTATCCAGCATAATTATGATCTCATTCTAAACACAAGCTCTCAGCCAGGTAATTTATTGATGCAACAATTATCTCCACATGGATTGCTGGAAAGTTGTGAGCTAGGTTGTTTGTAACAAGAGAATGAATAACAACCCGGCGTTGTAATACAGCTACACATTCTATATGACTAAGCATTACGAACATATCTACTTAGCTTCAAAAGATATTTTTAAATCTAATATTAAAACTTCACTAAATAAGTGTCGAGAAAGAAATCAGTGGTGGGACAAATCCGAGAACATTTGTTCCACCACTTAAATAGTTAAAATATGCCCTGAGTAAAGAGCTCCTAGGTAGCAGACGAAGCTCTAGAGGAAGCCCAATTCAGAAAGTCGTGCCCACGACCGAGAAGTGTTTTAAGAAGTGAGCGAGCGAAATATCAAAGCAATGAGGAAATATGTAAAACTTTACAGTTTAATACGGATGAAGATAATAATTTTATACTTTAAAACGCTTCCTTTGGACAACAAGTTTGAAACCGAACTGAGTTTGTGTAATTGCGACTGAAATCAGAAATTTTTATAACGCCACTTCCAGAAATACTAATTAAAGGCTCTCGTTCCGCTAGCCTACAAGATATTAAATATATCAGTAAGAGCATAAATTTAATTAGTTAGCAAAACAATGCGCAGAAAACTAGAAGTCACAAGTGGCTGATCACACACGCACAACTACATAGGTTCATTCTTACTAAAAGGACTGTGGCATGCTCCTCCTAGCTCTTGTACCACTCAGATATTGCAGCTGCTAGGCGGATGCACGGTCCAACATAAATCTATCGGCAATATTCCTAGTTATCTTCTTGTCTCATAAAATGTAGATATTAGTGTCATTTTGTCCGTAAACCTGTCTCAACAGCTATATCAACCTACTTGTCTCGTTTGGTCTTTGATTGTTCTTACTGCATCTGAAGAAGCGAGCTTCTTATCTGTTAAGTAAAGAAGATCAAATAGGCAATAAGGTAATGTCTGTCTAATCGATTAACACTAAAGGCCCTGATGTTAAGCAAAATAATTAGCGGATATTAATACTGGCAGTTGTAAGTTTTTATATAAAAAATTGAAATTAACCATTTTTTTACAAATCTTTAACTAATGTGTTTGTAAAGAAATATGCAATTAAAAACTCACCATAAAATTATATAGAAATTGTGCATTCATATCAAAGCTCACATTTTCATGTTTAGATCAATGGTGAAGTTATGAAGTTTTACATGAGTTCTATGTTTTAACGTAAGGAAATAAAGTTTCATACTTTTAGGAAGAGAAGTATTTCTTAGCAACGAAAGACGCTTCTTTATTCGCTGACCTGTTGTGATAAAGAAAGTCATGACCGAATATCATCAACAGCCATTATTTGAGTTAAAACGACGCACCTTCCAAGCCAGAGACTGATAGTGCAATGCCGACAATGATAATACAGCAAATAGGTATATTAGAAAGCACAATGGAGCATTTACATGTAATACACACAATTATAAAACTGTGACGCATGCATTGTTTTATTAACCGTCAGAATTCCACCGAAAGGCAGTTGTTTATTAGAGCCCTTTGGGTAAAATTACCCCACCTCACACCACGTCGTAATAGCCATAACTTTTTTTATTACGGCAGCAGGCAACAAGTTGGTGGTTGTTGAGTACCTTACTTACCTCAACAGCCAAACAGTGTCTCAAGCGAACATTGCTAGATCTTGTATGGGTTCTGGAACTCAGCAGTTGACTGAATAATAAACTACAACTTCATAGACTGCTCATTCTGCCAGTACTCCTCTACTGTTGCCGTTGATAAGTTACATGACAACTTTGGGGCTTCATGCAGCATGGAGGAAGGTCCAGGACAGAACAGCGCGGCATGGCATTGTAGACAAGACTACCTCCAGCTGACCGCTACCACCAACTCGCCAACAGATATATATATATATATATATATATATATATATATATATATATATATATATATATATATATATATATATATATACAGAGATATAGCCTACAGACATACTGCATAGACGGACAAAGAGACACAGATGATGAGTGAAAGAAAGAGTGCTCGTTAATGACTTTTCGTGGCATTTTCGACCTTATCAAGCGTCAAAACACACACACAAATTGGGACAGAAATGAAAGAGATGGCATCGTAATTATGTTTCAGCAATATTTTTCATTCAGCAATCAACCACAATGCCTCTGATTTCCGAAAGCGCCATTGTGCTATTAAGGGTGCTGGTTTCAGGTTGTGACAGAATTTCTGCACGAATCAATGTATGCAAAATGCGGTTAAATAGATGCAGCGTTACAAAGATACAAAATCAAATCAAGTACGTGTACATAAAAAAATCATAAATTTAAATCATATAAAATATTATTTGACGGCCCGTTACAAATGAATCACAAAATTTATCCCGAATATTAGATTTATCGTTTAAGACTGACAAAACCGCGGAGCATTAGGCCTACACAGAATTTCAAAAAATAATCTACACCATAATGATAATATGAACTCATTAACAAATTAGCTGTATATCATACCAAGTGATTCTGATGATTTTTTGTCTTTCTGTTGTAAGTCACTTGTCTCTGGGTCATGTCCGGCTGCAAAAAATGAGCAAGACGTATTATAATAAGACTTTATTTCACTGACAATGCTAGACGCGAAACAAGAGTATCATAATCGTAAATTTGAATTTCTTAAGCGCTACTCTGAAGTTATTCGCTGGGCACTAGCTTATTTACGAGCGCCGCATCATGTCAGACTAGCGATCGATGTAAAAATTAAGTAAGTATTTTCTTTACTTAATCAGCTGCCAAGTAGCACTCTGGCGAACAAACATCTAGGTCAAGTTGTCTGCAGCTGGTATGTGTTTATAAATATTCTGTGTAGTATCTTCTCTGTATTATGAGCCATGATGTGCCACCTCACTGTCAAACATAGTTTAGCAGGCGGTCCTAAAACAGCCGAAGTTCTGTTGCACCCGTCTAATTGTTCTGTATTTAGAGATATTTTACTCTGATCATGACCAGGATGTAAAGTATTAGATACTGAATGACTCACTTAAGATACAATAAATCCGTTAGTTTCAATAGTCTACCTTGCTCGAATTTTGAAATCTAAAATCCAATTAAAACTTTAAGATTTCTGAAAAATCGGTACAGAGGTTAAAACTGAAAAAACTTTAGAGTTTAGTGAGGAATCGTAAAATTTCAAGGTTAGCACTTAAAGTAAATTCTTACGAAGGCGCTGAAGCTCGATTAGTATTTCATCAAATGATGGACGTTTGTCTTTATCGTTACTCAGACATCCTGAAATGAACCAATTAAATGCTTTAGCGAAAAAACACGATCGAATCCAGCCTAATGCATTTTCAAACATATGGTAATATATCATTTTGGCATTCTAAATTTACAGTAGGCCTAATTGTATGGGTTTTAGCGACGGTAGAATTCAAGTTGGATTCACGAAAAGAATTCTTGCTAAATAGAAGTCGGATTGATGAAAATCATTCTTGCTTAAATAGAAGTTGGATTAGTGAAACATAATTGTTGTTTAAATAGAAGTTGGATTGATCGTCTGCGACAAAACGCATCCAAAACAAATTTTTATGGCTGGGTAACGGGCAGCAACTGAAAGAAAATAGATCCCAGGCCACATCTGCTGAATTCCCTTTCTTTGTCTTCTCGACTTCTGTCCGCAATCTAGGGGTTGTTCTTGATCAGGAACTTACTTTCTCTGAACATATAAATCTTTTATGCCGTGCTTGCTTTTTTTCAGTTGCGGCAATTGCGGGTTATTTTTTCACTTGCTCTTGTTCATCCGTTTGTTTGTAGTAGGATTGACTACTGCATTTCCATCTACGTTGCCCCTCCCTGTGGGCGCTTTGCACAGCTTGAGCGCGTACAGCTTGAACGCGTGATTCTTGCATCTGCTGTTGGTGGTGACTCAAAATTTGATCATGTCTCGCGCGACGTGCTCCACTGGCTGCTTCTTTCACAGCGCGTTCAAGTTAGGATTTCGGTCTGGGTCTGGAAGCGCCCCAGCCTACTTGCGCGAGTTTTGTTGCCACACCTCAGGTTTAGCTGTCCGCAGAAATCTTCGTTCTGCATCTCGATATGTGAACTTGGTGTTCCCTATCCTCACACTTCAAAGATGCAACGTCGTGCCTTTTCAGTGAATGGGCCGACAACGTTGAATAATCTTCCTTCAGATCTGCGTGCTCTTTTAGCCAGGAACACTGCATACACCTTTTACAAGCATCTGAAAAATATTCTACATCGCCGGAGTTGGGCTGGGACTGGGAGTTCCTCTAAATAGGTTCTCTTGGAGGAACGCTACATAAGTCCTCTTAATGAATGAACGAATGAATGAATGAACGAATGAATGAATGAACGAATGAATGAACGAATGCTGAAAAATAATTGTTGCTTAATAGAAGCTAGATTGATTAAACGAATTCTTGCCTAAATAGAAGCTGGATTGATGAACAGAATTCTTTCCTAAGTATAAGTTGGACTGATGCAGAACAATAATACTATATACAATGGGCAAATAATTTAGAACGCTAAAATGATAAATTACCAAATACATAATGAACAATGCTGCGACACGTGTTTCGAATGCCAGTCTTTCATTATCTCAACTCATTCGCTAATTAGGCCACTTTAAACCTAAGCAAAAAGCCAACGAATCCTCTATGGCAAACGTTAATTTATGACTCGAGAAATCGAACTTCGACGCTCCACTGGAGGCGGTCTTCAGATTTTTATTCTTTACTCTCATGAAGTTCTATTTGCTGTAAACGTGCTCTAAGCTATTACTTCATGCAGACTGTATCGAGCTGGACCTTCGTTCAAGTCAATTTTGGCTAAGTGTATAATTATTTGGCAATGTGTAGGCCTATTATACTGTTCCTGTGTGGACTTCGTGCAGCTTTATGGTAAAAAGTCGGAATGCAGTGACCTAGCATATCCTTTGTTCAACGTAAGTTTTACGGTTTCGCGAAGAATGACGAATCGACTTTCCATATTTTGCCCCGCACCCTGGTGAAACGTAGGAAAAGAGTAGGCTCCGCTAAGAGTAGGGTTGTTTTATCTTTGCCTCGAGTTTTAGTTTCAATTATTATTAGTTTTACATGCTAGGTGTTTAGTTATTACTAGTTTAAGTAATTTCATCAAGTTTTAGTCTTAGTTTCAGTTATTAGAAACTGACACTTCCTTGTTACAGTGTTAGTTTCTTCAGTTTTAGTATTAGTTTCAGTTTCAGTTATTCGTTCACTGATATTTAGCCATCCGCATTCAGCAATGTATATCAAATTATTGCAAATAGGCAGTAGCCTATTTGCAGTAATAACCATTATTCTTACAGTATGACAGCATGCCATGTATCATACATGATTATAATGTTCTTGTAGCCTAATGATCAGTGTGAGAAAAATTTCCATATTTTCGCTCCCATTTACAAAGACATTGAATATTCAAAGACTCTAGGTCTTCGTGTTGTGTTTTCGTTTAGGTTGTCGTAAGATGTTTTCGCCATTAGGCTATTAGTTTTGACTGTTTTAGTTTCAGTTACCGCTTTTGGCCGGTTCCGAGAGTTTTACTTATTAGCCTATTGGTTTCAGTTATTTCATCAAGTTTTAGTTTTAGTTTTAGTTTCATATATAACCCTCAGTTTTTGTTAACGAAGGTTTTCGTTACAGAAAACAACATTAGCTAAGAGTGTATATGCATTTAGCTTTACTAAGTGGCGACATCCGCCGAGTCGTCCTTGTTTGACGGGCATAAAATATTTTAGGGCTACGCTCTGGATTGCGACATCTGCCCGTGTTTGATCGGCTTAAACTATTTCCGGGCTTCGCCCTGGATTTGTGTCCAGGCTTTCGAGTATTCCTTCTATATCGTTGCCCTCCTCATGTTTTATTAAAATGACTATTTTCAGAGCTTCGCCCGAGTAAAGTTCCAAGACTTTCGTATATTTCTAATAAAGGCTACTTACTAACTTAGGAGATACCGGGGCATAATGGGATACCGGGGCATAACGGGAAACTTGAATATTATCCGTCTTATTCACTTTTAATTGCAAAAGACGTTTTCAATCCGAAGTAAAACATCTTTGAAGGTGAAGGCAATTGCGAAATCGACAAGTCTTAAGATTTTATGACAAAAACAAGATTTCCGAAGTAAGGTACGATAATTCAAAGCTTTTCTAGAAATAGTGGAGCTGTATAAAATTTAGCTTATACGATGAATATTTAGCGTAATATATAAAGTCACATCTCCCAATAAGAAATTTTTTGCAAGTTCAGTATATTTTGTCAAAATGGCGGGTTTACTATATTGGCCATTTGGGGCGGTGCGCCGACAAAACGGCGCAGACAAAACGGCGCAACACTGAACTAAAGTTTAGAGTAGTTTAATAGTAGAAGCAGCAAAATTTTAAAATAAAATACATACTAGAAATAACTGAGAAACTTCATCAAGTCTAATAGTTCATAGTTCATACGTTGTCATAATAGTAGAAGCATAAAAATATACTAAAATATCTACTATATAAAGAAGTAGGCCTAACTAAGTAACTTCAACAAGTCTTATAGTTCATACGATGGCATAAAGAGCAAGTCTAAATGTTAACGTTGTGAGCAAGTCTACTTTATAATTGGGCCTTAATTACATTTCAATCGAGCGGGTCTATGGTAGAACTCAGCTAATCACGTTTTGTTACGGCGCCATTTGGGGCATAATGGGATACAGATATCCCATTTTGCCCCCATGTTATGATTCGACAGCTGCTTATTTTTGTGAGGTGTATTTTGTAATAAAAATGTGTTCACTATTAATGCGTAGAAGAGTGACTCATATAGCCTAATAGGCCAAGTGATAGTTTCCCCAAATTTCAGATGATTTCAATCAATCAATCAAAACTTTTATTGAAGCCAAAATCAAATCACATAACATTTCAACATACAATATCAGGATTTGCCGCAAGAGGAGTCCCAAAAGGGATCAAGATCCCGCTAACTAGGGACACCTAGAACAACATTTCATAAGTCTGAATTAGCTAAATCCTTGACACATAGTGCAACATCAATTTTCTTACAGCAATGCAAACAGTATAGTACATATTACACAGTAAATGATTTAACTCGATTAAAAACACCATGAAAATCTAAAAAAACCTTCACCAACAGTGAAAAAGAATATCTGGCAGGGTAGGTTATAGCTAATTTCTATTAATCAGGTAGGCATGCAGCATTTGTCTAAAGTGCCGTAGGTAGGGGCACAACGTATGTGAGAGGGAAGCATGTTCCAGGTTGTGGAGCCAACAGATTTTATGGAAAATAATCGAGTATTGGTGTGCGCGTATATGGGGCGATAAGAGTTAAAGTTTCTGGTGTAGTGAGTATGAATATCGGATCCTAGATGAAAAAATCCCTTAAAACATGCTGGAAGTAAACCATGCTCATAGCGGTACATAAATAGGCCAATCTGTAATGTTCGAATCTGTTCTAGTTTTAGTAGCTTCAAGTCAGTAAATAGTGGTCCAGAATGAACGCACCTTGGAACTCCCGCAATGATACGAACTGCACGTTTTTCCAACAGAATTAATCGCCGTAGTCTAGAGTCATAAGTAGATGCCCATATCATATTACAATAAGTAAGATAGGGATACACGAACGAGTAACACAATAATAGGCGTATGCAGGAGGGCAATAAGTATGCAGTTCGAGTTAGAATACCAATGTTCTTAGCAATTTTGTCAGAAATAGTTTTTATATGCCTCTTCCAGGTCAAATGTTGGTCCACGTGAACACCTAAAAATATAGTAGAATTGACTTTGGTAATAGAAATAGCCAATCCGCTAATAGAGTAAGCTCTGGATTTATGACCTGAGTAAGGGTTTGCAAAGAACTGTGAGAGTAAAAAACGTTGGTGTCATCTGCAAATAAAATAAAAAAAACATGATTGTTGATACATTGGGGAAGTCGTTTATATAAATGAGGAAGAATAAAGGGCCGCGGTTAGGCCCCTGTGGCACTCCATAGTCAATTGCTCTTAAGTCCGAAAATGCACCATTGCAACAGACGCAAAAAGACGATTTTCAAAGTAACTAATAAACCATTTAAGTTGCTCGCCTCTTATTCCATAATTTTCAAGTTTTTTTAGGAGAATTTTATGATTTACGGTATCGAAGGCTTTAGCTAAATCAAAAAAAGATTCCTATTGAGTATTCGTTATTTTCTGTAGCATTTGATATTGTGTCCTGCATACTCAGGAGGGACATAAAAGGGGAATGCCCAGGTTGAAAGCCATGTTGCATGTGGTTATTATACCTGATTTTTCAACAAAATTATAAAGGCGATTATACATTACTTTTCGTAACATTTATAGAAATAAGGGATAATAGAAATAGGCCTATAATTTGTTACATTATCTCTTTCAACTTTTTTATAAATTGGAACAACTTTTGCTATTTTTATGGCCTGGGACACTATACAAGTGGTAAAAGAGCAGTTAATCATTTCCGCCAACAGAGGAGCTACATTATCTACAAATGCAGATGCAATGCATGGATCTATATCGTAAATTCCCCTACTATGGGTTGGATGAAGTGATTGGCTCAGATTCAATATTTCTTCAGAAGAAGTTAAGCTAAGTGCAAACGAATTGGGGCGAAGGGGTTGTAAATACTTTGTGTATACAGCTAGATTGGGAATTAGGTATGTTTCCAGCAAGAGAATGAGCAATATTGGTGAAATAAATGTTGAATTTATTAGCCATGATGGTCTTAATTCCATTGACTTTAAGCGACTCAATCTTGCTTTCCTGATCCCCAGTTTGACTATGGAGCGAATAAGGATCCGCGTCTTTTTAAGATCATTACCATGTTTACAGAATTCGGTTGCATAATAATTTCTTTCCGCATCCGAATCATCCTAAACTTATTTCTGTGCGTAATACATCTAGTTTTGTTTGCAGGGTTCGAGTTTTTAAGTATTTCAGATATAGTTGAGATTTGTTCTTACTTGATTTAAGTAGTCCACGGGTCATCCAGGGATGCTTGTATATAATTTTTTTCTTCTTCTTTAAAGGTGATGGTGGAAAGCCTCATCATAGACACTTTTGTATTTAAACATGAACAAGTCGTAAGCCTTATTCGCATCCCCATTTGCGCAGGCATCAAGAACTATGGACCAGTCAAGACCAGAGAGGGAATTGGCAAAGGCTTCCTTCCTTTCATCATTAATAATTCTATAGTTATGATAGGTTGAACTCTCATACTTAGGTGTTTCAAGATCAAAGCGTGCTAATATGGGTAAATGATCTGAGATTTCAGAAGCAATAATCGTTGAATCCACTATTTTTTTACCATGCATTTGTAAATATATTATCGATTAATGTAGATGATTGCGTGGTGATTGTGGTAGGTCTAGTTATGACGGGTAGAAGGTGGTGAGCCGACATATAGTTATAGAAATCGTGTGTTCAATTATGCTCGCCAACTTTTAATAGATCTACATTAAAGTCCCCTAATATCATCGCATCATTTTCCCCATTTAAAATTTTAGCTAACAGCTGCTCAATCTCTGTATTAAATTCCTCCAATCCCTGGCCAGGAGGTCTATAAATAACTCCCACCAAGCAAGTGCCTCTTTTTAGCTGTACTCGAACAAATAGCCCTTCAAACGTTTTTGGAATTAGGTCATACTTAGAACAGTCTAAGAGTTGATAAGCAGTACCCTCTTTTATTAACATTCCTAAACCTCGTCCTCGACCACAGTCCCTGGCTTTGTGGATAAAGTGATATCCTGGTATTTTAATAGAGTCCTCACAATTTTTTTCAATCCATGTTTCGGTCAGGTCCAATAGGACAGACACCGGTGCTTGAAAGAGCAAGTCCTGAATATCAGTTTGTTTATGTTGTATACTCCTACAATTAATGTGCTTCGTAGTAAACAAAATGTGAGTCTACAGCAAATTTGGATTTTAGAGAGCTCGGTGTGGAATAGGTACTATCCCAATCTATGTTAGAAAAGTAATTCATGTCAAGGTCTATTTCAGCGTTATTTAGTAAGCATTTGGATATGCTTCGTTCAGACAAAAATCGATATCGACATGAAGTGCTCAGCTATGGCAGGCGCCATTGATGAAGTACAAAGTGGAAGAATTGGGTAGCTTGCAGCAAGTAGAGAATCACCCTTCTGGTCAACTTCAACTGAGCCATTGACCAATGAAGTCGCTGCCACCAATATCAAATTACTCAAGGCACCAGAAATAAGGTCATCAAACAAAATTGTAAAAAAAAGTTGGTCATGAAAGCTCTGTATAAGAAAAGCTAACTGGAGAGTTTGGTTAGAAAGCCTAAACTGCACAAAGAAGCTATAAAGAAACTCGTCAATCCCTTTTTAACAACTGCTTGACGGCTAAAATGTCTGATGTATTCGATTACTTGACAAAGTAAAAATATCATGAAAAAAAGTAGCAGTGTTCCAAGAAAGGCAAAAGATATCGAACTGCAACAATCTTGTAGATGACGATGATACAAATGAGTGTCTTTACTGTTGTGAGGCGTTCTTTGATGAAGGCTTGATCAGATGTGCATGAAGTGGGCTCACAAAAGTTGTGCTGGTGTAAACTAATATGTTATAAAATCTGTGTCTGGCCTCTGCAAGTAACAGCTTCGAGCACGTTTTATCAAATGAGGGAAGTCTGACCTCTTAACGAAATAATTTTAATGATTATTTTTAGTTTAAATTTTACTGTTATGATGCTGTAATAAACATGCTGTTCATTGTTCATGTTAAACAGTTAGTTGCAATAGCTTCAAAATTACAGTTTGTCAAGTTATAAAGTTTTTATTCTGGCCTATATTCCATCTTTTAGATGATATTTATCACGAAGCATAATAGAAAAGCATATCCCATTTTAGGGTGGCGCATAATGGGATTTTTGGACACAATAGTAAGATAGCATTATCTTCAGTCGGGGTGATGCTTAGGCTAAGTGGATTAATCTAATTTATGCTGTACCTTATGTCTGCTGGCGTAATCTGAGTGCAAGTAAACCCTGAATTTGTATTAACTATATGGGGTAAATTTCAAAATGCCTTAAGTGTCCCATTATGCCCCGGTCTCCCCTGCCTTGTATATCGCTTCCCTTATTAAACATGACGAATCCGCCCGCTTTCCACATTTAGCCCCGTTTATGTATCAGTGATCCGTCAACAGAAATGGCGTGCGTTATTTTCAACTGGATAGAATCGACATTTTAAATGCCATTTTTTAAACGACATTTGAGCTGAAAATAGTATATAATTATATAATTATATATAGTATATATATATTAAGCAGTACAGACACAGAGCCTACAAACGTGCTTACAGATCCGATTCATCATTACTCCACATTCTGCGTTCGGTCTAATTTGTTCGTTATGTTAATGAAGCTGTTCTAGGGCGAAGGTCCTTTTTCGCGTTTGGGTCAAAATTTTGAGCATTCGCCTATAATACGGAGTTTAGAATCCTATATTAAGGCTAAGGGAATGTCAAATTAAACGAAAAAACCGACGTACTTTTAAGAACAGATTTGATGATGCTTGGACATGTGGCTGGAATGTCCAATTTCAAATGTCCTTTTTGTGCTTCAGCAATTATTAATTGATCGGGAACGCCTTTGTGGGGGAAATCTCTTGTTAACATCTCCCACAGAACCACGCCGTAGCTGTTAAGCAGAACATCATAAGTATCAAATCCACAAGCCTGACCAACGTAAACGGCATTTCTCAATTAATTTTATTAATGAAAGGAACAAAAGAAACGATTAATTCTAAAAATCATAGCAATTCCTAACAATTATTATCTATCTAACCTTTGGACTATTTACTGTTACTTACATATTATTATTTTCTGATGATATATCATGAAAGATATAAACACCACATGAAGTGATCATATATTTAGTTGGCACACTTGTCAAAAATAGATCTACATGTATTCGTACACAGTTGATTGGCAAATTTACATATCTTACATCGATATACCACAATTCGAACTCCATCAACAAATTTAAATCTGCGTGGCTTTAAGATACGCATGTGCTCTTTATAAATTAGCTTAGCTTAAATGATTGTGTGCTTTAATTTATTGTCTGAAATTTTCTTATTTCTTTGCAACTAACATTTTCCATAGGCTCGTAAAATATAATATGCAACTGATTTTCTATGCGATAGAATGGATGCATGACTATGTATCGCCAACTTTTCTAGTTATTAGTTATTATGTACAACGTAAACGGTGCATTGGCTCACAAAATTGCTTACAATTTAAATGCAAAAACAACATAGAACGACTCGCCTCCAAACATCACCGGCTTTGGAGAACTTTCCGTCAGAAAGAACTTCAGGAGCCATCCATGCGCATGTTCCAGCGACTGACATAGCTTTTTTACTCTCGAATGCTCGTATCTGATCAAAGTCTGTTATCTTCAGCGTCTTATTGTAAAGATTGGACGATGCATCCGTTTCTTTTATTACAACTAAAATAAATCGTTACCAAATAAACAAAAATTGATAAGCCACTTTTACTCAATAATTGGTTGTCCATTCATAAAAAAATGCGGTGGTATGATGTCTACCGAATCTCATAATTCTCCTATAGGCCTATCTAGAATTTCTAAGACCATAGGTGTCTTACGGCTATAGTATATACTGCTCAATATTGGGCATAATCAGGATAGGCCACAGTTGCCAGCAGTAAATTTTCGGCTGATTGCTCATTTTCGGTGCTATAGGGGTTCAGACATGGGACCCAAGTGAAGGCCACAAGCTTTCAGGAGAGGCTGAAACAATCCAATTCATGGAAAACTTTATTAGCATATTAAAATGGAAACATGTGATTTTGGCTTATTGTTTTGAAGCACTTGAACACAAGAGTGTCGTTTAAGAGCTATGGTCTTGAAACCCTTTCCTGCAGATCATGACTGTGCCGTCAATTTATAGAGCATAGAATGTCTTATTAATTTGCAAATAAGTAGGGCTTAACCCTCAGGCTACCAAAGTTTTTTGTGACACGGATTGCCAAGGGGGGTTACCATGCACTCACACGAGTGGTAACCCCCCCCCCCCGGATTTCGTGTTTAGTTTCACATATCATATCTTGTAATACAGCAGTGGATTCAGCATTCATTTCTGAACAAAATGGTATATTTAGTTGTACATTATGTGAATGCACCTCGAAATTACATACTTTTGAACAACAGAACCGAAAATTAGCGATATTTTATATTATTGCGTACATTTTGTACTTGTTGGATAAACAAATATAAGATTAGGTAATCCTGGAAACGGCGGTCCCAAATTATGAAATGAAAGAAGTCTACAAAGTTATTTGATATTGTCACTTTAAAATGGAAGCTGGATTGATGGGAAAAACTGTTTCCCTAAATGGAAGTGGGATTGATGAAAACATTCCTGTTTTGAAATAGAAGTTGGATTGATCGAAATAATTTTCCCCGTAAATAGAAGCTGGATACCAAGCTAGTTGCATGGATGAAACTAAGTTTCCATTCAATAGAAGCTGGAGGAAAATGTTTTCAGTTATAAGAAGCTGGATTCCTGAGAATATATAGCACGTCTTAGCGAAACTATAAGAAAGCGGCCTCTGTTGATTTCTTTCATTTCATACTTTGGGACCGCCGTTTCCAGGATTACCTAAGATTATGTGTGTTTTGAAACTGATCTATGTATCCAAGAACATTTTAAACATAATGATGCTTCATTTGTAGCAATAACCTACAAACGAGTCCATAGTCTGTTTACTTGTAGCGAAATCTAAAGGCAACATGAAACAAGACTTTACGTTATTGTTCACGGCAGTCAAATATGTCGGTGGTACTTGCAGTTATTGCAAGTTATTCCCGTTGTTTTGTGCGAATGCTTCCTGTAAACTGGCTTCTTACTTCATCTTCAGTATCTGTTTCAGCTAATATGAGTTCTAAATCTGTAGCTGTTGACAAAGTTTATGTAGAAATATCGGTTTACGTTGTGATGCTGCATTCCGCCATTTTCACACATATAACGCGTATTATTATTTATTTTTATCACTTCCAGTGATCAAAAGACAAATAAGTAAGCAAGCCAATGAAGCTCTGCATTCCCTCTAAAGAATGGTTTATTTGGTTCTCTTCTAGGAAGAAAATTGAATACGCTATGGTCGAAAAACTACTGTGGGTGGTATCCACCCCACCGCCTCTGGTACCTCGGCTATATTGGGTATAACTTTTGAACGGCGTGAGATACCATCATGATGTTTACCTCAAAAAGTGCCCAAATGAATCTGATACAGCTACCTAAAATGTAAAAATTATATTCAATATGAAAAAATTTATGCATAAAAACGTATGGGGAGTGGTAACCACCACCTCACCCTTGGTAGCCCGAGGGTTAAACCTTTGACAGAGAATTTGACTAATCAGTCTTGCAATTCTCATGTAAGTTCGTATGCATAAACAATTATTAGATAGCCTACTCCTGCTAAGCATCATTTATTCACATTACACCTTTTGAAAAAGTTACATACATGTAGCCTGGCATTAGTTGTACTCACTGTTCGGCGACTTGAGATCTCTGTGAACAATGCTCTTTCCATGGAGATAAGCCATGCCTTCAGCAATCTGAATGCCCCAGTCCTTCAGAAATTCAAACGGAAGATCGGAATTCCACACAGAAAGAACCACGTTTAACGATCCTCCACTAGCGTATTCCATCATTACATAAACAGCATGAGGCTCTAAACTTACAGCAAAAACTCTTATTAGACGTTTGTGATGCAGAGACAGCATTCTACGACACGCAGAAAGTAGTTCGTCTGTATCTTCATTGTAAATCCATCGTTTCTTGATAGCGCATTTCTTCCCATTCCAGTCGCATGGACCAAATACTTCACCAAATGCTCCTTTACCGATGAATAGATCGTCAGAAACAAACTTCCTGAAGTTCTTGTCCTCGTAAGTCATTCTTTAACTACTGACGAATTTTGAACTGCTTCTTACGACTTTCACTAAAATTCACAAAAGATTTAAATTAACTGCTTCTTCTAGAGTTGTTTTTGCTCAAAATCACGCGTCTCGACGTTCTGTAGAGCGGCCTATGAGAAGAATAATGGGCAAATTGTGTTGGCATACGTGCTTCTGTCACCAAAGCAATTTGGTAGAGGCGTCAGCTGAGTAGCAAAAGGCAAGTTTTGCGATACACTGACCCTGTATAATACATGGTCTTGGAATCGTCTATACTCTATACTGTAAGCTGAATGGCGGAAACTAGAGTTTCCTCTACATCCCATTGTGAACATCAAAGTAGTTACTTTACTTACAGTGAATCGTGTTGAAGCAAAGTAAGTAATACTAAAGCACAGGCTTTTCGTTTCTCAAATGTTTATCTGGAAGCACAGGCATGAGGTACATAAAAATTGTCAACTGGTTAGGCGCTCTCGGTCAGTCACCAAAATAACCCACAGTCAGTCAGATAATCAGTGAGTTGGTCATTCATTTATTCCTCCATCGAGTCAATCGGTTAGCATGTATCAGAAGATACTCGACTTGATGTATGGCCTACTGAGTCAATCAGTCAGCATGTATCAGAAGATACTCGACTTGATGTAGGGCCTACTGAGTCAATCAGTCAGCATGTATCAGAAGATACTCGACTTGATGTAGGTAGGGCCTACTGAGTCAATCGGTCAGCATGTATCAGAAGATACTCGACTTGATGTAGGGCCTACTGAGTCAATCGGTCAGCATGTATCAGAAGATACTCGACTTGATGTAGGGCCTACTGAGTCAATCGGTCAGCATGTATCAGAAGATACTCGACTTGATGTAGGGCCTACTGAGTCAATCAGTCAGCATGTATCAGAAGATACTCGACTTGATGTAGGGCCTACTGAGTCAATCAGTCAGCATGTATCAGAAGATACTCGACTTGATGTAGGGCCTACTGAGTCAATCAGTCAGCATGTATCAGAAGATACTCGACTTGATGTATGGCCTACAGAGTCAATAAGTCAGCATGTATCAGAAGATACTCGACTTGATGTAGGGCCTACTGAGTCAATCAGTCAGCATGTATCAGAAGATACTCGACTTGATGTAGGGCCTACTGAGTCAATCAGTCAGCATGTATCAGAAGATACTCGACTTGATGTAGGGCCTACTGAGTCAATCAGTCAGCATGTATCAGAAGATACTCGACTTGATGTAGGGCCTACTGAGTCAATCAGTCAGCATGTATCAGAAGATATTCGACTTGATGTAGGGCCTACTGAGTCAATCGGTCAGCATGTATCAGAAGATACTCGACTTGATGTAGGGCCTACTGAGTCAATCGGTTAGCATGTATCAGAAGATACTCGACTTGATGTAGGGCCTACTGAGTCAATCAGTCAGCATGTATCAGAAGATACTCGACTTGATGTAGGGCCTACTGAGTCAATCAGTCAGCATGTATCAGAAGATACTCGACTTGATGTAGGGCCTACTGAGTCAATCAGTCAGCATGTATCAGAAGATACTCGACTTGATTTAGGGCCTACTGAGTCAATCAGTCAGCATGTATCAGAAGATACTCGACTTGATGTATGGCCTACAGAGTCAATCAGTCAGCATGTATCAGAAGATACTCGACTTGATGTAGGGCCTACTGAGTCAATCAGTCAGCATGTATCAGAAGATACTCGACTTGATGTAGGGCCTACTGAGTCAATCAGTCAGCATGTATCAGAAGATACTCGACTTGATGTAGGGCCTACTGAGTCAATCAGTCAGCATGTATCAGAAGATACTCGACTTGATGTAGGGCCTACTGAGTCAATCAGTCAGCATGTATCAGAAGATACTCGACTTGATGTAGGGCCTACTGAGTCAATCAGTCAGCATGTATCAGAAGATACTCGACTTGATTTAGGGCCTACTGAGTCAATCGGTCAGCATGTATCAGAAGATACTCGACTTGATGTAGGGCCTACTGAGTCAATCAGTCAGCATGTATCAGAAGATACTCGACTTGATGTAGGGCCTACTGAGTCAATCAGTCAGCATGTATCAGAAGATACTCGACTTGATGTATGGCCTACTGAGTCAATCAGTCAGCATGTATCAGAAGATACTCGACTTGATGTATGGCCTACTGAGTCAATCAGTCAGCATGTATCAGAAGATATTCGACTTGATGTAGGGCCTACTGAGTCAATCGGTCAGCATGTATCAGAAGATACTCGACTTGATGTAGGGCCTACTGAGTCAATCGGTTAGCATGTATCAGAAGATACTCGACTTGATGTAGGGCCTACTGAGTCAATCAGTCAGCATGTATCAGAAGATACTCGACTTGATGTAGGGCCTACTGAGTCAATCAGTCAGCATGTATCAGAAGATACTCGACTTGATGTAGGGCCTACTGAGTCAATCAGTCAGCATGTATCAGAAGATACTCGACTTGATTTAGGGCCTACTGAGTCAATCGGTCAGCATGTATCAGAAGATACTCGACTTGATGTAGGGCCTACTGAGTCAATCAGTCAGCATGTATCAGAAGATACTCGACTTGATGTAGGGCCTACTGAGTCAATCAGTCAGCATGTATCAGAAGATACTCGACTTGATGTATGGCCTACTGAGTCAATCAGTCAGCATGTATCAGAAGATACTCGACTTGATGTATGGCCTACTGAGTCAATCAGTCAGCATGTATCAGAAGATATTCGACTTGATGTAGGGCCTACTGAGTCAATCGGTCAGCATGTATCAGAAGATACTCGACTTGATGTAGGGCCTACTGAGTCAATCGGTTAGCATGTATCAGAAGATACTCGACTTGATGTAGGGCCTACTGAGTCAATCAGTCAGCATGTATCAGAAGATACTCGACTTGATGTATGGCCTACTGAGTCAATCAGTCAGCATGTATCAGAAGATACTCGACTTGATGTATGGCCTACTGAGTCAATCAGTCAGCATGTATCAGAAGATATTCGACTTGATGTAGGGCCTACTGAGTCAATCGGTCAGCATGTATCAGAAGATACTCGACTTGATGTAGGGCCTACTGAGTCAATCGGTTAGCATGTATCAGAAGATACTCGACTTGATGTAGGGCCTACTGAGTCAATCAGTCAGCATGTATCAGAAGATACTCGACTTGATGTATGGCCTACAGAGTCAATCAGTCAGCATGTATCAGAAGATACTCGACTTGATGTAGGGCCTACTGAGTCAATCAGTCAGCATGTATCAGAAGATACTCGACTTGATGTAGGGCCTACTGAGTCAATCAGTCAGCATGTATCAGAAGATACTCGACTTGATGTATGGCCTACTGAGTCAATCAGTCAGCATGTATCAGAAGATACTCGACTTGATGTATGGCCTACTGAGTCAATCAGTCAGCATGTATCAGAAGATACTCGACTTGATGTAGGGCCTACTGAGTCAATCAGTCAGCATGTATCAGAAGATATTCGACTTGATGTAGGGCCTACTGAGTCAATCGGTCAGCATGTATCAGAAGATACTCGACTTGATGTAGGGCCTACTGAGTCAATCAGTCAGCATGTATCAGAAGATACTCGACTTGATGTAGGGCCTACTGAGTCAATCAGTCAGCATGTATCAGAAGATACTCGACTTGATTTAGGGCCTACTGAGTCAATCGGTCAGCATGTATCAGAAGATACTCGACTTGATGTAGGGCCTACTGAGTCAATCAGTCAGCATGTATCAGAAGATACTCGACTTGATGTAGGGCCTACTGAGTCAATCAGTCAGCATGTATCAGAAGATACTCGACTTGATGTAGGGCCTACTGAGTCAATCAGTCAGCATGTATCAGAAGATACTCGACTTGATGTAGGGCCTACTGAGTCAATCAGTCAGCATGTATCAGAAGATACTCGACTTGATGTAGGGCCTACTGAGTCAATCAGTCAGCATGTATCAGAAGATACTCGACTTGATGTAGGGCCTACTGAGTCAATCAGTCAGTATGTATCAGAAGATACTCGACTTGATGTACGGCCTACTGAGTCAATCGGTCAGCATGTATCAGAAGATACTCGACTTGATGTAGGGCCTACTGAGTCAATCGGTCAGCATGTATCAGAAGATACTCGACTCGATGTAGGGCCTACTGAGTCAATCGGTCAGCATGTATCAGAAGATACTCGACTTGATGTAGGGCCTACTGAGTCAATCAGTCAGCATGTATCAGAAGATACTCGACTTGATGTAGGGCCTACTGAGTCAATCAGTCAGCATGTATCAGAAGATACTCGACTTGATGTAGGGCCTACTGAGTCAATCAGTCAGCATGTATCAGAAGATACTCGACTTGATTTAGGGCCTACTGAGTCAATCGGTCAGCATGTATCAGAAGATACTCGACTTGATGTAGGGCCTACTGAGTCAATCAGTCAGCATGTATCAGAAGATACTCGACTTGATGTAGGGCCTACTGAGTCAATCAGTCAGCATGTATCAGAAGATACTCGACTTGATGTATGGCCTACTGAGTCAATCAGTCAGCATGTATCAGAAGATACTCGACTTGATGTAGGGCCTACTGAGTCAATCAGTCAGCATGTATCAGAAGATACTCGACTTGATGTAGGGCCTACTGAGTCAATCAGTCAGCATGTATCAGAAGATACTCGACTTGATGTAGGGCCTACTGAGTCAATCAGTCAGCATGTATCAGAAGATACTCGACTTGATGTAGGGCCTACTGAGTCAATCGGTCAGCATGTATCAGAAGATACTCGACTTGATGTAGGGCCTACTGAGTCAATCGGTCAGCATGTATCAGAAGATACTCGACTTGATGTAGGGCCTACTGAGTCAATCAGTCAGCATGTATCAGAAGATACTCGACTTGATGTAGGGCCTACTGAGTCAATCGGTCAGCATGTATCAGAAGATACTCGACTCGAAGTTATGTTGGGTTAATATGAATACAGGATTAACTAGTTAAATTCTAATCAGAGGGAAGATGATAATGTCTGTTGAAGTCGTTGTCTGGGCTTAAACCTTTAGACAATTGGTCTCCAGCTAAGGCTTGTAGCGTACATTTCATTGGCTGAACTTGCGTGGGATGAATATCCGTTACTGACAGACAAAACTATTTTGTTATTATGCATGTGCTGGGCTCATTCTCTGATTGGATAGCCTTCCGGTTGCCTTCAGAGAAGCTTCCATAAAATGAGCTGCGTGCCTAAAATCCTCGGCTTGTTTGATTTATCGGTCAACGGGTCAACTGGGTTAGTCTTCTGTTTGTGGTAAATCTTCAGATACGGGTTGATGAAACACTTAATAATTTTTTATAGTTTATACTTATAGTATTATTTTTATTATTATTATTGAAAGATATTTTAACTATTAAAGTCTTTATGGACGATCACTAAATTCAGACTTTTATCATAATTTACAATAAGCCTCTAGCCTCTAGTCGAGTATCTTATATCTTTATATTAATATAATTATCTTTATTGTGTAATTGTCAATGTATTTATAATTACTGCTGATTGACTATTGCTTAATTAAATAATGTTTAATTGCTATGTCTTATCTCCATGTGAACTAGTATCCTATAAAGTAGTAATCTTCACACTCAATTCATTCCGCAGTCAGAGTGATACTGCTAGCTAATCGTATCCCTTGTTTAATAACAACAGAGGTTAGAGTCACACGACTATGTGAAGAATCTGAGCAAGTTGTTTGCGCACCACACGAGCCAGAGAATTTTGGATGAGTTGAAGCCTGTTGACTTTATGGTCGGGGATACCTGCAAAAACCGAGTCGGCGCAATCGAGAAGATATAGTAGACAAAAAGAATGCTATGGTCTGTGGCATGCCTTTTGTAAGAGCAGGTATTACGTGACCTATAATTGTCGTAATATCACAGAAACATTTACAAATGTTTGCTATGTGGGGTCGAAATGTTACATTACTCTCCAGAGTCGCATCAAGTGTTTTGGCAGTTTCTATTATTGGAACAATTATAGTGCCTTGTATACTTGCTTAACGACACTTTTTCATATCGAAGATGATCAGTGTCGGAGGCAGAGTACATGTTGCAACCTCGTACTCCACGTTTATATTGCGACCGAGCCACCCGCAGTAAAGATCCGAGAAATTAATCTCTGATAAACCGACCGACCTGGAATCGAACCCGGGCCGCCGACGTGGAGAGCGGGCTACCAACCCACTCGGCCACTCAGGATCTCTGTAATTATAGTGCCAGCAATGTCAAACCTCTAGGCCTCTCAAGTTCCGCCTCGGATTAAAGCCAGTTCTAACAAATTTCGGATCGCATTTACGTATTGGATACTTTTATGATCTGCAATTGAGTGATAGAAAGGCGACACTGGCTGAAGATTTTCTTCTCATGTCGTAGGAATCGTAGAACATGGGATCGCTAATGAACCTCAGCCAATAAGAGATTGAATGAGAATGGAAACAATGCATTCGTGTCAGCCAAGCATGATTCCTTTTATTTGGCTGGATGTGTATGGCGAAGCAGAACTATGCTTTGACTGCACAGCTGAAATTTTAACTTTCCTTAACAGATCTGTCCGTCACAGAGTAATTTTACACTGACCATCTTCGGCATACTGTTTGACCATAAAGTGATAGGCTATAACGCTGATTGGTGAAGTGAAGATTGTAAATAATAAAGGGCCAAGTACAGGCCCATGTGAAACACCAACAGCACCGGGAGAAGAATCAGAAGACAGAAGGAAACCATCACCCAATTCCTGAGACAGATTACAAACGTAGAGAGCCATCCAATTTAAGACAGTCCTTGACTTCTCGCCTCACTAGAAATATACGGGGTCTCTGAGGTTCTTGACATTTCAGTTCGGCTGAAACCTTTTGAACTTCCTATTGTTGACGACGATGATGATGATGATACACGAGAAGTCTAGCGTATAAATTTACACTGGTATTTCCATATGGTTTGTGCTCGATTGTCTATGAGTTAGCGTGCTGGACTGTCAATCCAGCATCCTGGAGGGTACATCGCAGTGTTTTCACACGGCTCTGCATACAGCTCTCTTTTACTTACGACGTCCACGACTGCCGAGCGCATAAAACGCACACAATTTTATCTGGAAATAGATCGATGAATGCGACGTCTATGTTATCCAACCGGAATGTTACCTTGGATACAGTGTAGACCGATAACCTAGAAGTACTTGTGTTATTAGCCAGTGACAGCAAAAATTAGCTTCTAGTGGTAAAACGTCGCCTATAGTATAAATACGCATGGGGGGGCCGTGGCGCTTTGGATAACATCTGGCACAGAGACCGAGAGGTACCGAGTTCGAGCCCCATTGGGCGGATAAGCTTTGTAGGCTGCTATTAGCGCCATTGTATTGCAAGCTGTCTGTTCTGTTAGTTCAGTTAGTAGTTAAAATTTCAATTGCATAACATGTAAATGTACAGCGCAGTGCGTTTGTCAGGCGCTTATTCAAGAAAAGATATTATTATTATTATTATTATTATTATTATTATTATTATTATTATAAACTTCGAATGCCGACGCTACGAACAGGCTATGTTGTCTGTTGACTTTGACCATGCAGTCCTCCTAGCGCTTTAGCTATGCTTACAACCGATGGCCGCATACATTATAACCGGCTGTATCTGATACTCACAGGTATACGGTGAGGTTAAAGTTGGCTGCAGCTGCTCAGTCACGTACACTTGTACAGCCACGGCTGTGAGCATAGCTAGAATATAGTAGCCTACGCTGCGCTCCAATTTCAGCCTTAACTAGGTCGTTTTGCATTAGTCGCATTCCTTTTTGACCAAGTTTCGTCCGAAGAATAATTCGAGACAGAATTACCTTAAACGGAAATCACCTCTTATCCCGACCCGTCGAAAGCAAACAAAGTCTGGTAAAAGCCTGTAGAACAAAATATACGAAAACCAGATTGGGATTGCCAATTGATCAATGCCTCATTTTTGTGAATTTTTCTAAAGCCTTATGCCATTACAGAAGAGATCACGAGACCCGGCTAACTCTGCAGTCCTTGAGCCATTAAACAAAGGATAACACCAGGCTAACTCTGGTTGTCATTGTATATTAAATAAGGGATAAGATATGGCTAGCTCTAGCGGCCGTATCCATTGTTTCACTAAACAATGGATACGACCCCGCTAACTCCCTCTGTCCTTGGGTCATTAAGCAAATTAAGGGATAACACCCATCAACTCGAGAGTTCCTTCGGCCATTACACACGTGATAAGACCGGGTTAACTCTGGCGACCCTTGGGCCATTAAGCAATGGATAAGAAGCCTTCTTACAAGATCTCTGACCTTCAGACCTCGTTCTAAATCTTCTATCTTCTCTTGATGACATTCTGTCTTCCTACAATACCAATCTCTCCGGGCTCCTTGACAAGCAAATCCGGCTCCCACTCTAACAACCCTTGATATAATTCCTATCTCCAGGTCCTCAGATCTTTCCGTCGACGACTTGAGCGACTTACAAACGAACTCGTGATTCTTAACTGCTCTCTGCGCTAAAATCGGCCACAAATAAATACCATCACCTTCTGGCTATGGCTAAAAATAGGTTTAACTCCTCATTAGTTAACTCCCGTTCCTCTAATCCTGAACTTCTCTGAAAAACTATTAACCAACTCCTCCATCGGAACTCCTCAAGCCAACTTCCAAGTTCTCTTCCACTTTCTTCAATAGCTGAGTCGTTTTGTTCCTTCTTCTCTGGCAAAATTACCATCCTCCGTCTCTCTCTTCAATCACTACTCTCAAAAACCACCATCGATTCGCCTCCAGATACTCCTTCCACCACTCACGACCGTCCACCCTCCCCACCTCGATCATCATTATCTGTCTTCCAACCAACGTCAGAGACTAAAATATCCCATCTGTTACAATCTCTTCCAAATAAGCAGTGCAAACTCGACCCTATACCTACATTCTTACTCAAAGACTGCGCATCTATTCTTGTTCCCATCATCACCAAAATAATCAACCTATCCTTGTCTACTGGTAACTTCTCCCTCATCTTCAAACATTCTTTAGTCACTGCACTCCTCAAGAAACCATCACTTGATAAAGAAATCCATTCAAACTACAGACCTGTCTCCAACGTGTCATTCATCTCTAAACTAACCGAAAGTATAGTCCTGTCTCGGATCAATGACTACCTAACTTCAAATTCAATCCTTAGCCCACACCAGTCCGGTTTTACCAAGCGACATTCAACCGAAACCCTCCTCACTTCTTTCTATAGTAAACTTGTTTCTACCATCTCTTATTAACAAGTCTTCTGTCTTTGCCTGCTTGATATTTCTGCAACCTTCGACATCATTGACCCCATTAGATTACTCCAACGGCTGTCTACCTGGTTCAGTTTTTGTGACACTGCCCTCCTCTGGATTCAGTCATATCTCTCTTCCCGCTCCTTCTCTGTTAAAACATCGGAAACGTCATCGCAATCATGCCCTCTCACCTGTGATGTTCCGCAAGGTTCTGTTATCGGGCTTCTCTTGTTCATACTCTACACTACTCCACTCAGCTCACTCATCAAAGCATACGCAGTCGACCGTCATCAATATGCTGACGACACCCATATTCATCTCTTTCACTCCGAGCAGCTTCTCCGACTCCATAGGTCATCTTCTCCACGTGGTTACCAAAAGCTACTCCTGGAATACCTCAAATTTCCTTGCATGAACCCTTATAAAACTGAATTCATACTTATAGGTCTCCGTGAGAAACGCAAATAATTCCAGATTCCTCTATTTCCCTCAGCCTTGACTCTGTATCCACCCACACATTCATTGCAAATTCTGCGGTCGGGAACTTAGGTGATAATTATTCTTGACAAAAACGTCAGATTCTCCGATCACATCAACCGCTCTTGCTTCAATGCTTCATGCATATCCGTGACCTTCCCAGAATCCGCTCTATACTCGATTTAAAAACTGCATCTCCAATCTGTAGTTCACGCTAAATTAGACTACTGCAATTCTCTTTTCCTGAATATTTACAGACATCACCCAAATGAACCGTCTCCAAGCCATACGGAATGCCCTCGCTCGTGCTGTCACCAAAACCCCCCAACACTACCACATGACCACTGTCCTGAAATCACTCCACTGGCCCAAAATATCTGAACGAATAGAATATAAAGTCCTATCACTCACTTACAACACACTTCAATTCTCCCAGTCCTCCTATCTCCGTCACTTGTTTACAGTCTAACCACTTCGTTCAACCCGTTCCTCTTCCACTCGAACATTGTTCCGCACTTCCGTCACCCCATCACTTAGATCTACAAATCGCTCCATAGCCATAGCTGTACCGCCTCTTCGGAACAAACACCCGCCAGTGTACGACAAATATCCCATCCGACAAACTTACCAAAACCTCACCTCTTGCTATCTTTCCACAGGTCTTTCACTCAGAACTGAAAATACCGCTCTTTCACAAATCTTATCCCGATACGCCTCGCCATGTAAACTCTGAACATCATCTACCTTATAGCCGCCTGACTGTCTACCTGACCAGTTACGTAACTAGGACTTCTCGTTTGGGGAGGGGGCTTTAAGGCTTGAGCATGGCCACTGCGGTAGCCCGAGCCTATAGTGGAGCCGTGGGCTTGATTAATTTTGGGGCTTCAACTTCGCTTGGGGGCTTAAGCCCCCCCCCCACAAGCCCAACGCTATAGTTACGTCCCAGTGCCTGACTCTCCGGAACTTAGCCCAACACCCTGCCTATCGATTTTGTTTTGACTGAGCGCCTGTGAATAATCTGATTTCCGCGACTTCACTTCTGTTGGTGTTGTATACCAAATCTCGAGTTAACGATTACGATTACGATTACGAAGACCAGGCTAACTGTCCAAATACCACATAATGCACTGAAAGAGAAACAAAGGCATACGAAGACTGGGCTGAATAAACGACGTAAATTATGTAGACACGAAAACATTTGGACTAGCATTGAATAGTGCAGCAGACATGACAAAGGACAGAGGACAATGGAAAACGAGTTTTTAAACGAGATCAAATTAGAAAGGCCAATTTAGTTTACGACCTATGCTGCTATATTATCTATTCATGGGGATGGATATTAGGGTGCATCATGTGCCCCAAAATATTTCAAAAGTGTCTGTCCCTATTTCATTTCTTTTCCTATTACTAAAAAAGTGTGTTTACCAAAATTTAACAATATTCTGACATATTCTAGGTATCCCACCCAACAATTGAAGTTTTACATTAGCGAACAATTACGAGGATTCATACAAGTCACACATATCATGCCGCAATAATACTTTAAAGAATGTTCCAATAGTTCTTATCATTGACAATGCTGCATTAGTCAATGGCCATCTCCAGAAGTATTGCAAAGATTTTAAAAAGTGAATTTTTTTAATTACTATCATATTGTAAAAAGACAGTCATGTTGCAAAGTCATTACGTGTCATGCGTATAATGAATATCGTCGCTCGTTGGTTGTGATGCGTCTGCATGGACTGGACTGTCTTTGCCGGTCTTGAAGCACAACTTGAAGCAAATCTTGATAATGCTCTTTAATCTTTGGTGCTGACAGAAAATCCGAGCTGAGCTTCACTCCTCTTTCAGCACAGTCATTGATTACATTGATTACAATGAGTGCTTCAATGTTTGTCATAGCGGCTTGGTAGTCGTTGCGGTTCGACCAGTCAGACACATCTTCATTGAGGAACCGAGTATCAACTTGTTATATTTCAATCATACATTGTATGCCACGAGTCATGCCATGTATGCTACAAGATCGGCAAGAGTTGTTATAACTGTGATCACAAGACATCTGGAAATGTAGGTTTTCCAAAGACCAAGCCAAATCTGTCCTACAGTCATTGCAAGCTTGCTGTTGGCTTAACTGCAAGCAGGTGATTAGCAAGTGCATGGCATTCAGTGGCAGGGGCGTTATTGCTGCACAGTGGTGCAAGCGGTACCATTTCTGCCGTTAAGTACCACAAATGCCGCTTGTGCACCTGTGCATACACCAAGTCATATTGCAAGAATGAATGGTACAGCTTCAAGTCATTCCATGGTGCATCAGTCACCTAACCGAAAGTCCCACCAAAAGCTGTTACCAGAGTAACAAAATACACAATCTCTCCCTTTTGTGATTGCTGCTGTGTCGTTATTGTGTTTTCTGGAAGCTCTGCAATATGTGGCTTAAAAAGACAAATCTTGATAGAATAAATAATTTTTGCGATCCATCTGGCCGTGTGAAGTGTTCCAGGTTGCTTGAACGTGACTTTATGTCCTACATCTCCATGAAGAAACAAGAGGCAGAGTTCTTCAGATTCCTTATATTCATTCATGTGAAGAGACAATGCCTAAAAATAATTCTGCGAAACACGTTCTTTGCATATATCAATAAAGGGTTTTGCATTCTTACTGGATCCAGCATCGTCAAAGCGTGACAGTCTCTCTGTTGCTGACCGATGTGTCTCGAGAAGCTTGAAGTTCTTACGAAGCATGTCTGTTGCAGAAAATGGTGCCGCTTGTACTGTGCAGCAATAACGTCCCAGTCACTGAACGCCATGCACTTGCTAATCACCTGCTTGCAGTTAAGCCAACAGCAAGCTTGCAATGACTGTAGGACATATTTGGCTTGGTCTTAGGAAAACCTACATTTCCAGTTGACTTGTGATCACAGTTATAACAACTCTTGCCGATCTTGTAGAGGCTGACTCATGGCATACAATGTATGTTTGAAATATTACAAGTTGATACTCGGTTCCTCAATAAAGATGTGTTCGACTGGTCGAACCGCAACGACTACCAAGCCGCTATGACAAACATTGAAGCACTCATTGTAATCAATGTAATCAATGACTGTGCTGAAAGAGGAGTGAAGCTCAGCTCGGATTTTCTGTCAGCACCAAAGATTAAAGAGCATTATCAAGATTTGCTTCAAGTTGTGCTTCAAGACCGGCAAAGACAGTCCAGTCCATGCAGTGCAGACGCATCACAACCAACGAGCGACGATATTCATTATAGGCCTACGCATGACATGTAATGACTTTGCAACATGAAAGTCTTTTTACAATATGATAGTAATTAAAAATTTTCACTTTCTAAAATCTGTGCAATGCTTCTGGAGATGGCCATTGACTAATGCAGCATTGTCAATGATAAGAACTATTGAAACATTCTTTAAAGTATTATTGCTGCATGATATGTGTAACTTGTATGAATCCTCGTAATTGTTCGCTATTGTAAAACTTCAATTATTGGGTGGGATACCTAGAATATGTCAGAATATTGTCAACTTTTGGTAAACACACTTTTTTAGAAATAGGAAAAGAAATGAAATAGGGACAGACACTTTTGAAATATTTTGGGGCACATGATGCACCCTAATGGATATAGTATGCTGAGCGTCACACTACTCTGTGTTTTTCAGATTAGTTGAGTTAGAAATAACTGAACTATATTTGCGACCGCCATTACTCCGTCCACCTTCGTATAAACTATAAGCAAAAAGACATAACGCTAACGCCTTACAAAATGATTGCCTAGGATCTAGAGTTCTAGACCAGTCAACACCAATGTTACTATGACTATACAAAATTCACATAGACCTGCCATTGTTAATTTGAATCCTATTACTAGCGATTTTCAAGCAGAACTGTTGAATTAGGTCAAGTGATGTGTTCGCAGGTTTCAGCTAACGGATGCACAGGTTTAACTCTGCGAAATTTCGATGGTCTTTTTTGTTTCTTATACAGGATACATGCACATAATTCAACAGATTATTTCAACGTATAATAGCTTTCAAATGATTACCTTGATCGAAAAGAAGTTTAATAATCTCCACGAAGTATTTCTGCTCTACTATAGATTTAATACCCGGATGCTCTGCGCTTTCGCTTTTCGCGGTATTTTTAGTCAGTCGTTCACATCAGTCAAGCGTGGAAATTTTACACTGGGATTTCCATATGGTTTAGCATATAGCTGGGTCTTCGCAGTGTTTGCACAGTTGCACACGGCCCTCATACGCACACGGGTCTCGCATGCAGCCTACTCCTGCTGCAAGCCGCATTATTTGCACACAGTTGTTTGCACACGCTTTATCGGATAATAAAGCGCGGACATTGGATTCGCGTTCGTAAAACATTGGTTGTGTAAACATCGACTGTACAGTAGGCTACTGCAAGCTGAATATAATCCGGGGCACAGCCACTCTAACTTTCGAGCTGAAAAGTTAGGCTATGTCTCGAAAAATCATAGACAAAGGTTGACAGAACAATGACAACTAATCCTATCATAATTATTATGTCTGGTGGAAAGAAGTCGATGATGCTTATAAATTATGTTAATGAGATTTTCCGCAGTAACAGTAATTATGAGAAAATTGTGTTGCCGTATATAAACCAGGCAGAATAATGCGCTTGCTAGCGCCAGACAGTTTATGGCTATGAACGACAGTGGTTCTGCTTTTATCAGACACGTCTATAACGCGTGCAGCTGAAGCAGTTGTCAGATGTCTCACAAACGACCTCTGGTATAAAATAATACGTTGATCTGAGCTATTATTTTCTGCAAGACAATTTGCGCATGATTGTTCTTGTCATTGTATTACTGCCAGTACAGTAGTAGGCCCTAACCATTAATTCGAAATCTATTAATTTTAGACTAGCTACTCACCATTTTGTAGTCCCCTAGAGTAGACCAGCATTTCCCAAAGTGGGTTCCGCGGTGTGAACACAGGGGTTCCGAGAAAAGTTGTAATTAAAAGAAATTTTATTGAGATATTTTATTGGAATAAAACATTTCAAACAGTTTTTAAAACGTACACAAACAGTTTAAAACTGCGGTCAGTCGTCTTCTGTCTTTTGTCCCAGTGAGCGATAATACGAACTTTCAGTGCCCATTAGCAATCCAGTAACTATTAATAGACATCTCACAAATGGACCTAGGCCTACGTAGGTCAGAGCTGTAAGTCTGAAAATGGACGCAGTCATCTTTGTTATTGTAACCTCGACGAAGAAGCTTCAAGGCAGAAGTTAAAAAGTCAGATAATCGTACAGCAATATTAGCAATTATTTTATTTTATTTTGCTGGTATAAAAAATTGAGTAACTGTCACATGAACTGTCACATAAAAACACTGGGGTTCTTCTATGCTGACGAGGATAAGAAAGAGCTTAGATGGCTATGAAAAGTCGGTAAATTCAACAGCAGTCCACCTCCTCTTACTCCTCCCCTCCCTTCCCCATCCCTCGTTCTACCCTTCTCCATTTGCCCCACCTCCCACCCCTCCCCTGCCACTCTCTCTGCGGCTCTGCCACTCCCCTGCCACTCCTCCTGCCACTTTCCTCCTATTGACTCAATCGTTCTCTGTATCTTCGGATTCGCTCTCTTGCCTGATGACGTAGGTTCCTCATCATCCAAAGTCCTGCGATTAGGGATCTGATCCTAAAAGGAGTCAAAGACATGAGCAAGAAATGCCTTTTTCTTCTATTATTACGCAAAGGGATGGAGGCAGGGAGGCAGAAGGCAGACAGGCAGAAGGCAGACAGGCAGACAGGCAGGTAGTTAGGGAGGCAGACAATCAGAGACAGATGTCGCCCTAGTGCCTACGCCGGAGCTCGCGTTACAGAAATGTTGACTTCATCAAAGACGTTTATCTTCTATCATTAATACGCTATGTAAACTAGTGCAGAGTGCAAAACACTCCCTCTGCCACTCCCATCCTATTGACTCAATCGTTCTCTGTATTTTCAGATTCGCTCTGATAAGCCACAGCGTATGGTAAACTTATTCAATATCTATGACTTCTTTAAAGCGAAGGTTTTGCAAAATTCAGAAAAACTGAAATGCTAGTAAAAATATTTAATTTCGGGGGGTGTTTAAACACCCAAAACACCCCCCTAAATACGGCCTTGCTTCTTTCTGCCTCTGCTTTTTCCGCCAGAACCTCATACAATAATAACTATTTATATAGACGATTGTGTTGGACTGGCTTCTTGAACCAAAATGATACCGATATGTAATTTTAACCTTAAACTGGACTTGCTTCCTGTAGCCATGTCAGGTCAGTATTACTAGAGTGATCAGATATATCGATGTAATACGGGATATATTTGTTTGTTTGAAACGCTGGATGAAAAGTGAGTTTATTTTCGACTCAAAGTGTAAACATTAACTTTAACATTAATTCCATAAAATTTTCCGACGATCAGTTGTTTCTTTTCTTCGTCGTAACACAATCTAAGTGGATAATGGATCGTCGTTTCTTCTTCTTCTTCTGTTGGACAAAGAATTCGATTCCATTTAAGGTCGGAATCCAAGAGAATCACTCTATTATTCTGAGAGTCAGCCACAAACACTCGATCGTCTGAATCGAGCGAGAGATGCCAAGGCTTATTCAGTTGTTGTGTTTCATTTGAAGGAACAAAACGACGGATGACCATCTGTCCATCTCTGGATAATTCACATATGGCACCAATAATTCTCTTCTTCTTTCTCTCGCTTGATCCACTCTTCTTCTCTTTCTCTTCCACTCTCTCCCTCTTCCCTCCCTCTTCCTCCTTCCCATCTTCCTCCTCATCTTCCTCCTTCTCCACTTTGATTGAATTTCTCCAATTTGACCCACTCTCTCCCTTTATTTCTTCCCCCAACTCTTCGTCATCCTTCTCCACCCTCTTCTCCTCCATATCTTCATTCTCCCCTTCTTCCACCTCTCCCTCTGTTGCTTCCTCCTCTTCCTCTTTCACCACTTTGATTGAATTTTTCCCACGTGACCCACTGTCTCCCTCTTTTTCTTCCTCTCGCTCTTCGTCCTCTTCCCCCTTCTTCTCCTCCGCTTCGTTCTGCTGCTCCTTCTCTTCCTCCTCCCCCTCCTCCTTTTCCTCCTCTTCCTTCTCCTCCTCTTTCTCGTCCTCCTCCTCCTCGTCTTGCTCCTCCAAATTCTCCAAGTAACTGATGATGAAATTCCCGATGGATGTTTCCACTGCGTGATAAAGGGTCCTGATGTCTCTTGGTAACTGAATGGATCGAATAAGTTCTGCGTCTGATCCGTAGATCATAAGAGAGGACGATGAATCATTGACCACCAACAACTGACCTTTACTGGACACTGACAGAGTCCATGGCTTATAATCAGTGGTCAGCCATTTGATGATTTTGTTTTGGTCATCTGTTTCTCTTTTTATCTTCCAGACGCATTTCCCATATAGTCAGAGACGTACAGACAAATTTCCTTCTCACTGGATCCAATGTCAACGGGATCTTTAATCTTTTTTATTTCAATTTTCTTCCGAAAATGAAATGGATTTCGATCCTCAAAGACACGAATTACATTTGTACCAGTGGAAAAGGAAGATGGTCGGCAGAGGACGTAGATTTCACTTCGCAGTTTAGTTACTCCATACACATCATCATCTCTTCCTACGTCGATTGCCTGAATGAAGTTGATGGAAATCGGACGCATGACTGAAATAAAAATAAAATTATTACGGTATTGATAACCAGCTCTAATACAGACAATTAAGTTAACTTAATAATGGACTGTTCATGTTAGCTTATTTATATATTTACATATTAACGAGCATTTCTATAATTATTTGTTTAATTTTCAATTATTTATTTCTTCGCTCTCATTATTTTGTTGTAGCTTCGACTTTTGTTACCTACTTAGTATCTGGCAAATTTGTGCTCATTCAATGACTTCGATTTAAGACTAAACTAAAAACAAAATTATAATAACTACTATTTATTTCTCATTGTTTCTATTATACTATAAATAGTAGTATTAGGTGCATTAAAAATATTTCTGTATGTTTCTTTATATTTATTTAGTATTATCTCTACTTATTTCAAATGGCTCTAAATCTGTAATTAACTGTTCATCCTACTGTTGCTGTTTATCTGTTGACCTTATTCGTTGTTTGTCTCTAACTGTCTTTCGATCTCTTCCGTTGTTCTCCTGTTACCTCCTTCTGTACCTGTCTTCTAATGGACTTTGACTTCGACTACATTATCGATTGTTGCCTTGTGTATCATTATTATTATATATTATTAGAACGGCGCTATAGAAATCGTTAGATTAGATTCGTCTAACACGCTCTTTTCGTGTTTTATTAAAACGGCGCTATATAAGTCGCTCCTCATCAATTAGCATCCATCCATTCTCTTTTTTTCTGTTGGTTTACCATCTCGCGAATAACCTGAATATGTTACTGTCCAATATTATATCATCCTGCCCCTGTTTTTCATGTCTGTATCTTTTCATACTTTCATTCTCCGTCTCTCTAGCTTATTCTAGATTTTTCTGTCTTGATGCTCTCTACAGTTTTACTCTTAACCTCAATATTTTATTTCTGGTTTCTTCTGATGTCTTAGTCTTACTTTATCACGATAGGCTACTATGGGAGTCAAGTAGTTTGCCGCTAATAATTACACCGTCTGAGAACCTTTCTACGTATAATATAAGGCTCCTCTGAGAACCTTATCTCCGTATAAAATAAGGCTTCTCTCTCCTTAACTATCTGCCGAGTCTCTATTTCCAAATATTTTTTATAATTATTAATAAAAAATGACGGCTTTTATTGTCAGTTTGAGCATCCTGCTGATTTTAACTATAGCGCATTGTTCGCCATTTCATTAATCTAAGTCCTATACATGTATGAAAATTCATGTTTTAAGTTTTCCTTTATAATGAGTGTGTTTAAAGAACTTGCCAACTGCTTTCTTGAATTGATTGCTGTCAACGTTGATCACTTTAGACTGGTCAATTTCCGGAATATTTGCAAGACCAAATAAGACATCTGTCAGCTGATTCGATTCGTACAGCATCTGAATATGTTCAAGAGCTGCTTGTGAATGACACCAGATCCAAACGACAACAGTCTGTCTGTCAAAATCAGAGTTCAGGATATCTATGCCTTCCTCCCTCAGTTGACTCATGAGTTTATCAGTTTGTCGTGACCACGGTTTGGTTCGGTTTCGAAGGTCTTCGATATTTTCATGCAAAAGTAGTTGTGCTTCACTAGACGTTGTACACTTCGCACTCCGATATTGCACTTCAACTTTCATTACCTCTACAAGCAGAAACATATTTCAATAAACAACTAATTTCTTAGACGTAACTCCAGTTAACTGCTGTTGAATTTAATCAATTACAATTGAGGTACGAATTGAGATAAAGAATATTTCTTAGGTTGTAGACCCGCCACCAATTCGGCTTTTATTCTCATTTAATGTCTCAAATTAGACATTTGATATCGTTTCGCAGAATATGCAATTGAACTCCTCATTATGAACGTGAATATGATTTTCAGAGAAATTGTCATCATTGATCAAGTAGTTTAAAAAAGTTAAGGTAGAGTACTGTCCCGTTAAGATTAGGTACAATTAAAAACTAATGGCAGTGAAATAACGTTCTCTTTGGATTTGGAACTAACGGCGGACAAGAGGAAGCTGATCATAATTATTTGACCTGGCATAATGAAGTGTAGATGACTTGAAAGTAGAAGTCAACAAAGTAACATGATGTTAGACCACGAAACACCTTGGACCAGTGCGGCAGTTTCAGGTTTAATATATAGTTAAAACTCATATATTATTTAAAGGCATAGAGATGCATCTAAATAATTTCCTTATTTAACCAATTGTAGGCCTGTTTACTGTTGCTTCCACTTCCATCAGAGCTCACTTTCCACATGGCGGCCGTAATAAAGTACCAGAATTCTTCTATAAATTTTCCTCACAATTCAAGGTCTCCCTAAATGTATACCGTTAAATGTGTGACCTTTTATACGAGGCTCTAGTCCCATGTAATACCGAAATCATAAGACTTTTCAACGGGTTTTCGTGATAATGAATTTTGCATTGATAAGTACCTAACAGGATTTGATTATAAAAATACGGAATTATTTATAAAATGTCTTGGAACGTTCTTGATGTAATTCGATATAAATGTTAATGTAGTATTCTAATATTCAAATTTTGTTAACGCATTGTCCTTTAGATAAAGCTTTGATTGTAAACCTCCTCCGTTTTCGATGATCCTTGCCACAGTCTTCTGGTTCGTTTGCCGAAGACATTTGACGAAATTGGAATACATTGTCTCGTCGAAAGATCTCATCTGGTGCAAAATCTCGGAGTTCTTATCTTGTTTGGAACGTTGTCGTTGAATGAAGTGACTTTGTTCTTTCTTTTTGTTATCATTGCAGTTTGAACGTTGTCGTTGTATGAAGTGTCTTTGCTTTTCCGTTATGCAATTGAAAGACAACATCGAAGAAATTAACTTGTAATTTGATTGGATATTGTCCAAGAGATAATTTCGATTGTTTTTGACGATTGCAGAACCTTTTCTGGTTTTTCCATAGAAATCTAAAATTCAAAACTAATATTGCTTTTGAATGACAACACAGCTTTGTTACATTAGCAGGTAAACACTCTGAACGAAATAAATATAAACTTTGTTGTTTGCTGGATTTTGATTGTAAAAAGATAATAAAGTCGATTCCTAGGCCTATCTAAAAATACATAATAATGCACCTGTAAGGCTAAAGTCTATATTTCTTGTTATCAAATATTTTTTAAGATTCATGCAAGAGAAAAAACCTCGTCAATATTTCATACACATTGGGTGAAGAGATGCGAATGTAAAATTATATAATATGACATTTATATAGCGCTTACATCGATGCAATAGCAAAGCTCTGTTGTGTTTTGCACTCAAGTGACGAGGAACAATAAATGCGCTATTTGCACAATTCTACAGTTTCAGCAGACCCGCACTGACCCATAAGCAGCTGGCAACTAAGGGCTTCTAAGCATTGGTGAATCTATCCGACGCAGGGTCTCTTTGCTAGATGTCTTGTGCATTTACCTTACGATTTGTCATCCAATGAGCTCTATATTAGGAGATGACTGGGAGGAAAAGCGTTGGCGGCTTTAACTTCCTCCTGCATTCCATATTAATGCTCAACACGCAACTAGAGCCCCTAGGACATTGGGGTGAGGAAGTGGAGGGTCCATTCTAACTAGTGCCTACGTGGTTGGACCCAGGTGCTGGAATAGCATTCCAAGAACACCACTAAGTCATCCGGCTCTCTGATTCATTCGAAATTGTAACGGCATGTGAATGAAAAATGCTGTAAAATTTCTTCATAGATCAAAAATCCGGCTGTGGGATTCGAAATGTGTGAATGACTCATAAATATTATGTACTCATAACTCATTATGTCTTGTTGTATAACCAGTAATTGTGACAATCCTATAAGCATAGTGGATATGGATATCATTAGTCTAGAGAAGCAATGAACCTTTGAGTCGACGCCAAATTCTTTTCTTAAATCTTGGTCTGGTTAATCGTTGAAACCAACAGAAGTCGACCGCAGCCATCGCTTTGACGACATCTTCGTCTCTTTGATCGAATGAAGGATTTAGTGTCCAATGCAGAAACGACTTTTCTAAGACGACGTCCAACAGCTCCAATGGAAGTTCATTCAACTAATAAACAAAAACCTGAATGCAATGTTTATCGCTTAGTGACTCTACTTAATTAAGTGATTTACTAATTCTTATAAATCGTCCCATGGTCGATTGCAGTTATGATCTTTGGACTACAGAAAAAACTTTTTCAAATAGAGTCATGGATGGCTTTCAGAAAATCATCACTGACCAAAAAGTGAAAAATTGATTGAATTATTTATTCAAATTAAAGGAACAATGTAAAAAGCATCTATCGTCTCGCACTTACAAGACCGACATTTTCGGTGCACGTAAGTGAAAGCGCAATCGTAAATGGTATTTTCACGTCTTACCATAATCTTTTGGCACACAATGAATCCTTATTCTTAAACATTATGGGTTCTTAAACATAATACCGGTGCATCCATAAGTCTATTTTGAATTTCGAATTCTAAAAAGCTACAGGTTATCGATAAATTCGAGTGTGGATCACGGTAACCGACCGTTCGTCATCTAATACGTCGGTCAGTTTGTGGATACGATGAACAAATCCTTATATCAAAATTGTTCAGCGCCATCGATAGGTGCTTGGATTAATAGCAGTTAGCGCACGCGGTTAACGCGTTAAATTTTATGGACGATTAACGCAATTAAAATATTTTTTCGCGACTGCGATTAATTAACCGAACTCTGCAATGCGTGATGTAGGCTATTGTCGAAGGACATGTGAAAAACAAACAGTGGATAAGCTTGGTAATTCTGTACATAAATAATGTCATTAAAATTGGACAAACATCAATAGGCCTACACATTGGGCAATGGTGTCCAGCCATTTGCGCGCAAGACGTTTGCGCGCCGTCGTTTGCGCGCAGTCATTTGCGCGCACCGTCATTTGCGCGTTGGACGTTTGCGCGCCGTCATTTGCGCGCCGTCACAATATGCAAACAAAAGAATCTACGAAATAACCACTTTAATCATATCAAAAAATCTGTATTATTTAGCTGTAAGTTCAGCAACCTATCCATCTGTTATGATATGTTCTTTTTCCCTCTTGGATTCAGTCGTCTCCATCGTTTAACAAGATATAAACAGCTTTGGAATTTTCACAAAGAACCTCTAGTATTTAAACCTTTCTCATATCATATACTGCACAATACGAACTTTGATGTCGCCCTATATTAACCCTGGTCTTGAAATATTTCTAGCTTAGGATACGAATAAGATTACTATTAATAGTCATAGTTTAAGGACTTATAATGAATACACATCAACGCGTCTATATCGTACACATAACACAGGAGTTCGCTGTTTCATTATACGAAGACGACAGGTACAATATGAGAAATCAAAACCAGAACAATAGGTTGAAAAACAATAGATTGACATATACTATAGGTTTATACGCGAAGAGGAACAGGAGTACACATCAAAGTGCGAATAAAATAGGCCGACCCATCATACAGGAGTTCGCTGTTTGATCATACGAAGATGGCAGACATAATTGTACAAGTCCCGTACAAGTCAATCTATACTGCGCGCGCGCAAACGTCCCGCGCGCAAATGACGGGCATTTATTGCTGCGCTCAACCGACTGCGCGCAAATGACGGCGCGCAAACGACGGCGCGCAAACGTCCTGCGCGCAAACGACAGGGCGCCTTGGGCAATACACATAACATTCGTTATCAAAGTTGCTGAATGTGTTTACTGAGATCAATTAGGAACAATCTATCAACGTGGCTTTAATCAAATGGCTCAACAATCATTCGACTACTTGTCACGCATAATTCTGCCACAGCTAAAGTGAAAGCCAAACAGAAACAAACTTCATTTTCATAAGATCTTCTTATTACCAATTTAGGCGTCTTATGGCTCTGTTTCATCCCCTACCGTCACCTCAATTGTGGTGTAGGCCTAATCGAACTTCACAACGCATCCCTTCCAGACTAAAAGTCACGAATATAATATTTCAAGTGCAGTTGAAACAATAACCAGAGGGACTAGACGTTTTTGGCGATTGATGAAATCAAGCCCAATAGATTTACCCGTATCTAATTAGCCTGGCTTCAAAACCTAATCAAGTCTGTTGCTTAATGTTTTGAGGTTGAAATACGAAGAGGGTATTTTTCAAAATTATTTACGAAGGTCTTATATTTTTTTATGAATTAGTAAGACAAAGAAGTTTCACAACTCACCGTTGTCTTAGAAGGCTGATGATCTGTTTCTGTATAAAATAGAAAAAAATGGAAAGATATTTTCCCAGAATGTCATTTGCTAAATTTACTGTATAGGCCTATTTACAAACAATACAAATTCCAGTAATCATTGAATGACACTAGAGGTTTTTAGTCAATGCAAATGGAAAACAATATTGGTTTCTGATTATAGGAATTTGTATTCGAAAAGATAACCTAAATAACAACAGCCAACAGCAATTTAACACTACACGTTCTGGTTATTCAAGCTAATAACGTTTCGAGTTTCTCAGCGTATTTTCAAAGAGCAGGCTATTTTCTCAAAGGTAGTTTAGTCAACCTAACAAACTGTACAGCTCGGAAAGCACGACTGCTTTCAATTTTGGTTTTATTTATGATTTTAAGCAATTTTGCGTACCGGCATTCAAGCTAATAACGTGATAACTAGAGTCAAAGCGCCGTCAATGATTTCAATAGATATGATGTATAGATTTGGTATAAATGGATATTAGGGTGGCCCTTAGAAATGAAAGTGCAAAATAATCTTGTGGCAGCCTTCCAATCTATTCCAATTATGAAGAAAACACTATGTGCAAAAAATATTTGCAATTGGTCAATATTTAGGGGTGGCCCTGGTGTTCTCAAGTTTTAATAATACGGGAATAAACTTCCAGAAGCGCAAGAAACGATCACAGGAGGAGCTCGCAGGCTATACAAGCCAGGCAGGTAGTTCAGGATACTGAATCCTCATCAAGTGATGCAGAATTAAGTGATGAAAGTGATGGAATTGATGCTGAATGTAAAGGAAAAAACCGGTGATACTAACAATGAAGCATCTGCACCTAAACGAGCCACATCCAACATTCTGTCTCCTGGTCTGACGTCGGCTTTGGCTAGATTTCTAGAACCAAGATTTCGTCAAGGAACGCTACATTTGTTCTTAGCGAAGTGGCTTCCAGCCTTGGTCATGATGTCAGCACTTTGAACAGCAACCGAAATCCCAGTCAACGAGCCAGGGCAAGCAACAGAACCACCAAGTCGAACAGCCATAAAAGTTCCTTAACAGTTCATTGGGATGGGAAGTTACTGGAAGGTTTGACATCACGTGAGACATGTTGATCGTTTTCCAGTTCTTACCTCAGGTGTAGGAGTTGAACAGTTACTGGGCATTCCAAAACTATCCTCAGAAACAGGCTCAGCCCTAGAAGTCGTCCAGTGTTTGAGAGAGTGGAATAATCAGTATCAGGTTTTCGCTTTGTACTGTACCTATCAATTTTTATAGCGCCTCTCGTGGTGCACACCAATCAGAGGCGCTCCCAGTGCGAGAGACCCAGAGAAAAAAAAGAGGTCTTGAGACAACGAATAGGGGAACTTGGCCCACCAGTTAACCCTTTGGAGGTGAGGTGGGGTATGACACACCCCAAGGCTATTCTACGCTGCTTTTTCTACGGAAAACGTAGAACCATCTTGGATTATTTTTGTCTACCTTAGTGAATGTGAAATACGGACACTTTAGGACACTTTCAGGTACTTTTGGACGCCATTTTTTTTTATTTCTTGCATATTAAAGTGAAATTTTAATTTTTCGTATACATATTGATTTTAAGGAATTTAAAAAGTAACGGCACAGTGCCGAAAAAATGTGCGATTATAAGATATTACTGCATTTAGTGTTGCATCGATACAAAATTGATCCATTATTACGGGTATTATGTCACGACATTGTCACGTGTTCCCAAAATGTTACATGTTTTGAGGGCCACGAAGATGCCATTGCAAAGGGCCGCTTGATTTTGAGCGCCACCACGCTGGCCATATCAATTATGATTGAAAACTGTTATTTGTTCCTGAAAATTACCAGTTTAGCCGACAATTGGTTACATAACTGTAGTTTAACTCACAATTTATATTATAGTTGATATTGCGACTTGCAAGTAATTATATGTATTGGGGTATGTCAGACCCCACCTCACCTGAAACGTTACAATCCTTCACCTCACCTCCAAAGGGTTAATAAACAGGAACGTGTCAAAGAAGGAAGCTGGTTCCGTAGTGCAGAGCCAATGAAGGCAAAGGCTCGCGTTTTAGCCATGGGCAAGCAACAGCTTGTGCTTCGATACGACAGGCTGTGACACAGGTCATCGCTCAGGTGCATGTTGCTTGATAGAGCAGGAACTGAATAAAGATTTCCTTTTTCTGGCATGTCGCCACCACGTTATTGAACTAATTGTTGGAGCTGCATTCCAAATAATACTTCCATTGGAACTTCTACTGGACCCGATAATCTTCTTTCAAGAGGTTTCAAGACTACTGGCAATTCATTGAAAGCGACAACTTTCAGACAACCTCATCAGACCCATCGGTCGAATCTTTGGTGGCCATAAACCGTTCTGACGTCCTGGAATTTGCTCATAAACATCAGGCAACTGAACAGCCACGAGACAATTACAGAGAATTTCTCCAGCTCTCAGTTTTCTTTCTTGGAGATGTTTCAGCTCGTGGAATTCGGTTTAGAATGCTTGGCGCTATGCATCGGGCACGATGGATGGCAAAAGTTATCAACACGATAAAGATGTGGTCTTTTCAAGAAGACTGCTGCAGAAGAACAACGCAGCATTCCTGATATTGCCATCTTTTCGGCTGTTGTCTACTTGAGAGCCTGGATAACTTCGCCAACTTGACTCTCATGGAAGAACTTCTAATATACCCACATACAACAATTTCTGCTGCTACAAGCAAGAAGCTAGGGCTTTATCTATGGTATCTGTCTGAAGAGCTTGCCCTTTTTGACCCAATGACTCTAAGAAACTGATGATTGCTGCAATGGAAGAAGTAGCTCCAGATCGTTCGCCATTAAGACCCAGTGTGAAGTGAGATGCAGTTTTTGGCACCAGAGGTCTCGAAAAGTTCAGTTCTGCACAACTAACTCCAAGAAACTGTCTCAGGTGCTTGGTATGCAAGAATCGAGCCTTTCCCGTGGTAAGCCCAGTGGTCTGGAACAGGCTCCTCGAGGAGATACAGATACGCCTGCTCCCTGAGACTCTTGCTGAAGCTTTCTTTACTAAACTCAAAACTGTATTTTGGCCGTGCTGGAGTCGGGAGCGCCTCTGTGTAGTCCTCTTAAAGGAGCGCTATGTAAATTTATGAATGAATGAATTTATGAATGAATGAATGAATGCATGAACTAGTATTTTTTGAGCCAACTTAGTGAAAGACTGAGTGACAGTGAATGTTCTGAATAACATTTTTTTAAATTTTGTGATTCAAATCGCAAAATCGTATTACATAACAAATTTCAGAGCTCGAGGGCCACCCCTAAATGTTATACAATTCCAAAGTTTTTTGGCACAGAATTTTATTTCTATAATTGGCATGGATTGAACGTATGCCAGACTAAATTTTATGATTTTCATTTTTTGGCTGTACGCTAAGGGCCACCCTAATGGATATGGTATAAATGTTCTTTAATTATAATATGCAACTGTGTTTTGCAAACTAGTAGTTCACGCTTAGTCAAGTGACAGAAAACTCTTCAGATTGGGTAAACCTGCGCGTTAAGTTGTAACCTATGAACCTGGTAATATATATAATTTTGTTTGTTTGAATGTATTAAGCTTGCCATGTAACAGTGCAGTGCGTTTGTAAGTGCTTCTCATTAAAGAATATAATTACTTACTTCTTACTTACTGCGTGCGAGTATTGACTGACTTGTTTCTCCCACGAGCTAGGACCACGATTGCACAAACTCGATCCTTTCCCATCATGGAATTCTTTCCCTTCACTTTGCGTGAGACTTTCCTTTCTGGATCATTGATGGAGTTGAGATTCACCAAAACACAAATGAAACATATGACAAAAAATGGTGGTTTTCTCCCGCTACTAGCACTCCTCCCACTGCTCTTTGGTGGGTTATCTGCAGCGGGAGGAGTGGCTGGTGGGGCTGCAGGGATAGCAAAGGCGGTGCAAGCCAAACAAGCTGCAGCAGCTGCACAAGCCGAGGCAGAGCGTCATAACCGGGTAGTCGAAGCTGAGCTTCATGGAAAGGGGTTGTATCTCGGACGCCAGACTACCGGTGGTTGTTGCCCTAGGTGTAAGGGATCAGGACTTTATCTCGGGAAAAAAACTAGAACCTCTGAGCAACTTTGATATCGAGAAAGCCGCACGAGGACTTCCTAATTTCCGCGGTGTTTTCATGCGAGATGGCTTGCCCGCTGTGGTACACGACAAAGAGTGTGGAATTGTTAATCTGGATTCCAAAAAAGGCGATGGTACCCACTGGATTGCTTACAAAATTGATCACGGTCATGATCAATTGTGTATTGATCGAGATGGTCCTACAGCCGTCTACTTTGATAGTTATGGGTTGGATCCGCCTCAAGAACTCGCTCGATATTTAAATTGCCCCATCAGAACACAAACATTTCAGCTGCAGAGTCAAAATGATGTGATATGTGGCCACCTCTGCCTTCTTGTGCTCAAACAGCTCGCTGCTGGTCAAAAATTTGAAGATATAATACTTAACTATGTTGCCTCATAAGAAGATTGGATTAGATATTTTGGATTTTGGTTTTGAAATTTTTATATTAGAAATGTGCCCCTTTTTTCTGTAATACAAGATGCCGGTCGATAAGTTTGGTCGAAGTAGTCATAGTACGATAGGTGGAGGAGTATGGCAGTTCAGCACTGGTGGGCTCGTCCACAAGGTTGGCGATACCATGATGGGAATTCTCTCATCTGGTGGGTATCGAATCACAAATGTGGGTGCGCCTACTGAGAACGCTGACGCCGCAACGAAAGGTTACGCTGATACAATAGACCTGGATAATCTACAACTTGCTGGTGGAACTATGTCTGGCAACATTAACATGAGTGGGCACCGTATATCTGGGCTTCGTACGGCAGACACGCCAGATTCTGACAGCGATGCCGTGAGCTGGGCACAGGTGGTACGGTACGCCGACGATCAAGCGGATATTTCTAACGCCCAGGATGTTATTGTTAAGCAGTATGCGGACAGGAAGGACGCCGCCCTTAACACAGGTCTGAGGTTGTATACGGACCAAAAAACTGCCGCCGCCAGACAGTATACAGATGAAAAGTCTAACGCCGCAAAACAGTATGCAGACGAAAAGGATACTCTTGTTAGAAACGCACATGTGCTGAAAGCCGGTGATACCATGACTGGTAATTTGGATATGGGTGGGAAACGGGTAACTGGTTTACCATTACTAACAACAGATATAAACGATGCAGCGAGCATATCAGAAGTGAGGCGTGAGGTAAACGCCAAAATGACAAACTTAAATATAACACCCTCGGCTCCGTTGCATGTGACTAACAAACGATATGTAGATGCGGCTATTAAGTTTACCGCAGATGATAAGGATACCGTCATTAGGCGTTATTCGGACGAGAAGGATGTTGCGCTTAACACAACCCTCAGGTTGTATACAGACCAAAAAACTCTCGCCGCCAGAGAGTACGCCAAACAGTATACAGATGGTCGGATCCCCACCGTCGGCACACATGTTCTCAAAGCCGGTGATACCATGACTGGCAATTTGGATATGGGTGGGAGAAGGGTTACTGGGCTTCCAATAAGCCATATATCACGGCCATCCGATAGCGACGCGGTAAGCATGAAACTATTAAGTGATGGACTAAAAAATGTGATGACAAATTATGACATGTCATCATTCCCAGGAACACCCATTGGGCCAAAATTCTTGACTAACAAGAGATATGTAGACGAACACGATGCGGCCATTAGAGGCGCTCACATTCTCAAAGCCGGCGATACCATGACTGGTGATTTAGCAATGTCAGGAAAAAGAATTACGGGACTTCCGGAAGGAGCATCAGTATCTAACAGTGATGGGGCCAGTATTGGTCAAGTTTCAAAAATGGTCAGCAGCGCCATGATAAGGTTGAACAGGGTGCCATCGGGGGCGTTAAATGTGACTAATAAGCAATATGTAGACTCTCAAATTTCTCTTGCAAAAAGATATGCAGACAACAAAGACCTCGCTGCCAGGCAGAACTCTGTTGCCTTGGACGCAATAATTATGAGTTATATAGGCAACCTGAAGATACTCAACCATACCGGCCATATTCCACCCTTAAATATGTCCTTTGGCAACAACTATACAGGTTTTATTCCCACCGCTAGTTCGACACACGAACTTTCATCAAAATTTTTTCCATTTAACCCAATAAATGTTGACTCCGAGAGTGTGAATTGCGGCTGGATAGCCGATACCACTGGTGCTGGATCTTGGCTACAGATTGAATGTCCGACTGCCGTACGCATTTGGAAAGTTAGTCTGTGTTTTAATACAAATATGACATCCTGGAAGATAAGTGGGGCCGTTCGGAATAGTGATGACGAGTTTGTATTTACAGACCTACTCACCTCAAACGCTCGATATACCGAAGCTCCAAATCCGCAAGACTTTCTCGTTGACTCCGTCAGCGCTTATAAAATATACAGGTTTACAGCCCTTGCCTTTGCTACTAATGATGATTTAGCAAAGATCACCAGGATTGACCATTTTCAGATCTTCACATATTTTAAAGATGGGGATTCATAGTATAAAAGAGCATGATGGCCGACTCACACCATAAAATCCGAGGTTATCTCAGGCAAAACGGGGAAACAAATATGCAAAAATACAACCTCGATGACATCGTTGGTCTAACCAACTGGGGCTATACCATTGCACAACCCACCACAGCGATGTTGGCCGCTGTGCCGCAAGAACACATAGATTTCGTGTCAAAGGACTACTACACCCGCGATATTTACACAGCAACAGGTACACTGGCCACAAAGGTGTATAAAAATCTTCCAATAACAGCCGCACGATTTCCTTGCATCACTTTACAGACGGCGGCTGATACCGTTACAGTAGACGCTGGGTTCTGGAAGCTGACAATATCGGGTGCAAGTAACGGAGACGCCTCAGTTCGTATCATTGATTGGCTAATTGACGTTTCGAGCTCACAGTTTAATGCGACTAGGATAATTTGTATTCCGAGCCAAACGAGTTTTCAAGTTGAGGCTAAAAAAGAGGTACTGTAACAACTCCGGATGTTGAGTTAAATATAACACTTCTTTTAGAAGAATTATAAGCAATATGTCGCTGTATCCAAGTCTATCTGTCCCGACAATTTCGGATGATAAGTCCAACAACACCGCGGACCAGTCTGAAATGGAACCACAGAACTTTCGCCTGCAGAAAATAGGAGAACTCGAATCTTTTCTTAGATCTGAAGTGGAATTTCGTAGCGCTCTTTCTAAAAAATACAGCAGAGCTGTGAATATGATTAACGGTGCTTCCGCCTCGTGTGCAGTTTTCGGTCTAGGCGCGGGTGCTGGAGGAGCAGCCTTGCTGGTAACAGGAGTTGGGCTAGTACCAGGAATAATTCTTGAAGTTTGTGCTGTGTTGTCAAGTTTGTTCGATGTTGCTGGAGTCGCCATCGGTCGAAGATGTTCGGCAAAAGCGGCTAAACACGAAGCCATACGAGTCCTGGCTAGCAGTAAACTGAATACCATACACAGTCATGTCTTAAAAGCCCTCGAAGATAATCTGATAAGCGAAGATGAGTACAAGCTGATTTTGGAAGAGGTTGAAAAATATCGCGTCATGAAAGATGAGATCCGGTCTAAATCTGTAGGAATGGCCGAAGGTTCCATCAGCGAAGGGTTAAAAAAAGAGCTGATCAACAAAGGTCGCGAGAAGGCCCGAGCGGATTTTATAAAGCAATTGGCGGCTTCAGAATCACCTTGACAGTGAACTGTGTATGCTGGACTGATACTGCTAACGATGCTGCTGCAATAGAACCCCTAACGCCTTCAGCCCCGTATTTATGAAATTTAAAAAAAAAAAAAAACTATAAGCGCTTGAACCCCTTTTTTCCCTTACTATTACCCAAGGAAAGAGAATGAATATCTTTTTTCCATCTCCAAAGCCTGAAGTCAACTCGAAGTCGATCTTGGCCCCAAACTGTAGTGTATCGATGGTGGGTCGTTGGGAAGACCTCCGTTTCGGTTTAAAAGCCTACCGCGATGGGTGGTTGACTTATGAAGCGCTAGACTGAGTTGAAATCGGCTTTTGACGGCAAATCGTCTGGAAGACCACCGTTTGGGTTTTAAAGGCTACCGTGATGAATTGTTGACTTATGAAGCGCTAGACTGAGTTGAAATCGGCCTTTGACTATACTACTAAAGTCAATAGTTGATCCAGTTATTCAGAGAAACGCCTTCTTTGCTCATCCTGAAAATGTACTTCTTTCAATGATCACGGATGAGAGGAAATCAATTCGAGAATTAGGAATCAGAAGAATAATGAAGGCGCGATCGAGTAAGAAGCCTCAGAGAGGAATTCGCATATTTCACCCCCCAAGTTTGAACTTTCATGCAGCCGACTATACAGAATTAATTGACTGGCAGTCATGTGAAGTGACAGAGCCACCTCTAACGAAGGACATAAATGATGACGACCTGGAACAGTTGATCCACAATGCCGACGACTCCGCGATTGATTTACTTCGCTTTCCAAAGTTTCCATGCCATACTCAAGCAGTCGAGAGGTCTGTCAAGACAGTTACAGAGTCATCATTGCTGGTTGTTGGACAGCATGCAAGAGATGGATTAGTTCGCGCAAGACTTGAAGCTAGAAAGCAACCTATTAAATATTATGCAACTCAGGTTCATGCAAACCTGTGAATTTATGTAGTAGGCCTACCACAATAATCTCCTTCCTTCTTCATGTTCATAATATTTTAGTCAAATTCCGCATACAATTAATATTATGAGAAATAAGCAAGACTACAGAAGCATATACGCCAGAAGAAATTCTCGTAAAATGTCTATCTGATACCAGGGCCCAGTCCCATGGAACAGCCTTCCGCCCAGTATCCGAACTTCATTATGTTACAGACATTTCAGACACTGATTGCGTGCACAAACAGTGGAACATATTAGTTAAGATTTAGTTAAGATGAGTGTTATCTTTTCTAATGTATGTATGAGCATTGTCTTGTTATAGCGCCCCTTCAAGATTTCTACTCAGAGGCGCTCCCGACTACAGCGCGGACACTGAATCGGAGTTTCACGCCGAAGCGCATGAGCAATTGCGAGTGAAGAACTTGCCCAGGGTCCAAACGCGGCGGCTTGAGTTGGATTCGAACCCGCAACCCTCCGGCTGCAAAGCAACGAACATACCTCTGCACCACCGCGCCCTGTATACTGTATATGTGTGCATTGACAGATCCCGATTATTATTTATATTTATGCAGCCTCCGTCATCTTTTACCCACTTTACTTTGTTATAAATTAATAGGCCCCCACCTCAGCGGGACTAGTCCCTTTTGGGTGCCTATTGTTCTCACTAACAACAGCAGTCAAGCATGTCTCATATGTAACTTGGAAACATGCAACTCTATGTCATGATACTGCTTGTTTTTTCCATTTCTCCTGATTGTTTTTTGGATCATTAAATTGAATTGAATTGAATGAATTAGAAATGGTTCCATAACCGGATCTTGAGCATGCGCAACATCTATAACTAATAAGATTAAAAATGGTGATTATCTAAGGTAGTCATGTGATATCAGATCGAAGCGATTGAAGACGGACGGGTGATGGTTATACCAACCATCCGCAGATGTCAAAGACAGGACAAGAATCAATATTTGCTATTTGAAGTGAAGTAAAACGCAGACCGGGGTCACAGAAGCCCAAGGACTAGGAGTAGAAATATAGTTTTTGGAGAGTAAGTGTGTCAGAATACATAATTATATACAATAAGAAAACTTTCAATGTAGAAAGGGACCACTCGAAAGGAGATAATAATCTTCACAAACACGTAGCTTAGTATACTTACTTCACCTGACTGACCTCCGTTCATTCAATCCAGTTCTTACCTCCATTCGCTGTTAAATAGTTCACGATATGAATCTGATCTGCATCTCGGAGAGCCGTAATCAAACCATCACATTGATCTTTGGTCAAAATGTAATCCAAAAGCTGTGCGTTTCTCCTACATGAAGAACCTTGGCTCTTAACATCATCCATTTCTCTCCAACCAATGGTTCCGTTGGCACGCAGTTTGTCTAGAAGTCCAAAATCAGAATCCATACGTTCCTCCAAAAAGTCTCTGTACTGTTCAGAAGAGAAAATTTGTGTTATACAGAAATTAGCCATATAATATAATAGTAGTTTCAATAATTAATAAGTAGGTAGGTTGGTGTGTTAAAAGGCGAGCGAGTGAAATGTCAAAGCAAAGAGAAAACATAAAAAAGTTACAATTTAATACGGATGTTGATGACCGCAAATCAAGAAGTCCATCACTTGTCATAGAGTCACGTAGGCCAAGATAACATGCGAGCGAAATTCGGTCTAAGTTGTACAAAATCCACAGAGAAGAGAAGAAAAAGTCTTACACACGTAAACATTGAATTCCAGTCTCTTAGAAATTACTCAGCAAGTTCATCATTTAGACAACATAATTCTCCGAAATTACAGAGAAAGAGAATAATCCGGTGAGATGCGAAGTAGGCTACCTAACAACAGATATGAAAGTGAAATTCACAGAGGCCAAATTGTCAGCGATATTTTGGCCCATCACAAAAAAGGATAAAAGCAGAGGTATAATAATATTATATCCTTAGAATCTAGATAGCTTGCTTTCAATTGTAGTACGTCGTGTGTGGAATTAGATCAACAACTAAATTGATTAAACTGAACAAATTTGGTCTTCAACTGATGAAAGGTTAAGCCAGTGTTGACGATTCTGTGAACATTATACACGAAAGTTTCGCTTCCAGAGAGACACTTTTTGCCATAATTATAAGCTTGGGCATTCTTTTGGCCTCAACGGTCGGGAGTCCCGATCGACTTGACACCAAACTTGGCCACGTGGGGTTCAGTTGATCGGCCTTGGCTAAGCACCCGTTAAATATGTTATCTGAGCAATGCAGCCTATAATTTTTGGCATTGAAATTCTGAGATCCTAAAAGTAGATCATAAGCTTACAAGAGTTAAAGTTCTATGACATTTTCCTTATGTATTCAAGATGCGATCGTTCTTACTCTCAACGAAACTTGACTCCAGTCGTCTGACACTCATTCCAGATATCGTTCGTCCATCCTTTCTACTGTAAATGAAACTTGACTGAATCAACTTTTGGAGAAGTTGCCTTTCCTCGCAAATCACATCTGAACCTTGTTCGCTTTTCTGCATCTATTCCAACTCCTGACTCATTTGAAAGCCACACCGCAACCATGAACTGGAAATCGGCACCTTACTTTTGTTAATGTTTACCGTCCTCTCTCTCTCATTAATGCATGACTTTTTCCTGAATTCCAGACAATTCTTGAATTTATTTGAATTCTTGGGTTCTTCTCCTTCGGAATTTATAATAACGCTCTCACACGTATGACACGAGTCATACACTTGATCTTATTATAACGCAGTGCAGCTGTTCGGCTGTTAGAAATATATCTGGCTGAGTCATATTTGTAGAGTGATAATAGGCCATCCAGTAGAAATAGCAGTCAGCTACCGATCTTGTTGCCCAAATAAATTCATCTCTCTATGAAATCCTGTATAAGCTTTTTCCAAATAAGTCTAAGAGGGTTGTGACTTGCTCTTTCCAGCCCTGGTACTACTCCGTTATTGCCGCTGCTAGGCGGGTCGCAGTCCGCTAGAACAGCGCTTCCCAATCGTTTCATTGTCACGGTCCGGCAGGTATCAACTTTTGGAGAAGTTGCCTTTCTTCTCACTGCAGGAAGACCGGTGCCAAATTTGATTAATTATTTATCTGTTTCGTTTTCGATCACCTAAATTCCTCAAGACTAGTATGTATTAAAATTGATTTAAGTGCATGTTTAGCCAATTCTATGACTTTATTGCCCTTTAAAAGCTAGTCTAATGAAGGTTTTTTGCTATGACCTTAAAAAATATAATAGCCATTTCTTGATTCCGAGACAATTTGATCAGTTTTTTACTCACTTTGCGGACCGGCAACTGATTGTTCGCGGACCCTCACCGGTCCGCGGACCACCACTTTGGGAAGCACTACCCTAGAAAATATAGGCAATAGTCCTACCTGTATTTACCTTCACACCTCGTCTCATAAAAAACATTATATTAGTGTCATATTGACCGTTAATTTGTCTCAGCAGCTAAATCAACCTACTTGTCTCATTTGGTCTTTGATTGTTCTTACTGCCTTTGAAGAAGTGATCATCTTTTCTGTTAAGTAACAAAGATCAAAATAGGGAATAAGATAATGACTGTCTATTCGATTAACGCTTAAGGCCCTGATAGACTGAAAGCCACATGATGTTAAACAATGGATATTATAATACTGGCAAATTTGTCAGCTTTTAATGCACAAACCTGAGGTTAATCTAATTGTCTAATCTCATCACATTTTAAAATAAATGTGCTTGCTAACATATTAAAAATCCACTGTAAAAATCCAATAGAAAGTGTGCATTCATAATCAAAGGTGAAATTTTTATTTTTGGAACATTGGTGAACAATAATGATAATAATGATGATGATGATTATAATAATGAATGATGATAATAATAATGATGAAATAATGATGATGATGATGATGATGATGATGATGATGATGATGATGATGATGATGATGATGATGAATAATAATAATAATAATAATAATAATAATAATAATAATAATAATAATAATAATAATAATAATAATAATAATAAGGATCTGGTACAATCACTGAATATCTGTCTAAACCGACGCAAATTCGAGTGCCATCCTCGACCGCGAGGAACTGATGGATGATTACGAGAAGGAAATCCAAGAAGCTCGCAGATCGTTGTTACTAAGAGGCGATGCACCAGCACAGAACAGAGAGAAGACCTGCGAGAGACCCTTGATTGATGAAGTCAAGTCGACCCACTCAACCGGGCAAGACTGGTAGCGGTTTCATCGCCCCACGCCGAGGACTGGCTTTCGACCTTCCAATTGCGTCCTGCGGACTAGGCCTGAGCAATGAAACGATCCGAGTGGCAGTTGGCCTCCGCCTGGGACTCAACCTGTGCGCTCCACATCAATGCCAATGTGGTGAGATTGCGGACCCAGGAGGTCACCACGGACTGGTGAGCAGCCAATCTGGGGGACGAGCAAGCCGCCACTTCGCGATGAGTGACACCATATGAAAAGCTATCCAGAGAGCGGACATCCCCAGCTCGAAAGAACCCCCACGGTTCCTGCGCAGCGATGGGAAGAGACCGGATGGAGCGACGCTCGTACCGCGGGCAGGGGGAAAGTACATGACCTGGGACATAACCAACATCCATACTCGCGCAGAATCCTACATCCCGATTATGTCGACAACACCGAAACGCGGCTGAACTAGGCACCTCGGGCAAAGTCCCAAAATACGCAGATCTTCCTGCAACTCACAATTTCGTCCCCATGGCCCTATGTATGTATGTATGTATGTATGTATGTATGTATGTTTGTATGTATGTATGTATGTATGTATGTATGTATGAGCACTTGTTATAGCGCCCCTTCAAGATTTCTACTCAGAGGCGCTCCCGACTACAGCGTGGACACTGATCGGAGTTTCACGCCGAAGCGCATGAGCAATAATTGCGAGTGAAGGACTTGCCCAGGGTCCCTACGCGGCGGTTTGAGGCGGATTCGAACCCGCAACCCTCCGGCTGCAAGGCACCGAAAATACCCCTACACACCGCGCCCTAGTTTCATTGGGCTCCATAAATAGGTCAGACCGAGAGTTCATTGCGGAACTAGGACGTCGGGCGACCGCCGCCACCGGTTATCCACTGAAGACCACACATCTATAATTCCAGCGCGTGTTAACCCTCGGGCTACCAAGGGGGGGGGTGGTTTTCTTCTCTTTGGCCTTGCGCACTAGGAGCGCCTCTGAATGGTTCACCCTATGAGAGGCGCTTTATAAATGTTTGAATACAATACAATACAATGCAATACAATACACTACAATACAATACAATACAATACAATATGTCAGAAAGTAATGATAGAAGAGCCGTTTCCGTGGAATGGTGACCCCTGAAACCAGACTGTCTAGCAGGCAGCAGACTAGATTGTTCAAGAAAAGGTAAGAACTGAATAGATACAAGCCTTTCAAGAGTTTTTGAAAGAAAAGAAATTTTGAAGATGCGACGGTAATTTTGGCAGACATTTATTAAAGTAGCAGTTTAAGATGAGAGTTCTCGTCAGAGGTCACGTGGGTGTCCAAGAACTCCCAGTTACACTACTACTCAATAGGATCAAGATTAGGCTTTTTCAAGGTCGGAAAGACAATTGCGCATTTCTGGGATGAGGGAAGGTGACCTGTTGAACATATACAGTAAAAAAGCAATAATGTAATCTATAGGCCTAATGTCAACAATGATGAACGGCGGAAGAGAATCGAGTTCACAGGGCTTCGAGTTGGAAAAGTTACTCGACGTAACTCCGACTCCACGATGGGGCGAAAGCCGTCGAACGAGGCTTTGGTGGTTGAGTACCGAGGAGGAGACGAACTGTCAGTTGAAGCACGAAGCCCCTCAATCTTGTCCGTGAGCATCCGTAGTCCTGAGCAGAAAAAAAGAGGCGGTGAAGCCGAGCGAGTAGAGTGCGCAGGATCATGATCACCACCAATAGTTTACCAAGATCGACCTGGAGGCCCTTCATTCGGAATAGGCCTATCCACAATTTCTCTTCTCATCTTCAGTCCGAGATCTTGGTGTCACGCTAGATCAAGAGCTAACCTTTACGCAGCACATTCCACTGATCTGACAGGACTATGACAGTTACGCCAGCTTAAGGTGGTCTCCCGTTCTTTGACGCTTCTAATGCTGCTTGAACGTGGTTCACACCTTTGTTGTGTCTCGTCTCGATAACTGCAGCGCTCTCTACCTGGGTCTCCCTGCGGCTAGGGTTGGGGGCCTGGATCAGGTTCTACGCAAGGCGGCGAGCCTCTTCGGTCGCATCACGAGATACGGCCTTGTGACTGACTACATGAGGGATGTTCTGCGCTGACTCCCTATCCCTCAGCAGATTACTTAACTGCAATAAATGACTGAATCATTACAAATTTCAACGCAGTTCTGTCGCGATACTTATTGCAAATGTTTCCTATGTATTCTCTAGATGGCAGCACGGTTTTAAAAACGCCCACTAGATGAAATTGTAGCATTTGTTTGCGCGTCCTACAAGTGGATTAACAACTTCTTTAGAATTTTGTTGATCTGCATATCAGTATGTGGGTCTGTCGCGGTAATTTGTCTGTCTGTCTGTCGCGGTGTTTATCTGTGTCTTGCAATGACTGTAGGACAGATTTGGCTTGGGCTTTGGATGACTTGTGATCACAGTTATAACAACTCTTGCCAATCTTGTAGAGACTGACTCATGGCATACAATGTATGTTTGAAATATTACAAGTTGATACTCGGTTCCTCAATGAAGATGTGTCCGACTGGTCGAACCGCAACGACTACCAAGCCGCTATGACAAACATTGAAGCACTCATTGCAATCAATGTAATCAATGACTGTGCTGAAAGAGGAGTGAAGCTCAGCTCGTATTTTCTGTCAGCACCAAAGATTAAAGAGCATTATCAAGATTGCTTCAAGTTGTGCTTCAAGACCGGCAAATCCATGCAGACGCATCACAACCAACGAGCGACGATATTCATTATACGCATGACATGTTATGACTTTGCAATATGAATGTCTTTTTACAATATGATGGTAATTTTTTACCATCACTTTTTAAAATCTTTGCAATGCTTCTGGAGATGGCCATTGACTAATGCAGCATTGTCAATGATAAGAACTATTGGAGTATCATTGCGGCATGATATGTGTAACTTGTATAATGAATCCTCGTAATTGTTCGCCATTGCAAAACTTCAATTGTTGGGTGACATACCTAGAATATGTCAGAATATTGTCAAATTTTGGTAAACACACTTTTTTAGTAATAGGAAAAGAATTGAAAAAGGGACAGACACTTTTGAAATATTTTGAGGCACATGAGGCACCCTACCTGATAGTGTTAACCCTCGGGCTACCAAGGGGGGTGGTTACCACACCCCTACGTTTTATGCATATATTTTTTCATATGGAATATAATTTTTGTATTTTAGGTAGCTGTAGCAGATTCATTGGCGCACATTTTGAGGTAAACATCATGGTGGTAGTACACGCCATTCAAAAGTTATACCTGAAATACCCGAGGCACCAGAGGGGGTGGATACCACCCCATTAGTTTTTCGACTATAGCTTATTGACTATTCTTCTTAGAAGAGAAACAATTATACAATTCTTTAGAGGGAATGCAGGGCTTCATTTGCATACCTAAATCGTTGTCTTTTGAATACCGGAAGTGATCAAAATAAATAATAATACGCGTAATCTGTGTGAAAATGGCTGAATACAGCATTACAACGTAAACCGATATAATGTTTGGATATATATGTATGGATGTACATTTATGCTATATAAACATGTGTAGGGATGATTGTGTGTATCTTTTATACATAGATTAGTTTCAAAACACACATAATCTTATATTTTTTATCCAAAAAGTGCAAAATGTACGCAATAATATAAAATATTGCTAATTAATGGGTTCCGTTGTTAAAAGTGATGTAATTTCGAAGTACATTCACATAATGTACAACTAAATATACCATTCTGTGCAGAAATGAATGCTGAATCCATTGCTCTATTACAAGTTATGATATGTGAAACCAAACACGAAATCCAGGGGGGTGGTAACCACCACCCCCTTGGTAGCCGATGTAACAAAAAAGCTTGGTAGCCCTAGGGTTAAATGTCTTAACATTGCTGTGTTATGCTTGCTACATGTGACATGGCATTATGCATTGCAATGCATTATTCCAGGACACAGAGTAATAGGGCTGTGCAGGTTTGAAGAAAAAAATGTAAAAAGAAGCTACCCTGCTTGAAAGAAAACAAACTTTAACAAAATAGCTTCTTTGATGCATAACAATGATAAATGGTGATCGGGACATGTTTTTGCTTACCACACTGGTAGTCAGTAAGTGCAAAAAACTTTAGGTAGTTCTATAGGGTTAACAGGAAGCCAACGCAAAGATTTTAAGCACAGGGTTTCAATGTTCATATTTTGACGTACTGGTAATGGCTCTAAGCAAACAGCTATGAACTTTCAGCAGCTTCACTATGTTATACCTATTGAAACGAGTAAAAGGCAAGTTACAGTAATCTACGCAACTGACATATTTCCTTAGAATGTACAAATGAACATAATTATATAACGATTTAAAAATACTACCAACCTTCATCGTCAGTGAGAGACAGAATAGAACTTAAAACAACTCCTTAGTGAAGAGCATGATAATGCGGTTTTAATGCTACATAATTCAACCTGTAATCATCATCGAACTCTACTATAACATTTTAACTTTCACAAAGTAACGACACAGGCGATAACGATACTGAAGGTTAGTTTACTTCGTAGCATTGTAAGCTTAACTCTGAAGACCTGATAAATGTTTAGCAGTAACGATGCATTTTGAGAACTTATGCTAAATCCTATGCAACCTATGACCTACTTATGTTAGACTTACAAATTTTATAGGCCCACATCCTTGTATGCACTTATAATAGAGCACATAATCAATAAAAGCTTCGTTGCTGGATTAGGCGAATAAGAAGAGAACTTTATCGTGCATGATATTTACCTGAAGTCAACAGGACGCAAACAGTCATGGATCCATATGAATTTTATAACTCTACAGTTCTACCCAAATGGATTGAACAAGGGCGTAGGCCAAGTGCTTTATAATGAGCTGAGGCGAAAACAGAATTATCGCACAAACGTTAGTGTCGCTTTCTTCTCCGTCGTAATCGTAATCGTTATCTCCAAACTTATAGAGCGCCACTCGAAAGCAATAAGCAGGGCACCAGCTTATTCACGAGCGCTGGGCCGTTGAGAAAGACGCCAGAAACGACCTCTTGACGAGAGAGATAAACATCGACTCATCCGATACAAGTCTCTGATCATCATCGTAAAATACTTTACTCATCCGGGTGGCCTCAAGCCCGTCGGCTAATTTCCATTTATATCTAACAGCTGCGCCCATAACGGATATTGTACATCCTATTCAGGTCAGACATGTAAATTTAACCCTGCACAACATGCAGGCCATGCACTTCAAAGCGCCTAAATGCAGGCCTTAAGGGCCTAACTGTCGATTATGGGTAACAGGAAATAATTAGCCATAGCTAATTATCACAATTATCTGGAAGATAATTGCATAAAGCTCTAAAGTGCAAGTGACCGGGCATGAAATAGGTCTACTCTGAAAACTTATTCAGTATATGGGTATATTTCACAACCGGAGGCAAATTAGATAAATTTTCGTCTTCTCCTTTCGGCGGCTTACACAAAGAGTAAAATTATAATGTATAATTTTTAAATACATCATAGGGCATAAGTTAGTTATAAAAAATTGTTTATGTTATATTATTTAGATGATTAGTATGAGAAAAAAAGCTAAAGTGAAATTGCATTGCCTTTCTAATGGTGCGTCAATTCAACGTTACGATAGGGTACCAGTTGAAGCGCTGAACTGATTTTTTAAATTTTTAGATCATTAACTTACACATATCCATTGCTGCATACGGTTTTTATTAACTTATTAACGAACTAAATAATTAAAAATAAATAAAACTCCAATGTCTTCAAATATTGCTTACAACTCCGTTACGAAGGGGTTTCTGCCATCTGTGGGATAAATGGATAACTCAATTTTTATCAGTTGACATCTTCGATAGCAGGGAACATTTCTGCATTGATTATACCAAAAAGAAATCAATATGGATGTTTGCTTCTGTTGACAATTTTCGGAAATCTATCCAGTAATGTCATAGCTCTAAAAGATTTACAACTCCGTGACTGTAATTATTGCATTTTGCGTATATGTATAATTTTTTTTTATTTCAAAAATATTCTTGGGACTGAGACCCTGGCAGACTATAAACTAATTATTTTTTATATCTTAACTCGCCCGCTAAGCGTGGAGACCTAATTATGAATATTTCACAACTTTTACAACTCCGTTACTTTATTTTTCTATTAAAATGAATTTATTTAATGGTACATGTAGATAATTTATCGTCATAATAATTTATTTTGCTGTGTAATAATTTAATGCACACTTAATACTAATTAGTCACTATTATAAACAGTGGCGGTATATTATTTGTGTATTTATTACGTAACGGAGTTGTAAATATTTTCAGGAATCAAAGTTGTATGTGTTTCACATAGTAAAAAATCCTAAATTGAAAAATTAGGCCAAATCTGTCAAATGTAAGCTCTGCTCAATATTAATTATGCTTCAGCACTGCCATGCTAATATTTGTGTAAGAAATTTGTTTATTTTTCATGACTTTTTTTCTCTAATTCTATTTCTGAATTTGCCTTCGGTTGTGAAATATACCCATATGCGTTTGTCATGTAAATAAACATAAAGAAGTTGGACAAACCGCAGTATGATTACATGAAAAAATAGGAACACATGACTATGGTCGACCTTTTCCATTCTAGAGTGGGCCTGCCAACGCCATTAATAACGATATCATAACGTAGCATTACATAACACAGCCTACCATAGCGTAACATAGCACGATATAACATAACAAATCATAGCGTAGCATAACAAAGTTTAAGTGGTTCAGAAGATTTACAATTTGTTGGAATTAATCGAGATTTCATAACGTAGAAAATCTTTCCTAACAGTGTTCCTAATTCGTAAATGTAGGCATAACCATTTTTTCATATAGCGACCCTATATCCTCGACCCTGCTCATTTTCCAATGAATCGATCGGGTGGTCCCGACGCCTGTTTCAATGAGCACCACGCCTCATAATCGGACCATGCCAGCACGTGTTTCACATCAATGAAATAAGCCACCATCGGGAGCTGAACCGGGATCCGCTCGCACAGAGAAGCAGAATGCGAAAAAGTTTCAACCTTTGAGTAACAACCTTGAACGGGCGCTATATAATTCTTCGTGATCAATTAGACGAAGTTCTAATTTATATAATAGGAATATGCATTATTTACTTTAATCGAATAACTCAGAAATCACGAATTTGTTGTAATTCTTAATAGGTCTATCACGCATTTCTGCTCATACATGGATGAATCCAGGTCACTGGCTCCAGAACGCATACAATGTGCTAGCGATTTTTGGATTTGATATCAACGAGCGCTTCAAACTCCAAAGCAATCGTTTCATGTTACTATGTGCACATAATCTAGCATTTTTGATTAAAATATTATATTGCAAGGGTTTTAAATGGTTCAGAAGACGAATAATCTGTGTTAGAACTGCTGTAAGTTAACCTGCAATGCTTAACAGCCTATCTCTCCTAGCTTCCTCTTAAAAGCAGTGATTGTGTCCTCTGAGATAGCACTGTCATCCAAACCATTACACAAGTCCACTTTCAGTTTCTTAAATAATCTAACAAACTGTGTCCTTGTGTCGCCTTGATTGGTGCTGATTTGAAGAACCTACCACACTGCACTGCTTCCTTTTCAGTAATAATCTTGTGGGATTCAATTACGTCTCCTCTGCTGCTCCATCTAGCTAATCTAATAGTAATTGCAATCTCCAAATTTCTAAAGTGTAATGAGAGGGGTTGTCCAGAGATCGAAATCCAGTGGAGGTCCAAGTCCGGTTGCAAGAGATATCAGAGAGAGGATCGGAGACAGAGCGACTTCCAAGGCGGGTTTGGTTGAGGGTTATAAAGCTTGGAAGGAGGAGGATCGAATGAATTAGGGTTGAACTTCTTGAAGAGGTGAGCCTTCAGTTTGCAGTGAAAAGCCTTTGGGATGATGAGTAGAGAAGCCTAAGGCAGATCACTGTGGGTGACGATATTGGTGAATGAACTGAGAATATGCGGAATGCAGGGAAGTTCGGAGTCGAGGTGTAGTGTTGCATTTGGATTGGTTTTATAACTTGAGGCGATTAGTAACTGGGGGATGGGAGTGAGTAAGACAGGAAGATGATCGGGCAGAGCGGAATGCTTGAATGGTGAAACATATGTGAGGGTGCTGTTAGTCTAATCTTTTTAGTGAATACCATTTCAGCCTTTTTTCACAGCTCAAATCCTTGTAACCCCAACTCAGTTTTAGCTTTTCTTGCACTCTTGATTTTGTGAACTTAGTGAAATCAGCGCGATTATGGGTATGAAACAGCAGGATAAATGAAACCAAGGCTTAATTAAATTTTTGGTGTCCGAAAACCTAACTAAATGAGCAGTCAATATAGGGTGAATTAGTTGCCAGACGTGGAGGCTCAACCAGGATGTTGTTCTGCTAAAAGCGGAGCCCAAACAGAAACTTGGCAGCTGAAGCTACAGAAACGGGTCAGAGTGATCATAAAAAACCGAGCTGTATTTCACACGGATCTCGGACCATAATCAGAGGAACAGCCACCGACCGAGTGTTTACCACACAAGGGACGAAACAACAGAATTTAATACACTACAATGCAACGCATCAATTTGTCACAAATCAGGTATTTGCATAGATTTAGGCCTACATTATATATTTGTCTATATATTCATTCATTTCGGAAGTCGGTCCGTCCTTGAGCCGGTGCCACTCGTCGAACTACTTTCTGGAGCAGTTCATGACCTTCGTCCAGTTGACTGGCCTCGGTCCACCACGGGAGGAGGGAGCCGACCTCGAGTCGACCCCTATGACCTCATTCTTCGTCACCTGCTCCCAGTCGAAGACCTGGAATTCGACGCAAATTCGCGCGAAGTATTCGCCGCGAGGAAGGTCGAACTGGAACGACTCCTTGGAGATTTGGTTCAGGGTCCGCTTCCTAAAGTGTCCTCTTCTTGGCTCTTCGATATCCATCTAGAAGGTACTTCCTTATGGATCTGTTACAACATAGGTATGCGAACACTAGCATGCAAAACACAGTGGAGGAAGCAACAAAAATGAGGCCTATGTCACACGTAATTAGAAGTAAAATACAGAATTGTGTATATAATTTATGAAACTTAATTTGTCTCTCCTCAGCGATCCATAGACGCTTAACGTACAGTTTAATGTGACTTCTGCTTCGCTTTCGTCCCTCAATTATTATTCGTACTGTAATCCAGCGTATATATATATATAAATCTGGAATAGTATCCCCAACGACATACGGTACCTAACTAATTTCCCCCTATTCAATCGTAGATTGCGTGCCTATTTGATTGCCAATGGTATGTTCTAATCATATTGTATGTGCCAGTTAACTAGTTAAGATTTGTTAAGGATTTAAAATTAACAGAATTAACTAATTAGTCGGTCTGCCACTCGAGCACAGCAATGATGTAAGTGTTGCCCTACTAGTCGGGAATTGTTCCCTTTAGGGTTCTCTACCCCCGTTGTTTCCCAACTATTATATTGTACTTATGAAGCTTGTATTCCTTGTTTCTGTCGGAAAACAATAAAATTTATGGTTATGGTAATATATACATATATATAAATAACATTATATACATATAATAATTATAGTAATAACATGTGTGCATATGTGTGTGCACGTATTGGACTCTGCATACAATATGCATTTCCTGTAATATCTGGAGTTTCCTCCAGAAGCTGTAATTACGATTAAACAATGCCTGATAGTTGTGCATACATAAAATATAATTCTAACTGTCAATGTTTAGTCTATAATTGCTCGTTGATAATTACTGAAACTGGGTCGAGCCGTTGGACTGTTATTATACGTCAAGTCTAGCGAACTTTCTAGCAATGTCCATCATGATATTTTCACAGCATATAATTAGGGGAGACCGGGGTTGGTTGCAACAAATTTCATATTTTCAGGTGCCATCTTTTTATTTTTGGAACAACCTGAAAATTGTTTAGCCCATAATTATATATCCTTTATATCTCAGCACCAAAACAAGCTAGAGTGACGATTTCAGTGATCGAGGATGTAACCACAATAGCTAATTTAACAGAGGGCTTCAAAGTGTTGCAACCAACCCCGGGCCGGGGTTGATTGCAACGACCCTGTGGGAAGGTTGCAACAGTATTGAAAATAGTACAATTATTCAACGTAGGTTGCATTGCCTATGGCAAACCGAGGCCTGCCTACATATAAAAATGTAATAGATTGAAGAAATTCAAAATTAAATCTAATCCAAAGCATCAATCAAGATATCAAATTGTTTTGCTGCAATAATCGTCATGTAAAATGTCCGATATAAGTAAGTAAGTAAGTAAGTAAGTAAGTATGGTCTTTAATACGCCATTTGCAAACGCACAATGGGACAACAGTTATGCAATGATAATTGTAAAACATCGAAGTAATAATATTAATAATAATAATGTGTAAATACTCGATAGGCGGATAGCCTCAGTGGCAGGCTAGTCTACTTCTACCTATTTAGGCTGCATTGCCTAATGTTCAAGATTTAATTAAAAAATCTGGAGCTTTTTCAAGCCTTCAAGTTGTAACCAAAAAAGGAAAACGGGAATTTTATTTGCCTACTGACTCGCTTGACACGGACTAAAGTCAGCAGTTTTTTCTCCATATTGGACCCGGATATGTTCTTGAATGTTCTTGAATTACAAAACAAACAGTTTCTTCCTCGTCAAATGTACGCCTAGTCGATATCGTGGACAGATAAATGTGACCTCCTTTTTAGATCATCTGACGATGAATTTTCGGATACACAAACCACAAAATGATCTGCATTTTAAAGTCCTTGAAGTTTAATCAGCACGTAATCACCTTGTTTTAAGCAATCATGACGTAGGCTACAGAGTAGGCCTAATCATCGGAATCTTCCACAGACCGTGTTTCCTCAAGACAATCGGCACTTTCAGATGACCCATCTTGCAGGCCTACACAAAAACCTTTCCATCATCGTCATTATTTCTATCACTGCCAGATTCTTCACTGTCTGTCTTATCTAAAATTCGTCTTTAACATCATGGTATGCTGTGTTTTGCTTTTCGTTTGTTCTTAGAATTTTTATTGACTAGGCACCGGTTGATTGGTGACGCTCGACGACTGACTAGGCACCGGTTGACTGACCGTGGACTGAGGCTTTGTCACTCTCTTTGGTTCACTGGGTCTTGTCATGGTTCTTTTGCTTCTGATGCGGTTTTGGTTTTTTAGAAGTTGTAACTGCTTTTCAGGCGAGTTCCTTCTTCTAATACTCTTTTGTTCGAGTGTCTATGGGTAACTCAGATTGACCTAATTGTGAAAAATGACGTTATTCTATGCGCTTTACTGTGTTGACAACTTGGTTCCTGAACCACCAAATTTCATAAGGGTGTATCATCGTAACCGTTGCATCAATTGTAATAAAATTTGCAGGATATAGATAGAATAGACTGAACCTTAAGTGCACCATTTTTAGTACCTATAATACTACAATTGACCAAGATATTTCACAAAGTCTAGTGTTCTACTTTATCGTGGACACAGTGTATATTGACGCAATGAAATTACATTGCCATATTAAAGTAATCTGATTGTCACGTATTTCAATTTCTACTGATGCTGATTGAAATGCTGCCTACTAACACAGGAATGGTTGTGTACTTTTCCGCAGTTTATTTATGGTAACTTAAGCCTAAGAGCGTTATCTTTTCAGCCTGCATTAGCTCGGTCAGATAAATCAGGAACAAATTATATTGTCGGAATCTCTGGATGAAAAGAGAATTATTGTCGACTCAAAGTGTAAACATTAGTGCCTTTTCTGATAATCTCCACCGACGATCAGTTGTTTATTTTCTCCGTCGTAACACAATCTATTTGGCATTTGGATCGTGGTCTCTTCTTCTTCTTTGTCGTGAAACAATCTCTCTGGCCACACGTTCTTGGCTTCTTTTTCTTCTTTTGTTGGGCAAATAATTCGATTCCACTGAAGATCGGAATCCAAGAGAATCACTCTTTTATTCCATTCGTCAGCAACAAACACTTGATCGTCTGAATCGAGTGAGAGATATTGAGGATGATTCAGTTCTTGTGTTTCATTAGAAGAAATGAAACGACGGACGACCATATCTCCATCTCTGGTCAATTCACTAATCCTCCATTTTTCTCCCAGTCCATCCACTCTCTCGATCTTCCTCCTTTTCCTCCAAACTGTGAAGGATGACGAAATTCCCGATGGATGTTTCCACTGCATGAAGTGGGGTCTTGATGTCTCTTGGTAACTGAATGGATCGAATAAGTTCTGCGTCTGATCCATAGAGCATCAGAATGGATGATGAATAAAGGGCAAGAAGCAACTGACCAGCTCTAGTGAACGCTGAATAAAGTCTGTACCCGTTTCACGTGTATTGTCTTGCTGTCCCTGAACGAAACCGAATCCGCCTTCGACTGGGAAGGTAGGTTTGCTCGTAGGCCCTATTAGGCCTACTTTGAGGGAGGGAATATAGAGTAAGGGAATATTTGCGCAAACTCTAATCCAAGTCGGAAGCTGGTTGTTATAGGCCCTAATCTTATAAAATGACAGTAGCTTCTTTTATTTTATAAGCTCAATGAGTAGGCCTAATATAATAAAATTGACCGTGTGCCTGTGCTTAACTTCCACACTTAGTTTCGTGGTAATTAGGCTAAATATAATAATTTAATTATTAACTAACGTTTTTTTTCTTTTGCGTTGGCTGTGCATACCGAATAAATACGTTGCCCAGTGCTTGCCCACTGCTAAGTAAACCTGCAGTTAGTATAGTCTATAGAAAGTATGCAGTAGGCCCCTACTGATAAATTATATTATATTATGTAGAATAATATAGATCGATTGGCAGACGATTGCAATTGTTATTTCAAGAATAAGGTCAGATTTCAGACATATAAAATATAATTATAATAATAGTTTTTGACAAATGTTCGAATGTCTATGAATGTTTTCGCATGTTGTGATCCGCGCCAAAGGATCTAAAGGTATCCAGCGCCGAGGAGCGAGCGTCGAAGGTGGAGTTGCCTTCGACATCCTACATAGTGACAACTATTTAAAAGTTTGCGCCCCACCCCCTAGAAAAATTCCTGCGGACGCCCATGTGTGTTGGCCTGCACCTTGGCTGTTTCGCTGGTTTTCATACACACACAAATTACCTAAATAAACGCATTCTGGTGCAGCAGTATTGACTTTTGCTGGCTTTTAGCCATTTTGACTACCATTTTCATAGCTACATTTGGACAGATGTGTTAACCGCTGGTTTTGACATTTCAATATGTTACTACTCATCTGATTATTATGTTACTTTTCACTTAAATGAAATGAAGTTTTTTTAACTTGAACATCACGACGTCACTGCAGTTACTGTAGTGTCAGTCATATTTAAAGTAGTCTACTTTTATTTATAAAAAGATATGACCGGTAGTGTTCACCGTCGTTATTTAGGGACAAGAATTTCCGTGCGTATATTATATTATGTAGGGGCTGACTTCTATGGCACACAAAGGAATTAGAGAGATGGTCACACAGAGATACAGAGCGAGAGGGAGACAGACGGACAGACAGTCAGAAAGACGGACAGAGAGTAATGAGGGAAGGCAGAGACCTGTGCTATGAGTAGTCGTGGCAGGTAGGTGAGTCGTGCCTGCCACACAGACCTGCACGCGCAGACATACTGACTGGCGCCTGGTAAAGGAATGAATGCAAGTTATGTAAGCAAATATTTAAGTTCGCCTGTCACCTGAGAAGTCACTCGAGAGTTCATACTGGAGATAAACCATAACAGTGTGAGAGGTGTCCAAAAGCGTTTGCATTCCAACCTGACCTCGAGATTCACACGAAAACACATACAGGAGAGAAACCTTTCCAGTGCCAAGTATGTCAAAAGCGTTACTTCCAACATTCCAATCTAAAACGTCATGCAAGAATTCACTCTGAAGAGAAGCCAGCAATGTGACTTTAAAACAAAATATAAAAGAGGCACAGAAGAAAAAAATACTGGAGAGAAACCATACTCGCATTACGAATTCATATCAGAACCCATACAGGTATGTTAGAAAGCATTTTCAAGCGCTTCAGCTGTGAGAAGTCATGAAAAATTCCACCCTGGAAAGAGTCCATTTCTGTGTCAGATGTGCCAAAAACAGTTTCCCATATCTTTCTCATTACGAATTCATGTCAAAACCCATACAGGAGAGAATCCTTTCCAGTGCCATATGTGTAAGAACAGTTTTTCCAAAAATTCGAATATAGTAAATCATGTTAGAATTCATACTGGAGAGAAACCATTTCAGTGCAAGCTATGTAAAAAAATTTTTGTCATAACAGTCTGCAGCTCCATGTTAGAAGACATACCGGAGAAAAGCCTTACCAATGCCAGATATGTAAAAATGGTTTATAGATTCTTCCAGTCTACAAACACATATAAGATTTCATACTGGAGAAAAACCATACAAATGCCAGTTATGCCTAAATAGTCGGGTCAATCTACCAAAAAAACCCACCTAACCCTAAAAATTGATACAAACGGTTTCTCAACGGATTCTGGTACCATTTTTAATGCTTATTAACATACTAAAAGTCTCCTTTAATCTAACCATCGGAAAAGGGTCATTTTCAAGATGGCGTCCAAGATGGCTGCCTGGAAATAAAATTGTCCATATTTCAGCCTAGAAAATTGATACAAAAGTTTTCTCAACGGAATCTGGCGCCATTTGTAATGCTTGTTGACATAGTAAAAGTCTCCTTTAATCTCACCAGCACAAAAGGGTCATTTTCAAGATGGCGTCCAAGATGGCTGCCTGGAACTAAACTTGTCTATAACTCAGCCTATGAAATTGATATAAAAGTTTTCTCAACGGAATCTGGTACCATTTGTAATGCTTATTGACATAGTAAAAGTCTCCTCTATTCTGACCATAGGAAAAAGGTCATTTTCAAGATAGCGTCCAAATGGCTGCCTTGAACTAAAATTGTATATATCTCAGCCTAGAAAATTGATACAAAAGTTTTCTCAACGGAATCCAGTACCATTCGACATGCCTATCAATATGATGAAAGTCTCCTCTTTTCTGACCATCGAAACATGGTCATTTTTAAGATGGCGTCCAAGATGGCTGCCTGGAACTAACATTGTCTATATCTCAGCCTAAGAAATGATACAAAAGTTTTCTCAACGGAATCTGGTACCATTTGGCATGCCTATCAATATGATAAAAGTCTCCTCTTTTCTGACCATCGGAACAAGGTCATTTTCAAGATGGCCTCCAAGATGGCTGCCTGAAACTAAATTTGTATATATCTCAGCCTAACAAATTGATACAAAAGTTTTCTCAACGGAATCTGGTACCATTTGGCATGCCTATCAATATGATAAAAGTCTCCTCTTTTCTGACCATCGGAACAAGGTCATTTTCAAGATGGCCTCCAAGATGGCTGCCTGAAACTAAATTTGTATATATCTCAGCCTAACAAATTGATACAAAAGTTTTCTCAACGGAATCTGGTACCATTTGGCATGCCTATCAATATGATAAAAGTCTCCTCTTTTCTGACCATCTGAACAGGGTCATTTTCAAGATGACGTCCAAGATAACTGCCTGGAGCAAAAATTCTATGTATCTCAAGAGCTACTGAACCTAGAACGGTATCTAACCATAGGCTTTATTGCCCATCGTTCAGCTGATCACTTAATACACGCCATTTAATGACAACATCAATAGTCATACAGTTTACAGTTACATGGCTTACACATTCAATTAGTCATCGTCACCATCCGACTCCTCCGGAAGAAAATTGTTATGTGGAAAGTCAAAGTTTGCAACTTGGCACGGTCCAAAGGCGGAACAACATGGCAATCCATTTCTTCTACAAGAGCAGCGGAGTGTTCGACAGGAATTGATGCAGTTGCAATGAATGACTTTCAAGAGAGTGTCTTTTTTCTGAGCGCATCACTCACCAGCCATAGCATTTTCTGCTTATTGATAGCTCTTGACAGGAACTCCTCTTTCTATTACCGTACGGTGAAGTCGACGTACGACTGCGCTATAATAATTGCACCATAGCATTCTCCTTTTTCCACGGAATCCGATGAAGTAAGGAACCTCCATTGAAGACGTATCTCTCTGCCTCAAGTGGGAAATCTAGTAAGCCATCCCGTGCAAGTTAACTGATCGCATATGCATGTTGTGGCTTATCGGCCTTTCTATAGACATTCCTGGATTCAAAGAGGGCAGGAGGGAAAGGACTGAGCTCGTAACTTATAGCCTCTTACAATGACAGTTCTCCTGTTTTGGCAACTACCCGGAAACTTTCGAACGCAAGACTGGATTCAATGGTTAGATCTGGAGCGACCGTGACAGCTGACGTTAATCCATGGGTTCTGACTTTATCCTTTCTTCTGAATGGGAATGTGAATACAGGCTTTCCGACCATACTGTGTCATGACAAAGATAATCAGCGTCGTTCTCCTCGTTTCTCCAAGCTTGGAACTGGTATTACCAGAGTAGAGGCAGTGACGTAGTTAAAGCCTATGGTTAGACACCAAAAACACCTATCTAGGTTGAGTAGCCTAGTGCTTGAGGTATAGACTGTTTTAGCTCCAGGCAGCCATGTTCGACGCCATCTTGAAAATGACCCTGTTTCGATTATCAGAATATAGGAGACTTCTACTAGTCAATAAGCATTACAAATGGTACCAGATACCGTTGAGAAAACGTTTATATCTATTTTCTAGGCTGAGATATAGACAACTAGTTAAGCTCCAGGCAGCCATCTTGGACGCCATCTTGAAAATGACCTTTTTCCGATAGTCAGATCAAAGGAGACTTTTACTATGTTAATGAGCATTACAAATGACACCAGATTCCGTTGAGAAAACTTTTGTATCGATTTGTTAGGCTGAGATATATACAATTTTAGTTCCAGGCAGCTATCTTGGACGCCATCTTGAAAATGACCCTTTTCCGACGGTCAGATCAAAGGAGACTTTTAGTATGTTAATAAGTATTAAAAATGGTACCAGATTCCGTTGAGAAACCTTTTGTATCAATTTTTTAGGGTTAAACCATATATTGACCCATCTAAAAAGTATTTGCACAAAGAAGTAATCTAGTAGTTCACAAGAGAACACATACTGGGGAGAAACCCTACCTTTGCCAGTCATGTCATAAAACGTTCTCGTGCAGTTCGGGTCTGAGATATCATGAAAAATTCCACTCTGGAGAGAAACCATACCTTTGCCAGGTATGTCAGAAAACGTTCGCATGCATGTTAGGTTTGAGAAGTCATGAAAGATGTCACTCTGGAGATAAACCGTTTATGTGTCAGGTTTGTAAAAAAACATTTTTCAGATCTTCCCAACTGCAAAGTCATGTTGGATTCCATACTACAGAGAGACCATACCAATGCCAGCTATGTTCCAAAGTATTCGCATACCAATGTGAACTAAAAAGTCACACGAAAATTCATTCCGCAGAGAGATCTTTCCAATGCCAGATGTGTAAAAAATTTTTTCCCCGTTCTTAAAATCTATCAAGTCATGTTAGAATCCATACTGGAGAAAAGCCTTTCCAATGCCAAATAATTTTATGTCAGAAAAGATTATCCCATTCTTCCAGTCTAACAAATCATGCTAGAATCCACGCTGGAGAGAGACCTTTCGAATGCCAGAGGTGTAAAAAACGTTTTTCCCGATCTGGTATTCTAACAGAGCATGCTAGAATTCATACTGGAGAAAAGCCTTACCAATAGGGAATGCAAACCCGGGGTCTTTTTTCGAAACCCGGGTTTCGGGATTGACCGCCGTGAAAACCCGGGTAACCCGGGTAACCCGGGTTTGGACGGGTTAACAAATTTTACATGATAAATATTATTACTGCACTATTTCTTGCGTAAGAACAACGTCGTCGTATGCAGCTACAAGTCCAACGTTCTCCAACAGTCAAGAATTTTGCATAAAAAGAAAACTTTAGGATAATCGCGATATTTTTTATATAAGCAGTGTTTTTCAATAAAAATGCTCCGGAACTGAACAATTCCAGAACAGTTATGGAAGACATTGCAAGGGTTCCGAAGGCCTAAACCTGAGCCTCTAAATTTATAGCATCTTGAATACCAATAAACACTGAAAACGCTGAAATTAAATTAAATTAACTAAATAATTTTTATTAAAAATGTAAGTAAATAAAATAATTGTTAGCAGCTTGAAAAATTCACTGAATGCCGTTCCGGAGCGTTCTGTCTGAAAGAAACATTGCATAGGCCTATAAAAATAATTGTCAAATGACAGCTTAGTCGTCTACATCTCAGCTTTTGGCCATTCTAGTGCCTGCCCATTTGCTTTCAGAAGATAATTTAGTCATCGTTACTCTGCAACCCAATTTGGCAGAGCCAGAACTTACTAAAGTAGATGCTGCTTTGGAGACATATCGCTGCCTGTGATTGTGCTTGGACTAATAGGCCTACCGTCATTGGCTTCGTCAGAACGACGAGGGTCACGAACGTCCTTGTGTTTCAGCAGGTTTATCTTATGCTTGGACCCGAGATGAATAGCCTATGCATATTTCTTGTTGCACCGCTGGCAATTGTTGCTGCGAGTTACATAACTGACATTGAGCCGTCTGGCCCTCAGAATCGTGAACGAAATTATCCAAACACCACTCTTTACATTTGCTGAATTAGACATTGTTTGGATATGTGTCTGAAATCACTAAATTAAAATAAAAACAGTTTACTGCTATTATTTACGAATTCGAAGCTACGACGCCGACGTGTCAAAACACTCAACATTAGTCACTGGTCGTGTGAAATGGGAAGCCACACTCATACGAAGTCACCAATAAAGACATGGAATGAGCCGATAAATAAGTAGTTAGAAGTTGTATTACGTAAACCCGTTATCAACCACTATTATCGTTATATTTCCATTACTCTGCATTTGTGAGTTTCACACAGTGAAGGACGGTGAAAGTTACGATTTTCAAACCCGTCGAACCCGGGTTTCAATCGCGTTCAAACCCGGGTTTCGGGATTGGAAAAAAGCCGGGTAACCCGGGTTACCCGGGTTCGGGTAACCCGGGTTTGCATTCCCTACTTACCAATGCCAAAAACTTTATACTGCCTATCCAGTTTAAGTAGTCATGCAAAGATTCATAGCGGAGAGAAGCATTACCTTTGCCAGGTATGTCAGAAAACATTCGCATTCTCCTCAGGTCTGAAACATCATGAAAAATCTCACTTTCAATAGAAACCATTGCATCAGGTTTGAAGAAAAACTTTTTCCAACCCCTCCAAAGTTAAAAATCATTTCGAATTCTTCTTCTCAAAGAAAAAAAGCCATCCTATAAAAACATTGTCAGGCAATTCTGTTCTGAATTATAGAAAGGAACCATTCCGAACCATATGCTACCCCACGCGTGAAATAATCTTTGTTTTCGAGACTAAAATGTTCATGTTATAATTACTATTGGTGAGATATCCCATCAATGCTAGATATTTCGGAAATTATGTTTCGAAATATTGTGATCTGAAAACTTCCGTGAGACTCAATCCTAGAATGAAGTGTAGGCCTACAAGTAGCCGTTTTCACACTTTCTGATTGCAACAACTAATATGATAAACCATACTGTACAGAAGTCAATATGTCAAAAGTGATTTGTCCGATCTTTAGGCTATGTATACGATATAACGTTAGAATAAAATTAACACTGAAGATAAACCCAACCAACGCCAGGTAGGTGAGATGAGATAGTGGTGTATATATAGTAATCTAAAGAGGCGTTGGAGAGCATTATTATGAAAAGAAACCCCGCCTGCATTAATTCTACCAGAAAGTTCTCATGAAAGAATCCATGTAGGAGAAAAACATTTATGTGGCATCTTTTGTACAGTAGAACGTTCCATATCATCGAGTCTATAAAATAAAGATAGAACTCATTCTGTATAAAATCATGCGAGCGCCAATTATGCCCGAAAGCCTTCTCAAACCATGCATTGGAGATTCAAAAGGGAATAAGTACATTAAAGGAACCTTAAAATAGCAGTATTGTTAGAAATCAATCACAGTCTATGCATCTTATTATCATATTATAAACACAGATGGTCTTATGAAATGAAAATGTTTGCTCTCTGTTGAGGTTGCAGAATAATAATAAAAACTGATGAGTTAATCAGTGCATATAGTAATTAGAATGAATGAATTTATGCTAATTAATGTTGTGTTTAAAGTTAAAAGTTATAGTTGTTTTCAAAGCAAATGGCTTTAGTTAAGCAAAATATGACTTTCCTTATTTGATTAAGCACAATAAAAAATTTAGGACATCCTGGTTATATTTTTAACGTCTAAAGAACATTTTAAATTCATTAAGCAGGTGTCTAAGTCGGCACTTACATGTAACTATGATGAGTAATTTTACTTTACAGTGATGATATACTTCGAATGAAAAACCGGTGTCTTGTTGTTTTCTTGTTTTTCACTCTTATGCAATTATAAATAGAGCAGTCTGACTACTTCAGTTTTCAACTAGCTATTATAGCAACTAGCTTTCTGTTTTCCATGCAATATATATTTGATACACAGTTAATAAGTCGTCCTGATAACTATGACTTATTGTATGCCCTAACACAATAGCATATAAAAGTTTAGCAATCTTATACATACATGTACATTATTGTATTGTATTTTCGTTTATTTAGTGACTAACTGTCAAAAAGCAGCAAGTAACATCAATGCATGATTGTGCAGTTATAGTGTTAGAGACTATACTATTATAGCTTCAGGTACTGCACTGTTCAGCACTATGATTATGCATGGTTCTATAATAGGGCAGATTAGATTGATGTTGAGAGCGAGACTAGGCGAGGTTCCAGAGAGCTGCTAGTAAATGTTTTTATACATTTAGCGTGTTAAAAAGTTCTTGCTATCCTTTGCTGGCAAGGCAAAGGGGTGAGGTATGAGTCGCATATTGTATCGGCTCTCCTGTAATTGTAATTGTCCTTAGTAACTTCTATTGCGCCGGTGTCTAATGCACAAGACATCAACCGATGACACACACAAACCAAGCCGTAGTTAGGTCAACATCCAAAAGATCAGTCTTTAAGACAGACAGACAGAGGCAGGCTACGGTGATAAGCAATTTGAAAGAGGTAAGGTTTCAGTTGAGAGCGAAATGACACAAGCGACTGAGCACAGCGCACTGACACAGGCAGAGCATTCCAAAGAGTAGGCCCTGCAAATGAAAGAGCTCGATTTAGATAAGACTAGACAAAGATAATCAGATGACCTAATTGAATAAAGATAAGTTTGGTGAATAATCAATGATTTGAAATATTGTGGTTGGCAAGAGTTCACAGTTTTATAAACTATAAGCCCCAGTTTGAAGCGAATTCTTTGCTGAACAGCAAGTCAATGTAAATACTTCAGCCCAGGGATTATACTTTGATATTTGGATGAATCAGTTATGGCTCTAGCTGTTGACAAAGAGTTCCATACAACCTGCAGCTTCAGCATGTTTGACTTATTGATACCAGTAAGAAGCGAGTTGCAGTAATCTAGGCGAATATAAAACAATGCATCTGTCAGCGGTCTGTCTACATGAATGTCATTAAACGAATATACAACAATACAATAGAGATAGGCTTATCCTGTTTACGTGGCCAGTGAGAAACATGGTAGAATTGAAAACAACGCCCAAGTTACGAGCAGCATCTGCCAGCTCAACGATTGAGTCATCCACTTTCAATGACTTAAGCTGATCAAATTTTTAAAGTTGCTGCAGAATGCCCAGTACCTGATCGGCTGAGGGCTGGAGGTATAGGGATGGTGGGACGGAAGAGGGAGTGGGAGGTGGAGGGGAATGGGGAGCAGAGGAGGAGGAAAGTGGAAGGTAGGAGAGGGGATGGTGAGTGAGTGAACGAGAGCCTGAGGGGATGGGATGGGTGGGAAAGGGTAGGGAGTGGGAGGGAACAGAAATCGGAGGGAGGGAAGCGGATAAGGCAGGGGAAAGGGGAGTGGAGGGAAGTCGAAGTGGACGGAAAGCATGGAAAAGGGAGGGTAGTTGGGAAAGGGCAGAGAACGCATTTTAAGTGGCCCGCCCGAGCTCGCTAAACTTCACCGTCCTAGGACGGGCAAAGGTCTAGCTATCAAATGTTGAGCTGGCTCCCTTCTTATTCGGAAGGTGCATAGTTTCCTTAAAGCCCAAAAGTAGTCTATTGCTTTTGGCATTAGGATGCTGTATGTGGTGACCGTGCAATTCGGAGCTGGGCAATTGAGAGCGGACATTTCTGAGCGGATAATTCGGAGCTACATTCGAGGTCGGGCAATGCGGAGCAATTTCGGAGCGGACAGATCTGAGCCGGGCAATTCGGAGTGGATAATTCGGAGCGAATTGAAGTTTGTGTGAACTTACGGTACCCTTCCGGCGAACAGATATTTATTTAGTATTTATTTAGTGGCACCAGACAAAGCGTTCTGTGATTTCCAGAGTTTGTGAAATAATAGCATCTTACCGCGCGAATGGAAGATCCTGAGAGCTTAAAATTTAAATAGATGAACAACTAAAGTGTTTTAGTTATTAGGTTGATTAATAACAGGGTGGAAGTTTCGCTATTGTTGGTCCCACTAGCTGGAACCGGTTACAGCAGTCCCTCAGGGCCGACCTTTTCTCTATTTCTTTTGACCAGTTCCGTCAACGTCTGGAAACCTGTCTTTACCGGTGAAGACACTGGTCCGGGTCGGGAGCGCCTCTGTTTTTCTTACAAATACAATAACAGATAAAGACTCCCTTCGAACCTCTACATGAAACTTAACAAACTGTTATCAGCTTCATACACGAGATCATGTTGTATTGCTTTATTATTCGTTGCGGTGGCGTACCGAAGGGGCAGAGGCTGAAACTAAGTAGAGATGAATATACGAATCACAGAGAAAATTGCGAAAAAACAAAAGTAGCTGCAGCTATGCACCGATAATATACAGCGAAAAGTGATAAATCCATATAGGCCATTTGTTTTAAACAGATTGCATCTGTAATAGATCGACGATCGTCAAGCAAATTAGAGAAAATAGCATAAACAAAATTAAGTGGTCAAGGGCTTCATTTTGGGTCCTCGCCCCGGGCGGCATTTCAGCTCCGGACGCCATTGATTCGTTGTGTGTATATTCTACCAAACTTACCGCTGATTGGCTAACCAACTAACTCATTCATTCGCAAAAGAATTCATTCATTCATTCATGCATTCAGCCATCCATTATTATTCGTGCATATTCTGATTTATTGATAGCCTATATTTTAAGAAATATCTAATAACGTATTTAAGAAGTCAATCGCTTCAAGAAATTGTATTTTCATTCCAGCAATACTGAACAGCTCATAAAAAGGCCTACTTCAATTCGAATCTCATTGCTAAAGAACGCATGTTACTTAATGTTATCACTGATAAATCGAAGGATATCTGGACATTGCGTAATTAACAATCGTCAGGAGACTTCTGAACGGTGAGGCTATCTTGTGCTGTAAATTAATCAACTGTCGTCGTTTGTCATCCTCGACGCAAATGAACTCTGAACACGAACTGATTGATCGATTACAGATAAAGACTTCCTTTGAACCTCTACACGTAACATCGCAACCTGTTATCAGTTCCAAACACAGACTTAGCCTAAGTTGCACCTTTGTATAATTTAATTTCACTTACTTCTAGGTCATAATGAGCGTTTTCAATGTTTACTCTACCGAAATGAGTGACTGACTGTCTGACTTGCATTTTTCAGGTATTCGTTGATTTTGTTCATATTCTGGTTAAATGAATTTTGGAAGGAATTCCTATTGACGTATTTTGGAGGTCAATCCCTTTAGAAGTTCAATTCCTACAATAAATGCTTCTATTCGAATTTAAGTGTCACTGTAAATCTAAGAACTGATGTTTGTTGTATGCATTTGGGTTTTTATAAACCTTTCAGCGAGGTTTAGAATATGATTATTGTCTGTCTAAACACGCTCGTTAAGTTTCTTTTTGAGAAAATATAAATATTTCTGGTATTAATCCTACTTCGTACTGTCCCTGTTAAATCTCAAGTAAAACATATTGTTCGTTCATGTTGTATGCATATAGTTATGTGTTTGGGACTTTATGAACCTTTAAATGAACCTAAATTGGCTGTTTAGCAGATTAACAGAGGTGCGGCTTAAGTTAGCAAAGCTGATAAAGCTTTTCAACTGCTTCTAACAATAAAGCGTTCGGGTAATCGGTGTGCGATAATTAAAGAATACGATTTATAGGCACATCATCACCGCCATCACAATCGCCGCCACCACCATCACCACCACCATCATCAGCATATTCATCATCAGCAGCAGCATCGTCATCAACTGCATCATCTTCAGCAGGTGCCTCTGTACAAAGCGTTGCCCTTTTTTATTTAAGACTTCACTTGATTCAGGGAATTTTCTGATTCCAGAGATGGCCTCGATTAGTTAAATTGCTAATCCATTAGAATTAGACTTAGCAAAGTCTTGTGGCTAATTGATAAGAATTAGCATAGGCTGTTTGTCTAAAAGCTAGTCGATTAGTTAAATTGCTAATCGATTAGAAATAGAATTAGCTACTGAAGTTTGCTAATCGATTAAAATTAACAAAATCTATTAGCGACTCGATTGGAATTAGAATTGGCTGTTTGTCTAAAAATGTCTAAATGGGTAATCGATTAGTCAAATTGATAATCGGTTAGAATTAGAAATAGCTACTGAATTTTAGGCCTACAAATCGATCAGAATTAGAATTAGCAAAATCTTGTAACTAATCGATTAGAATAAGAATTAGCTGTTTGTCTAATCGATTAGATTCTAAGCGATTAGTTAAGCCTACCCACCTCTGTTTCATTCCTTGCGGTCTCCATATTGAACTCTAGACTAATCTTTGCCGACCGACTCTATTCGTTAGTCGTGTCAGACGTGCACAGTAGTGTGGCCCAAACTTGCACGGCAAAATTTTTTTGTTGAAACTTGCTGCTCCACAAGGCTGCCCTTGTTCCACTTGACAAGAAGACTACGTGGTGAAAAAATTGAAGAGATCTGAGCATGTTTAGAGGTCGCGCCATTTTGACACTTTTTTAGAAATCGCAAAAACCGCACGTCGCGTTTTAATAGCTACATTATAAATTAGGATTAACACCATGAACTCCAAGCACCTTCTTTCTAAATCATAATCTAGATGTCAACTGTAGTTCAGTAAATTGAAGAACAATAGGCTTACAAGTAGTTTACGAATAAAAAAGCTTGTTTTCAAGTTATAATTGTCTTTAGAAAATGGTTGCTGAATTAGAGGTAGGCCTAATCTATAAATTTTGCATGCTAACTTATAGACTAAAGTTTTCATATGAATTCGTTTAATTTACAATTGGATTGTTCACTATTGCTCCTCATACCGCTAAATTTGCATGATTAAAGTATTTTTTTTATTTGTGAAGCACTCCTTAACTGTGAAATACAACGCATGCCTTTTCACTTTTTATAATAAACGCTTATATGTAGCAAAAACAGCAGCTATCATGGCATCAACCAGGAGTTCTCCACAATTTTTGCTGTTAGGGATGCCCAACAAGGACATTTTTGGGTCTGGACTACCAACAAATGGGGCTATGTTTCATCACCAAAATGAGGTATTCGGGTGTTAGCCTGCTTCGGAAGTTATATGACGGTTACAGTCTGATGAAGAAGAATAGACTTAAAATTTAAGATTTCTGCAGATTCGAAGAGGGACAGTTTAAGGTCGATTTAAATTAACTATTTGACATCTCACGGAAAGATGCAATGACTTTGATGACAAGTCAAGAGGACAAGCTCTTTCTAAAAATGAGAAAAAGATCCTTCAAGTTTGTTGCCAAAATCTTGACGAACAGAGAGACTCGCAAGAATTTAAGCGGCGCTCAAGCGGCAGTTCGAAAGTAAGAGTAAGTAGCAGACCAATTGCAACTAAGTAGTGTTGTTGCAATTCAGTTATTTGAAGCTTCTTGCATAGTTCCTTCAATACTCAGACCGTGTCATCAAAGAAAAAACAGTGGAGGCATTCAGTCGTCTTCTTTGGTATTTCACCGTGCACCCTGTGCCACTTGCTTTGTTTGATGAGAAAACAGTGAAACATCAAGGCCACTATGGTGAAAACCTTACTTACCCACCTAATCAGCTATCCACGAAATGGCTGGACAGGAGATCCTTTGACCACCACACTACACTGGAGGCGTATGTCACAAGGAGTTCTTTAAAACTGCTTGGTCGTCTTACTATCCATGGTCAAGAACAAGCCAAAACTTTCCTATCGAAGCTTTCTGCTCTCTGACCATTGAACCCTACATTCCAGTCGATGAAGCCTAATGTCAAACTTTTGATGTAGTCAATGACTGTGCAGAACGTGGAGTGGCTCTGATCTTGTCTCACAATGATGTACTAACTCAGGATGAGTCACAGAAGCAATACTTGCTGCAAATTGACTCCAGTCATCGCACAATGATTTCTTTTCAGACAAGAGCAAAATGAAATAATCGCGGTTTTCGCGTTTTCCGGCACTTCAATGACAGTTATTTATGCAGACTGGAAAACTACTTTCATAATAAAAAATTATATTGCATTACAAATTATTTGCATTTAATGCACTCTGACTAAGCAGTAACACTGCGGTATATATTTTTTTATTAGGCTGTTCAACGTTCAAAATAATGACTGCCTTGAAATTAAAAATGATACAAGTCATGTCTTTTGACGTTTCATACTATATAGTGTAAAAGTGTGCAAAAGGCGCGACCTCTAAATATAGTTCAATCTGTCCAAAATTTTGCATACAGGGTTATATTTTCATGTGTAACAAGGGCAGCCTTGTGGAGCCAAACATTTCCACCTTTTTTTAGCCACCCTAGTGCACAGTCATTTTCAATTGCATAGCCAGGAAAATGTGTTGGCGACACTCTAAGTCAACAGATTCCCTTGGCGATAACAGCAGATTGATTTATCAGTGGTTTGCCTCAGCTAATTAAGCGTTTGACCTATTCCCCTGTTCAGTACACTGAGATACATGTATAACTGAAGAGTTATACAGTTCATAATATGGATCCATGATTGATTGTCTGTGTCATGTCGACTTCAACGAAAATACATGTAATTTATCATGCACGATGAAGTTCTCTGCTACTTCGCCTACTCGAGCAATGACACTTTAATTGATTATTTCCAATGCATATAAGAGACATATTAGTGCATACAAGGAGGTGTGCCCATAAAATTTGTAAGTTTAACATAAGTAGGTTATACGCTGCATAGGATTTAGCATAAGTTTTCAAAAGTGCATCGTCACTGCTAAACGTTTCTCAGATCTTCAGAGGTAAGCTTACAATGCTAAGAAGTAATCTGACCTTCAGTATGTCCTAATTTTTAAGAAGTTATACGGTAATCTTGCAGTAGAGTCCGATGATGATTAAAAGTTTTAAAAGTTGAATTATAGTATTAAAACCGCGTTATCAAGCTCCTAACTTAGACGTTGTTCTAAGTTCTACTCTGTCTCTCACTGGCGATGTAAGTTTGTAGTATATCGTTATATATGTTCATTTGCACATTCGAAGGAAAGCCTTCAGTCGGGTTGAGTACTGTAACTTGCTTTTTACTTGCTTCAATAAGTAAAACATGCTGAAGCTGCTGAAAGTTCATAACTCTGTGGTTAGAGCCACTACCATTACCAGGACGTCAAAATATGAACATGCAAACCCTGTGCTTAAAATCTTTGCATGGTTTTCCTGTTAACCCTAGAACTACCTAAGTTTTTTGCACCCAATTGTTACCAGTGGGGTAAAAAAATGACCCCAAAACCATTTTTCATTGTGATGCATCAATAATGGCTATTTTTAAAGTAGGTATAGCTAACACCTGCCCTGTCCTGTTGCTCTTTGTCCTGGAATGATACTATGCAACGCATAATGCAGTGTCGCATGTAGCCTAACAGAGCAATGTTAAGGTCAAAGGTTTGCAGTGGACACAGATGTGCTTCAGATGTTATTTACATGCAATACGCCGACATGTCAAACAGGTGGTGCTCGATTTCTTGTCTCTCTTCGTGGGCAGATATAACAGAGCCTGGTTCATGGCTGTCACATGCGTCGATTGATTCCAGTAACATTTGTTCGACAGCGGCAGTGTGACTGACCAGCTCTTTCCCATCTAGAGTAGAAATATTCTTCTGTTGTGCTTGGTCTGTGCTTCTCGGTCTAGATTTAATGCCCGATAGCGCATTGGATAACGCACTGGCATAGAGAGCGAGAGGTACCGAGTTCGAGTCCCGTAGGACGGACATGCTTTGTAGGCTACTATTAGCGCCGTGTATTGCAGGCTGTCTGTTCTGTTAGTAGTCAAGATTTATGTCTTCTGTCATTTTGTGTTATTGTGAATTGTTTCAATTGCATAATTGTACACTCTAACCGGTTGCGGTTTGTCAACCAGATTGTTTCAATAAACGAAAATATTATAGGCCTAATACAATCCTGGGGCCATAGTCATGAAGATAGGAGTAAGCTATTCGGGAGTAGCGCCTACTCCGGGAATAACTAATCCCTGAATAAAACTTAGTCGTTGTTGGTATTCATAAAACAGGCGCAGACGGCCGATTAGTTACTCTGAGCGTAAACTGCGCTGACGCTGGGTTTTCCCAATATTTGAGTGGTTATCGTTGATCGCGCATGCGCAAAAAGGTCCGCCACCGACGAAGAGTAAAATAAGTAAGCCAGTAAGTCTAGCATTTATTATCCCACTACCAACGCGCAGCATTTGCATCGAAATAGAATGTAAAATAAAACAGAAGTAAAAATAATATATAGTATTAATAGTGAGGAGGTCGGAACATCGAATTTCACGGTTGTGAGGACAATGTAAACAAATAAAAATTGAAAGACGGCGGTAAAGCAAAACAAATCTAATTTAATATAAATGTAAAATCAAGAGGCGTTTTTGTTGCAGTATGCCTAAATACGAGAGTGAACGTTAATTAGCAGCAAATGTACAGTAAGAAAATGACAAGGAAGAGTGAACAGATTTTGAAGTTTACGGTGAAGTTGGGACAGATCAAGGCCTAACGGATACACGCGGCACTTCGAATGCAACATTGTCAGACATCTCGTCAAATTTTAACATTTTGTGACGGCGAAATGAAAGGCAATTTAAAGTTCGCCGTTGGCGAACTACCTTGCTACCTTGTTACCTTGTGCTGTCAGTTCGTTGAACCCTGGCGACCGTCATGATCAAGTTCCTCCATTTTCTTCTGTCCGCCGTCGCATCTCTCAGTTCTGTCAAATTCATTCTAGTTATTTCATGTATCTCGTCCATCCACTTTATCCCTGGTCGTCCTTGTTTTCTCCTTCCCTCTCCATATGCTAACATCATTTCCTTTTCCAGTCCGTCTGACCGCATGATATGTCCAAAGAACCTCAACTTTGCTCTTAGCACTGTTTGTTGAAGTGTTGGCGAACTAGACGAGTTAATTACAGATTCTCTTAAACACTTATTGATGTCTAAAACGTCGTCGAATGCAACGAATAACGACGGCCGCCACATTGTTTATCGCCTTTAAGCTGTGAATAGAGGACTTACTCCTACCTCCGACTCGGAGTAGCCTTATTCGCAGCGTAGAGCGTTGCACCTGTCCCATGAATACCGAAAAAGCCCACTACGCCCGCGTAGGCCAGATTTAAGCTGTGAATAAGAGTTAGTCCTGCCCCATGAATATCGCCCCAGGTGATGAATGCATCGTCGACCATGTCATAAAATATTTTCATCGGTCAGCGCCTAGTCCAGTGGCGGCGCCAGGATTTTCAGGTTCCTAAAGCTCAAAAACCTTCCATTTTGTCCCCTCCTCGCTGTGATTTGCAGTGATTTCCCACTTTTTTGGGGGGGGCTAAGCACCCCTAGCCCCCTGGCGCCGCCACTGGCCTAGTCATTCGTTTGGTGCTGCACAATGCGAAGTATATGCTGGTCTGCAGTATCCACTCTACCCTTGGAAGCATTGTAATTCAGAATCACCATACATGTAGATATCTTGGAAATGCGAGTGTTGTCTGTCTCAGTCTGATCGTGCAAACAGCGTATCAGGATAATAATAATAATAATAATAATAATAATAATAATAATAATAATAATAATAATAATAATAATAATAATAATAATAATAATAATAATAATAATTATTATTATTATTATTACTAATAATAATAATTAATAATTACCTCGGGTAAAAAAAATAATAATAATAATAATAATAATAATAATAATTATTATTATTATTATTATCGATTTTATTGCTGAGGTGGGCCGCCGTATATCTGCAATTTCTGGCGAGCCCCTTGAGAAAAACCACCTTTTCCAGCGCCTTTCCATCTGCACTCAGCGATATAATGCCGTGGCTTTTAGGGGCACGTTTTTGGACTTCAGTGGGGATGAGGCTGGTTAGTTCCAGAATGGTTTTACTCTTCAGTTAGTTTCTAAGAGCCTGAGGGATCATATATACCTCGGGTAAAAAATAATAATAATAATAATAATTCCAGAACAGAGGTAGGTGCGTGTAAGCTGCGGCGCTTGATCTAATAAAACCCTTTGATAGCTTGAACCATTATAAACTGTGTTAATAAGGAATTACGTAATTACGACATACCGGAAACCATTGTCGACATTATTTGCAATTGGTATGGGAGGTTTTTATTGCGGTTAGATGGAACGGTAGCTTTTAGACATGCATGTATTGTAGCTCCATGTTGGCACTGGTGATAGGCAGCACTCTGTCTCCTGCGCTATATAATCTTCTCGTGAATGCATTCAATTCCAATTTAAGGCGTACGGACGAGGCTTGTTAAAGATCATTTAGACCTACAACAAACTCTTTTACGTTAAGTAAACAGTGATTAGTTAACCACAAAAGTGGCTGCTAACAATTAAGAATTTCCTTGTTATCTCAACACTAAGAGTCTGAGGGGCTACTACGACGTAGGCTATATAATTCATCTTATAATATTGATATGTTTAACTGTATGATAACTGTTTCAAAAGCACGAATGAGTGACAATCGGCGAAATTGGTGAAGCTAAAATTGATTGACAGAAGCGTTTGTATATGCTTGGCCTAATACTGGCCGAACAGATACAGAATTTTTGTCAAATTTGTGCCAGATTCATCAAATTGAGGCTTATTCCAATGTTGCCATGACTTTCAGCTGGCCAAGTGTTTCAGCTTTATTCACTGCAAAGCTTTTAAATTGTTAAGGGAATCAGCTTCAGCCACATATAATTACCTCTGTTAATTCTGGTCAGTCGGCGCAGGGATTTCAGATTTTAGCCTTTAGGCCTACATTTGCTCAAAACTTATTTCTGATAAGTTAGGCCCTACAAGTCACGATCACCGTTAGCACATACTGCACTTCAACATAGCCTGTGATATTACTGAAATGTTACGAGAAGTAGCTTGTCAATTGTCAAGCAGCACCATATAAGGTATTTCTTTTCATAAAAGATTATCTTTAACTTGTGGTAAAGTCCAGGTCAAGGTGCATAGCACTTTGCCATATAAAGCCATTATCAGGCTACTGCTAGGCCTTCATTATTGATCTCGACTATAGGCCTTCATTATTGATTTAGACCGGTTCTTCAAATTTGCTTAGTACAGACTTACCTTATTCGGATATCGACCTTATCCGTTGCGTAGGCTTCAGTCCACTTTTATACACATTGGACTATGACGTCGCGGATTTTCGAATTATTTTGATTGTTGTTTCACCTTAAAACGGATCAGAATTTGAGGTTAGTTCCGAAGCTGTAAGCCTCCGTGTAATAGTTTAAAAGCAGGCTAGCTTTAATTTCGCTGTAACTATTCCAGACTGTCGTCTTATTCTGTCTTCGTTTTCAGCTAATCTCGATCGCAATATTAAACTATTGTTCTACACATTTGCAAAGTCCAAACGCAGATATAAAGAAATCCGTTTATTTGCATAATAAGCCCATAATCCATTAAAATCGTTTAAACAAAAGTTATATAATTCGACTTTGATTACGGGTAAACATACATCAATCTAGAACCTCCAGCAGAATGAGTCCGAGAGTAGCTATGTGCGACGTTCTAAAAGGCTTCCGCCATGGTTTAGTCTCTATAGGTTTACTTAAGAGGTACACGTATAGAAAATACAGAGTTCTGCCTGAATTACAGGCTTGTTTACATTTGAAAGCCTATTATACCAGAAATAATCAGAACAAGTTTGACTGGAGGTTGGATTCTACAGCCGATGTCCAAACGAGTCTATGCGATACCAAGCAGGTTATCATTGTTCGGAGTGCCATTGTATCGTCTTGCTAGGCAGCTTATAATATTGACAAATTCTAAGTCTCCTTGTTTGAATAGTTTCTGACACTGTGACTTGAAGATCTAAACAGTGTACTTTAGACTTCTATATTTCTGGCATAATGTGTTGTGTCGGAAATACTCAGGATCCTCCTTAACAGCTGCAGTACCTGGGCCATCAGTCTCCACCAATTTCCATCAGCGACACGAACAGTGTGGACCAGTTATGCGCTCAGCGAGCATGACTGTCTGGGTTATCAATTAATTCAATTCATGAATGAGTCTCCATATTTTGGCAACAAAATAACAAAATAATGTCCTGTATCAGAAGACACTTTACAATTCCAAAGTCAGGATTATAAATATAACCGAAGCCATTTAAAGATATCTGGCCATCGACTTAGCTTAGTTGATCTGTAATATTAAGATAAGATGGTGGAATTTCTACAGGAAATTCGTCATCTTCTACAACTTTAATGATTTAAAGGTAGGATGAAGAATTTCTTCCGGGGCATCGTCTTTCATGACACTTTAACTGATCTTTAAGTAGGAGGAAGGGATTTCTTCAGATGAATCGTCTTTTGTGTCATCTTGATTGATTTTTAGGTAAGAGGAAGGCATTTCGTTTGCACAATCGTTTGACCTTATGCTTGACCGATTGATTTCCTTTCCTGCAATAGAGGCAGTTGAAAATGTTCCAAAGGAATCCTCTTCTGTTTCCCCGATGAGCTGAATGTAAGCTGGGTGCTTCACGTTGACTTTGACGCTATGTTCATCTGCAAATGACTTATCAATGTCTGAATACTGCTTATATTCAGGCATAAGACCTGAACTTATCTCAATGTCTTCTCTGTCCATTGGCTGTTCATAGTTGTCAATAGGGCGATAGACGGTGGGTTCGCTTTGTTGTGATAATAGATGATCATAGCCGGGTGTGGGGAGAGGTCCTTCTCGCCTTGGAAACTGTATCGGAACATCGAGATCAGTTACGTTGATGTCGTCTATCGTGTCGTAGCCATCCGTATATGCATATGGCATTATCTCGTATTCGTCTGTCATCGGATGATCCAACGAAGCGAAACTCGACGCATGAACAGGATCTTCTCTATCTGTAAACAGCAGTCACCAAAACTAATCGCTAGCGCATAAACTATAATGTGGTTCAAGGGTTTGATAGTTTGATGATTCTGCATCAAAAGTGATATGTCTTAAGCATGTAGCCAATTAGGTCATGACTTAGTTGTTTTGAGGGCTCACCAAAAAGTCTCTCCCCAACTGGTTGAGGCGAGGGTTGCCTAATAAATAAATCAATAAATAAACAGACCAGAGCACGTGGGATACCGATATATATGTATATCTGTATGACGTTGTGCGAGCAACTACCTTGGCAAGAATGCTGTATGCCTCACTCGCCTGGTGGGGCTTCGTGGGACAGCGTGACAAAGACAAGTTTGAAGTCTTGATGCGTCGCTTGATCCGCTATCACTATCTTCCTGGAGATTCCCTATCTTTTGAGCAGTAATGCATGAAGGCTGATTCCCGCCTTTTTTCATCGATCCTGGTGGATAATGGGCATATGTTACATGAATTGCTTCCCCTATTAAAACTTCTGAGTATTCCCTCCTCCACGAGACTCATGACCGTATTATTCCTCCCGCAGATAATTAATTTTATGCGCAAAACTTTCATCACTAGGATGTTCTATAAGGTCTGATCAAGGTTGGCTGACTTGCTTAGACTATAATGATTTGCACCAAGGTGCGGTTGGCAGTTGGTTTATTAAGGAATATTCTCACTTACTTACTAAATTACTTGATGCCAAAAAACGTTTATTGTTAGTATGCTATATACTTTTTAACTGTGATATTGAAAGAAAAACTTAAAAGTCTCGCAAAATTCTGATGACCAATACAGATAGTAAAACCGATTACCAGATGAGTGGGCAGAACATAATTATCCACGGCACATAGGCCTAATGGTAATCAAGTCTCGAATCTCTCGATCATCTAAACTTTCTTACTACAGGGTTACAAGAAGCGCAGTTACGACTATTGTGTCATTATTGTTCCTATGAGCAAGTAATCGCACTCGCAGCCTGTGGGCCAAATTGAAACGAATTTTTCTCTGTCGTGTTCTGGAGCACTTCATAGACGTTGAAGATTAGGCTATGTTTGTGCAAGGTCAAGGCAACCTCGGCTTATCTATGACGAGCGTTTATCAATATTTTTCCCATAGTTTTAGTTCTATTTCACTTTCACTCTTTCTCGCTGCCTGCATATATCGGCTTATGTCTCTTTTACTTTTAAGTTCGACGGTAATCGATTTCAAGATGTCTTAGAGGTTTGAATACCCGAGCTTCAGAATTTAAATTATATGGGTTATGATAAGATCACTATCTGCAAAAGTTTGACATTTCTTGTTTTACTTTTTGTTTTGCCAACTATTTTTCTTTCACAATTAAGCTATATAATTGTGACGCAAATCTATTGACATTAGTCTGGTAGCTTAACACAAACACTTGACTTAATTAATTATTATGACAAATTTTAGGCAAATTAACGCAGTACTCGTCTTTCACAGTCCTCGACAGTTCTTGCTTGCCACAGTCTTTTCCTGCTACAGTCCTTGCCAATCACAGTTCCTGCGAATCACAGTCCTTGCGGTCACAATCCTTGCCGATCACAATCCTACCGTATAACCAGGGCCGGATTAAGACTTCCGAGGGCCCTAACCCCAAAGCAATGCTAATTACCAAAGTACGGGTATCTGAACACAGAGTACTAAACGTACATGATAAGCTACGTTTTTTCTAATGAAATAAGACTTATAGGCTAAATAATAATGCATGTATTCCACCCGTGCCGCTAACTAATCGTTTTATCATATCATAGTCAATTTGTAATAATCATTTAAAAATTATTTTATTAATTTAGGTTGCACATCTTGCACTTTACAGAATTCAGTATGTTACTAGTACTAAGAAAGTAAGTAAGTAAGTAGCCTTTATTTGCATCTGACAAGCGCACATGCATTACATTGTATACAACGATTACATACATTTTAAAATAAACTATAACTGTAGCAGATTGTAAAGTCACACATAAACAACTAAAGATTCATCGGTTAACAGCACTGCTTTTAAACAATTTAGATCTAACCAAAGGTAGCATAAAAGGATGTTCTCTGCAGCAGCTATGCTAGGATGCAATGTAACTGGATGTTACTAGTTATTACCAATACGGTAATACGAGATGCAACCGCAAGTTGCATTAACAGATCATAAAGTCGGAACTTGTATCTTGTTACCTAAATGAAACTGAATGGACTACTTGACAAGCTAAAAGAGTAATTACTCTGTGAAACGAGAACAATTAAGATTGCTGAAGACTTTGCAAGGCAGAAGACAAGGAAGAAGTTTTTTAACAGTTTTATAGATAGACTAATTAACAAGCTAATAGATTGTTTTAATAGACTAATTAACAAGCTAATAGAGTAATTACAATGTGTTAATATGGTCTATGCATAGTGGGATATAATTATTAGAGTTTCGGCCTTGAGCCTTTGACGTCTGCCGTCAGTCGCTAGGGGCGCCTGTACAGACTGTGAGTGTGAGTCTGCGACTATGGTCAATCTTCAGTAAGGAAGTAGTAACTAAAACTTACTAGCGCTGAAAAACGTTTGAGGTAAAGCGCTAAATTATTAAACATTAAACAGAATTAGGAATTTGCTACAACAATTTTATTTAATTTATCCGGATTTTGGGGCCTTCGAAAACTTGCGGGCCCCTAAGCTATTGCTTATTTGGATTATTCCTTCATACGGCAATGCGTATCACGATCTTTGGCTATCACAATGCTTGCCTATTATACATTTGTTCTTGACTATCGTATTTACTTGTCTATCACAATCCTTGCTTTTAACAGTAGGCTACTTCTATAAGAGTCTGAGAGCTTTGACGCAGATAATTATGGCAAATATAATTATGTATTCTTTGTGGTTTTGGAGCACATTAGCATGTATTAAGTTCTCGTGCTTTAAAAACTGTTATTATTTCTGTATAAGGCGAATAATATATATAAGACGATATATGTTTCATGCTGTTTTAAAATGTATCAAACCTGCAGTAACTCTTTTTCGACTAATGTAGAAGTTGAGAGCCATAATTGCAATGAGAACAAAGAATATCGACACAACAGCCACAAGGGACAATGACACAAAAACTAAAAAACATGAAGTTGTTATATTTTATGAAAGTCTAACTCAGCATTACAATTTTTCAGTAGCACGCATTTATCCAGTGTTTACTATTATGATTACAGGGCTTATTTGTTGCCGCACAACAAATCTTCTATTAAGTCAATTCAGTTCCATGATTGCAGAATGTCTTTATGAACAGTAAAAGGCTTCTGTAATTAATAAAATTATGTACTGCACTTTTTTGTTCTGAAAGATTGACAGAAGTAAGCATAATGACGAAGTTGCTAAAAACCGTTAAAGGTTGCCTCTCATTCAAGCATCGAGGTCTGACACACAAATCTCATAAATTTCATCCAAATGTCATTCGAGGTTTTCGGTATTACTTACTGTTTGGACAAGTATGTAAAGTGTAACGATAGCATGCATTTCAAACGATGATGAAAGCATTCATTTGGTTGCATAACTGAATCCTACATAATAAAATCCACTGAAGTCCGCTTCCCTAAAGATTTTTGGACGGGGAGAGGAATTATACTCACACCAGTAGTTGCCAGAGGAATCTGTACCAATGCCGTCGATCAATGCAGTTGTGGCGCTGGTTGCCATTTTACTATCTGATGACATCAAGATATCTGTGACTTGAAGATCCTTCTCTGTGGAAAGCGTGCTTTCTTGGAAAATGAATTTCGTTGAATTCCAGATAAACCTGAATTCAGGAATATTAGAAGCAGTCGTTTTGATGGGACCGTTGTACGGTTTGAAGAATGTTAAGCACGAAAAGTAACTTCCATTTTCTGTCGTATTGATTGAAACATGTAAAACAGAAGTCACGGTGGTGTTCGTAGTAATCGTGACACAATCATTTCGTTTCAACTGTGTGTCTTCGTGGTGTTGTATCCACTCCATACTGGGATAATAATCGACAGTTGAAAAATTTACACTGCACTGAATCCAGATATTAACGTCAGAAGACATTGAGATATCGTTGTTACCAGAAGAGATGTTACTCTCACAAACAGGATTCGATTCTGCAGAAAACAAGACATGAGTTTTATTATGATAACCAGACGACGTACAGCTAGCATGTCTATGGGCATTATATGGGTACCAGACCAATAATTAACCTCGACCAATAACCCCCACCGGTCACTAACTCTCCATGGCCAATACCTCTATTATACATTTTATCTATGTACATATGCACTTTATTTGACATCAATTCCTCTTCTAAGGTCTAAGGTCAATTCCTCTTTACTTAATTACCACTTGGCTTTAGTGCCATATCGGTATTTGTTCATGAGCACTTGCTAAATAAATAACAGAAATACCTGGCTCAGATAATTAAGCTTGTCAACATAACTGATCTCCACTCCAGTGAAACTAATGTTCTTACACAAGTTGCGGAAGCGTGATCCAATCCTTAAAACTTGAGATTTCGTTACAATTAGTTTCATATCCAATCATTTCTGTTCCATGACACGGCAGGGATCCCACAACTTGTGCGAACGACCTCCCACTCGTTGAAGATGTAGTCTGTTTAGGTTCAACGCCAGCGACAGAACGCAGACTTACCTTCAATCACGCTCGCAGTCAATGATATGTCAGTACCGCTGGTTACCCTTTTGCACCCACGCGCGCGATGATAATTCATTCCGAGAATTTATCTAGCGCCTCTTAAAGAGACCTACTCAGAGGCGCTCCCAGCCCAGCCACGGCTAAAAGAGTGTGATTTGAGAGACTCATTAAAAGCAGGCGAGTTCAGCTGAGGCATCAATCGCAAAACTAGTGGGAGGCCATTCCAAATATAGGTAAAATGCTTTCTGAGATTTTTAATTCAACGACTTAGACCGCTAGGAATTCTAAAGTTTGGAAAAGAACTTAATGAAGCCAAGGCTACTAATGATCTGCTGGAAGCATTGAAGTTGACTAAAAAAAGTTCAAGTCATGAACTTTGACAGTACTTATGTGAACACTGGTCGCTTGAATGGAGCATGAGTTCTTCTGGGAAATATGATTGGTCGAGAGATCCTGTGATTGGCTTTCTGTCACCATATCATGGAAGCGATCTTAGCCAAGGTCTTCACTTTTGTGCCTTCAAGTTACCTAAACATAGCCTACCAATATTCAAGAGTTTTAAGGCTGCTATCGAAATGTGGCATATGACAAATTGCAGAGACTGGAGCCAAATGCTGAAACAGAAAATTTCCATGAATCCAACATCACCTTCGACACCAATATGGCGGGAAGGAAATGGCAGAAGATGAAGATTGTGCAGAATGTCCAATGAGTCTAGTGAAAGGATTGTGAGAGGCAGGACAAACAGACTTCATGAGGGAGCAAGGTTAACAGATTTTGCTACAAAGAGCAAAGTTACTCCAGTCCATAAAGTAGTTGTTTCATTTCTCACCCTTCCAACAGACGCGTAGAGTGAGAACGCAGACTATCAACATTGAACGTGCAAAAATGGATTAGAGCATTGCCAAACACGGAGTCAAGCTCTTTGAAGAATTCAACAGCCTCCTTCAGATGATAATGAAAGTTGTTGCCTCAACAACTTGCAGTTTCCCCTGCAACTTTTTGAGCCAAACAGAACGGCTGATCCCACTGATACTACGAAGAATTCTTCTATTATAGATGTAGTGCTGAAGAAAAGAAGTTCTGCGACACATACTTCTTGGGACATCATTTGAGACTTGTTGATTGTTTATGTTTCCTTGCAGCAAATAATATTGCTAACAAGACATAACTACTGTGTTTGTGTACATTGGTTAATTAATAATCTTATCATAATTTAAGATTTCAAGACGTTATGCGTATTTTCTAACCCAACGCACTGTTAATTCTGTATGGTCAAGGGGAAGGGTCTGTGAGCACCGTCTTCCAGATGGCGTAGGAAGCTGAAATTTTGCCAGAATGATACGATTAACAGGTGTAAAAAAACTGATGGGGTATCTTGAACTCTATCTTGAACTTCATTTTTTTACCATGTGACCATGGACCACCCTAATGTTCAAGCATCTCTTGTGTAATTCAAGATATCTTCATATCTCTCCATATCTAATCTTCTTCTTGTGGTTCTCTGCCTCTTAGGCAGGTTCAAATGTCCGTCGTCGCCACTCCCATATCTAATATCTAATAAAGCTTTCCGTCGACGCCTTGAGCGCACTTACAAACGAACCCGTGATCCTCAACTTCTATCTACTCTAAAATCAGCCACAAATAAATACCATCACCTTCTGGCTACGGCTAAAAAGAGGTTTTACTCCTCACTAGTTCAATCCCGTTCTTCTAATCCTCGCCTTCTCTGGAAAACTGTTAACCAACTCCTCCACCGGAACTCCTCAAGCCCACTTCCAAACTCTCTTCCATCTTCCTCAATAGCTGAGTCGTTTTGTTCCTACTTCTCTGGCAAAATTACTACCCTCCGTCTCTCTCTTCAATCACTACTGTCAAAAACCATCATCGATTCATCTCCAGATATACTCCTTCCACCACTCACGACCGTCCACCCTCCCCACCTCGATCATCATTATCTGTTTTCCAATCAACGTCAGATAATGAAATATCCCATCTGTTACAATCTCTTCCAAATAAGCAGTGTGAACTTGACCATATACCTACCTCCTTACTGAAAGACTGCTCATCTATTCTTTTTCCCATCATCACCAAAATAATCAACCTCTCCTTGTCTACTGGCAATTTCCCCCTCCTCTTCAAACATTCTTTAGTCACTCCACTTCTCAAGAAACCATCACTTGATAAAGAAATCCTTTCAAACTACCGACCTGTCTCCAACCTGTCATTCATCTCTAAACTAACCGAACGCATAGTCCTGTCTCGGATAAATGATTACCTGACTTCAAACTCACTCCTTAACCCACACCAGTCTGGTTTTACCAAGCGGCACTCAACCGAAACCCTTCTCACTTGCCTCTACAATAAACTTGTTTCTGCCATTTCTCATCAACAACTCTCCTTGATATTTCTGCAGCCTTCGACACCATTGACCACAACATATTACTCCAAAAACTGTCTACCTGGTTCAGTTTTATCGACACTGCTCTCCTCTCGATTCAGACCTATCTCTCTTCCCGCTCTTTCTCCGTTAAAACACCAAAAACCTCATCGCAATCATGCCGTCTCACCTGTGATGATCCGCAAGGTTCTGTTCGCGGGCCCCTATTGTTCATCCTTTACACTACTCAACTCAGCTCACTCATCAAAGCATCCTCGGTTGACCATCACCTATACGCTGACGACACCCAATTATTCATTTCATTCTCTCCCAGCAGCTTCGCCGACTCAATAGATCATCTCCTCGGTGTGGTAAAAGAAATCTCCTCCTGGATGACTTCAAGCATGTTGTGCCTCAACCCGTCTAAAACTGAATTCATTCTTATAGGTCTCCGTGAGCAACTCAAGAAAATCCCAGATCCCTCTATTTCCCTCAGCCTTGACTCTGTATCCACTCACACATTCATAGCAAATTTTCCTGTCCGCAACCTAGGTGTGACTTTTGACCAGAATCTTAGCTTTTCCGATCACATCACCCATCTTTCCCGTTCTTGCTTCATGCACATCCGTGACCTTCGTAGAATCCGCCCTATACTCGACTTCAAAACCTCATCAACAATCGCCACATCAATAGTTCACGCCAAACAAGATTACTGCAATGCTCTCTTTCTCAACATAGATACCACTCAAATTAACCGCCTCCAAGCCATTCAGAATGCCCTCGCCCGTGCTGTCACCAAAACTCCCAAACACCACCACATCACTCCTGTCTTGAAATCACTCCACTGGCTCAAAATTCCTGAACGAATAGAATATAAAGTCCTATCCCTCACCTACAACGCACTTCAGTCCTCTCAGCCCTCGTATCTCCATCAGTTGTTCACGGTCCAACCTCTTCGTTCAACCCGTTCATCTTCCACCCTCACACTGCTCCGCCCTTCCGTCACCTCATCGCTTAAATTTGCAAATCGTTCCACAGCCATAGCTGTACCGCCTCTTTTGAACAAACTCCCGCCTGCGCTACGACAAATATCCGATCCATCCCACGAACTCACCAAAACCTCACCTCTTGCTATCTCTCCACAGGTCTTCCACTCAAAACTGAAAACACTGCTTTTTCACAAATCCTATCCCGATTACTTCTCTTCTTCTCACCTCCCTCGCCATTTCAACTCTAAGCATCATCCACCTTAGCCGTCTGACTGTCTGCCTGCCTGACTCTCTGGATTTTGACCCCCTGCCTATCGATTCTGTTTTGATTAAGCTGGTTCCCGCGACTTCGCTTTTGTGGGCGCTCTAGAAATATCGAGTTTACAATTACGATTACGATTAATATTCGACTAAAATTGAAAGACACTCATCTAAATATAGATGCCCAATAAATTGATTTATCGACATAAGCCTGCATTTTTAAATTTAAATATTACTCACCCAAGACTGTAAGTTGTGCGCTACATTGCATTGCGTCGTGATCTTTTGAGCACGTATAGACCCCAGCATCCTTTAGCTCGGTATTATTCGAATAAAGAATACAGACGCCAATTTGACGAAATTCAACGCCAAAATTCGGAAATTTATGATTGATTTCAGGCCCTTCTGCTTGTGTCGCTTGAAATATCACATCCACTGTTCGTCCTAATCGCTTTGCAGTCCATCGATTAACCGTTTCATTTAGGTCCGTTTTACACACAAGTTCCATTCTTTGTCCAGCAAGAACAGCCGTGTTAAGCGGATAAACATCAAGGACGGAAATAACTGAAAAGGATAAAGACAGACAAACCTCAGTTACAGAGTTGTCAACAGTAGTGGGCCTATACTGCTCCAATGCCAATACTTATCAATGATTCAATATAGAATGTAGATGTGTAAGGGCTTTCTCTAGGTAGGTCAAAGATCAAACCGCATTGATATGACCGGCACTGATTTAATCTCATAAGGTTGGATGATGGATTACTTTTGAGGAAATAAGTTAACCTTCGCAGGACGAAGACATTTTACGATACACGGAGGACGGAGAGGGTGATTTTTTACCACAAAAATATTTTTAATATCTCAGCTCATAGGTAAGGTACAATAAAGAGTGAAGTATCGATTTTAATAGTTCCAAGGTCAAGGAATCGATTTATCGTAGAATCAATAGTGTGGAATACAAGTATCCAAGATGGCGGCCAATATGGCCGCCAAAACACAAAATTATGTATCCGTCAAGAGAAGAATATGTATATCTCACCTCATAGGTACCAACAATAACAAATAAAGTGTCGAATACAATATTATCGATGTCACGGAATCGATATCTCGTAGTGGCACGGGTGCTGGAGTTCTACTGTTAAAGATGGCGGCCAAAATGGCCGCCAAATGAGAATTATAAGCTGAGATATACACGTTTTTTGTGTTTTTGCGGCCATATTGGCCACCATCTTGGATATTAACAATCCAACACATTTTCCTTGACCTTGAAAATGGTATATTAGACATATTATTTGTTTTTCTATCTTACCTAGGAGCTAACATATACATATTTTTGTGTTTTGGCGGCCATATTGGCTGCCATCTTCGAAGGTAATGCTCGCATTTATTTTCGCTACCGCGAATCGAATCCTGAACCTGGAAAATATTAAATTTGACACTTCATTTCTTATTCTACCTTATTTATGAGCTGCGATATGCAAATATTTGTGTTTTGGTGGCCATATTGGCCGCCATTTTGTAAAGCAAACTCTCCAAAATTATTACAACTATTACAATTCCATTACACGGTAGATTCGTTACTTTATTTTTGATTTAAGGTTAACTAATAACTTTGAAAAATACATATTCACTATGAGCGAATAAATAACGACGTCGAGGACGAAGAGGGGTAATTTTTTACCCCAGGACATACCCCATGACACTTTGGACTCAAGTAACTTCTTCCCACAACATGCCATTTTCCTGGCTTTGCTGTCAGAATATGTCATTAGTCGTAACTTATAAACCCATGGAACGTCAAATAATAACTGCTTACAGTTGCCCCGCTATCAGCATTCAAACAGTTTACCAACATCATAGAGTCGTTTTGCTTCACTAACCAGGTCAGTCAACCGACGCATGACAAGGGCGGCATTGTGGATGCGGTTATAACTAGGAGCGACCTCTCAGCTCCAACTATTGAGGTGATTGACGGACCATCGACTCATCAAATGGTCTACTGACCTACGACGACCACCACCAATCTATGTCACGGAAAGTCGGCGGTCTTGGAAGCATTTTCAAATCGATGAGTTCCGTTCGGCTCTTGAGAAGTCGCCGCTATGTGACATGGACTTCACACAGTCTCTAAATGCCGACCAACTGGCAAGTCTCTACGACAAAGTCATCGTCAGTATCATCGACAGGCTGGTCCCCCTTCGTAAAGGTGACCATCCGGAAAAGACCATCAGATCCCTGGTTTGAACACGTCTGTCGTGACCAGAAGAAGCGAGCGCGACGCCTAGAGCGCCGTGTCCACAGTGCCAAGACTGATGTGGCTAGGTCTTTGCGTCGTTCAGAATGGCTTGAGGGGCTTCGTCAGTATCGCCACACTTTAAACACCAGACGCTCTGAATTCTGGCTACAGACAATGAATACACAGCGTTCTGCACCTCGCAAACTGTGGCAAACCATCGACAAGGTGCTTGGTCGGGGACGCACGCCAGCGGACAATCTCATCTCAGCCGACGAATTTCACCACTTCATCGACAAGAAAGTGGCTGATGTGAGAGTGTCTACTGCCGACGCTGCGGACACAACCTACTCAACTACTTCCCACCGTTTACCATCGTTCTCGCCTGTTTCCGTTGGTGACATTCTGGGGCTCATCCAGTGCACTCCAAACAGTCAACGTCCGACCCGCTTCCTACGTGGCTGCTGAAGGAATGCGCTGGTATGATTGCCCCATTTATCGCCCAACTGATAAACTGTTCCGTCGCGACTGGAAGAGTTCCATCGCGACTGGAAGAGTGCCAACGGTCTTCAAAGTTGCAACAATTACACCGCTACCAAAGAAACCTGACCTAGACACCGCAGATGTGAAAAACTATCGCCCAATGTCCAACCTGTCTGTTCTGTCTAAAATGCTGGGAAGGGAAGTATCCAGGGAGTGGCGGCGCCAGACATTTTTTTAACAAGGGCATGACGAGGGCTGTCATGCAAGTAACCAGTGCAGGGGCAATTTATGCCCCAAATAAATTCTCTGCAGGGCAAAAATTCTGGCAGGGCAACGACCAGGGCAAAGCCTTTTTTACCAGGGCATTTGCCCTTGCTTGCCCTGGTGTAGTGCCGCCACTGTTTCCAGGCAACTGGTTAAATTACCTTTACATCAACCAGTTGTTCCCAGACAGACAGTCGGCCTACCGTGCTTTCCACTCTACTGAGATGTTTCTCGCAGATGTTCTGTCCGACATTCTCCTTGCAATCGACTCTGGAAACTTCGCTCTTTTCTCACTCCTTGATCGGTCTGCCGCATTCGACACTGTCGACCACGACATTCTGCTCCAGCGACTGCATCTATCTTTTGGCACGTCATCCACTGCGCTCGAGTGGATGGCGTCCTACCTGACTGACAGACAGCAATGCGTCCGCCACGCCGGCTCCACTTCCACAGCGACTACCCTTAGCTGTGGCGTTCATCAAGGCTCAGTCCTGGGACCCATTCTGTTCCTCCTTTACACTGCCGACATCTTGGCCATAATATCCAAGCATGGTCTGCATGGTCATCTCTATGCGGATGACTCACAGATCTATGGCTTCTGTCGTCCTGACTCCACTGACGTCAATCATCTTCGGTCCGTCTCAGTGAGCTGCATCAGTGACATCGCTGACTGGATGAAATGCAATCGACTACAGCTGAATTCATCAAAATCAGAATTCCTGTGGTGCTCGTCTTCACGTAGGATGGAAAAATTAGATCGAAACCCTTTCGTCATTGGTGCCGATACTGTCGAGCCAAAGAACAAGGTCCGCGATCTTGGTTTTTTTCTCGACAGTGACTTGTCAATGACGTCACATATCACAGGCCTTGTGAGGACCAGCTTTGGAATCCTGAGACAGCTGAGGTCTGTTTCGCGGTCTCTCACACAGGATGTGACTCGCCATCTATCTCGTGCAAAGTCTAATCCTGAGCCGAATCGATTACTGCAATGTGGCCTTTGCTGGCTTGCCACAGCGCAGTATCATTCGGCTTCAGGCGGTCATCAACGCTGCTGCTCGTCTGCTCTAGCGGTTAAAAAAATTCGACAACATTTCAACCGCGATTCAAGGCGAGCTTCAGTGGCTGAGAGTTGGCGAGCGCATCAATTTCAAACTCTGCATCCTGGTGCATAACTGTCTAAACAACTGCACACCACACTATCTCGCACACAACATCAGGCCACTATCAGATGATTCCAACAGGTCACGGCTGCGCTCATCAAAGTCCGCTGATGTTTTCATTCCTGCAACAAAAACTAAAGCGGGCGATCGGGCCTTTCAGGTCGCTGGCCCACGTGCCTGGAACACTGGAACAGTCTTTCCGCAGCTATCCAGGAAATAAAAAGCCATTATGTTTTTAAAAAACAGTTAAAACTCTACTTGCTATCAAGTTCTTAGCATAATGTGCTGACAATTGACATTGTGTATGTGTGTAGAGATCCTAGAAGTAGCTTGCTACTGACGATGCTCTATAAATTGTCGTAATTACAATTACAATTACAAAAACATAATTAATTACCCCTCTCCGTCTTACGAAGGTTAAAGAAAATGTCCAAACTATGTCCATCAGAAAAGACAAAATATTTTAGTCACACGCTATCTACAAACAGAGTATGCTACATAGGCCTAGGTCCTATTTTACTAACCAGTTCCAACTTTTATGATAAGTAGAACTGCCGTTGTGATCACCATGATGTACGTAAGATCTTAATATTCAAATAGATGAAGCCATTATAGCCTTTAATCAAAGGTTTAAATTAAGCATCGTAACCAGATGAATCCACAATAGTAAGCTCTATTTTGCTCATCTATCGCCCACGACTGCTACTGCTGCTTTCAACTAAGTGCAATAGTCGTGGTCATTCGCAAGACTATTATGCAAAGCCATCACAGTGCATTAGGCTAAATATAGGCATGTCTATCATATCTGATTGTGCTAGCATAGTGGCCAACAGAGATCCGTTTCTCTATTATTGTATGCACAACACACAAACTTAACTGTATGCTGCACTGTTCGGTTCGCCATGCAAACAGTTTAGTTTCACATAGTCTTCTCAATAGCCTCGACAAAGAGTCGAGACTTCGAAGCCATTTTGATGGGCACTGGATATAATGCAGCAAAAATTAATGTTCAGAATGCAAGATTGTCTTAATTTGGCCAACGCAGTTGCAAGGATAATAATAATTTATTATTAATAATATTCTTCTTTATTAATTAAAACTGACGCAGCACGATTACAAGTCACAGTATGAACGGATGATTACAAGTTATTCGAAAGAGTCGAATTTAACGGATGATTACAAGTTATTCGAAAGAGTCGAATTTAACTGAGTGGCAGCCATGCCTTGCATGACTGCCATACAGTCTTACTTCTCATGTTACCAACGCCACCTAGCGAATGACAGGCTGAGTCGACTTTGGGCAGGTAACGGGTATCAATCCCGCTTCCTACTGGATGTTCTGTTCTTCACGCCAGTGATGTTGCCCAATTAATTAATTAATTAAGTAAGTAAGTAATCAATTGAATAGTTAATTGATTAATTAATCAATCAATCAAATAATAAATTATTTCATTAGTAATTTCTATCACGTCGTTGTTTAATGCACAATACATCAACCGATTACCTTTTTGAATAATGATGGGTCTGAGGAATGAAGATGGATTTCAAATATTTTGGTTGGCGGTAGAGTAGGTTTTGGAATATGCAAGGCCAAATTCGAAGCAAATACTTTACTGAATAGGACGCCCGTGAAAAATGTTAAGTACAGGGTCATAATTTTAGTGATGCAATCGGCACAGAATAGATCATCCACTTATTGTATCTTATAACATGCATATCGTATTTTATAGGCTATGCCTGCTATTTTGTTACGTTTTTGGTGTAGCTCTATCGCATTTCCTATAATGTTGATGATGGACGAAATGAAAGCGTCTTTGCTACGACTAATTATTCTGTCTTCGGTATTGTCAGGAACAGGTATGATTATTTACTAAAATTATTAACGAAACGTGGCAATGTCTAAGTCATTCTCATTTAGTTACATTTACAGCTATAATTCCTGACTTAATTTGTTTCATTTATAGGCGCAGGGTCCTCACAGTTAAGCCAATTTCCATATGGTAAACCAGCCAGTTTTATCAAAATAACGACTATGCTAGATTTATTCATAGCTGTGGTAATGGATGGATCCAGAGTTTAACGACAGCTTATGACAACATAAGCAGTTGCTGTCAACAAAAATTATTTTGGCATATTTCAGCTCTAGCTGTAATTTGCTGTGGTAAATATCTCCGTAAAGCAGTCATAGCTTGTTCCTTAATAATTATATTCTAAAAACATTGTGGTTTTTGTTAACTTCTTTCCGTTTGCTAACGTTCGTTCACTGTTCCATAAAACATCTGCTAGAATTCACTGCCGCATCATTTATTCAACCTTTTGAAACCTTGTCTTTAGATCTAAGTTGAAATTCCAGCCTGCGAGCTTGGTTGTTCAAAACGTTTTATCATGGCGTGTTGTATAAAAATAAAATTCGCCTAACAGCCTATGCGACGTTTTATCAAATTTATGTAGTGTTATATTAATTTGGTCTTGCTATGTGATTAAAAGCGTCACATTCATGTTCTGCTTGCAAGATACAACAATTGAAACCATCCTAGTGCAACCAAGTGTTACGGTAACTTTGATCAACGACTCTACATTCTTAAGTTGTTCTACTACATCGCAAAAAGTAGAATGGCTCTTCGGGTCAGATCAATATCCGCAGCCTGTTATATACTCATATGGAAAGGTCAACCAGCTTTACAAGGATCGGTTCCAGGTAGACAGCTACACCTACAATAACAGGAAATGGTTTAACCTAATACTTCGTTCAACGGCCAAGGGTGACGCTGGACGATATATCTGTCGAGATCCAGACAACCTGAACGAAGAGGGAAGGGAAGTGCATCTTACTGTAATAGGTATTTACAGTTAAATATTTTCGATGAAGTCGGAGGTTATCTAGAATGCCTAAAATTGGTATCCGGACGATTGGTCGTAGGACGATTGGTCATAGGACGATTGGTCATAGGACGATTGATCATACGGACGATTGGTCATACGGACGATTGGTCATAGGACAATTGATCATATGCCGCTAATAAACCGACATAATTCGTTGTAGTCGTTAGTTATGGACATTCTTAGTTTTAAGCTTAACGCACCGGGGCATACATCATTTTTAGACAAATACAATCAGTGCCTATCAAGACACTTATTAGGGTAATACTTACAGGGATCAACTCACTTCAACCAACTTAACATTTGGTCGAAATAATACACGTTTTACCCGTATGTAACTCAATTATGAATGGCATCAATTAGGGACATTGATCGTTTTCTGACAAATACAATCAGTGCCAATCAAGAAACTTAAAGGTAATTACATGCAGGCTTCAACTCACTTCAAAGAACTTAACATTCACTAGATAAACGCACATCAAAGTCCAACGCACTCCAAAGAATGGAGATTGATCCCGAAGAAATAAACGTTTCACCCGCATCTTACCCAGGTATAAAAGGCAATGAAACCAAAGCAAGGCATTCATTTGCAGTGAAAGAGCCAAGAAGTATTATAGTATATAAAGTATTGTAAGAAACTTTTCTTAAAGCAAGTTTTGCTATGGATATGGAAGGCGAGTTCGGCATCTCCAATCGTCCTATGACCAATCGTCCGTATGACCAATCGTCCTATGACCAATCGTCCGTATGACCAATCGTCCGTATGACCAATCGTCCTATGATCAATTGTCCTATGACCAATCGTCCTATGACCAATCGTCCTAGAACCCTAAAATTAACGCCTTTTTCGTACCTAATTTTAATTTCAGGCATTAAAGCCAGTGAAAATTAGCCAATTTAAACAACTAAGGACAACAAGACGTAGTGTTGGTGATAAACGATAAGCAGCAATATTACATTATTATTGATTATTATACTATTGATCAGCACCGTAGTTCCAGCGGTTCCGTGGAACAGGGTGCAATTCGAGAGGAGGCGCAAAATTTTAAACGGAATGATTTAGTTAATTACATATTTTATGTAATATTAATAGACTGATACCTGGGCAGGCTTATTTAAAATTGTCTTGCACTCATTATTTTGAACATAATAGTAGGCCTACATCGCCGTACAGAACTTTTACATTACAATGTTTTATATATCGTCTATAATAATAATAATAATAATAATAATAATAATAATAATAATAATAATAATAATAATAATAATAATAATAATAATAATAATAATAATAATAATAATAATAATAATAATAATTGGTCGGTTTTAAGGGTATCTTCTCTTCAAACCATGAAGACGAGGCCTGACCCTCCAGACATTTATCTCCTAAAATAATAATAATAATAATAATAATAATAATAATAATAATAATAATAATAATAATAATAATAATAATAATAATAATAATAATAATAATAATAATAATAATAATAATAATAATAATAATAATAATAATAATAATAATAATAATAATAATAATAATAATAATAATAATAATAATAATAATAATCTTCCTTTCTCAGGATAATAGTTTTCATTGCCTGAGGATAAGTACCACATCGGGTTAAAAAAATTGTTTTTGTGGTTCTCTCATTTCCGCAGAACTCTCTTATGGGGGGGTTATCTTGTAGCTGGGGACCACTATGCTTCTCTGAATGGCCAGATTTTTCGAAACTTGGCTCGAACCGGCTATCCCTCCACTAGGGCGCAGTGGTATAGGGGTATGTTCGGTGCCTTGCAGCTGGAGGGTTGCGGGTTCGAATCCACCTCAAAGCCGCCGCGTAGGGACCATGGGCAAGTCCTTCACTAGCAATTGCTCATGCGCTTCGGCGTGAAACTCCGATTCAGCGTCCGCGCAGTCGGGAGCGCCTCTGAATGGGCAATCTGGTAGAGGCGCTATAACAAGTGTTCAAATACAATACAAAATACAATACAATACCAAGGAATCCATAGGTATATGCGAACCGACGGCGAGAGAGCGCCTCACCGTAATCAATATTATTATTTCGTGGCGAACCGGGCGCAGCCTTGTTTGGGATCGTCTCGTATCGTTTCGTATCAAGGCATTTGTAAAGCGCCTCTAGCAGTAATGACTATTTAGAGGCGCGTCCAGCGTTAGCACTCCGAGGAAACCGAAAAGTTTTCAAGCAACTGACCGAAGTGGATAAACCACCTGCCAAAATCTCATCCCGAATTTGTGGGGAAAGGTCATGCCACAGAGAAGGACCCACAGTTGCAAAGGCGCGGCGTTAAGCAATGGCTGTCCTGAATGGATGGGATGGTTGGGATGCCATGGTTGCAGACAACCTGACCGCTTTATATCTACCGGGCACTCCTCGGACGCCGAGAGGTGCAGACGAGATGGCGGCGGCTAGAAAAAACGCAAGATGCAGTCAACTTGCCATTTTATCATTTTTTCCCTCTGGCTTTTATATCCATTGAGACCTTGGGCCCAGTGAACGCTGGGGGCTAGTTTTTACATTGTCCTTGGGACAACGTCTCAGCACGCACCAGAGGACGTCCGTTTCAGCGAAGGTCTCTGACGATCCAACGTCTGAACGCGGTGGCGTTCTGCGAAACTTTGCCACACATTAGCTTGAAGAATAGAGGCCGTTCAAGATGGATTTCCATTCTTAATTAATATTCAAGTCCCTGAGGTATTTGTGTACCTCGAGGCAAAAATTAATAATGATGATTTTTTGGCCAAAATAAATTTACGAGCTAATGAGCGATCGTGAAACTGAAAACAGTACTGTATCTAACAACTCGATAGACCTATAGCCTAAACTTGTGAAAAAAATAACTCCAGATGATCACATGAAAAGAATAAAGATGATGTGCAGTAGCGACTTTGAAAGGGTAGATTCTCAGGTAGGCGATATATAGATATACAAGTCGTTTGGATTAAAATAAATATTAACGTTGCAATTCTCAGAGACAGAACCAGCCTGCGACTCAAACTTGAACTCCAATGAACTAATAATTGGTTGCGGAACTAAACAAGAAATAGTCCAGCTGTCCTGCAGCGTGAGATACAACGGTGAAAAAATTCCCGAACTGCAATGGATAAAGACCGGTGAAAACATCGTCATCAATTCGTCGTTACTAGAGTGCTCAGATTCAGGAAATATCTACACTTGCAATCTTACGATGGAATCTGAACTTCAGATGGAAGGAAGTTCTTACGTTTGCCAGACGACACAATCAATGACGAGACAATACAACTGTACTTCATACGTCTTCAGAATAATATGTAAGCATAAGCATGGAATACAAGTTAATTAAAACAATTTTAAAAGTGTTCCCAATCACACATGTACATGTAGTTCGGCTTGCCTGAATTAGGTCCTGCAATGCTTTTCATTTCCGCAACAATTTTAAGGCTAAGCATTTTTGTAGATGTTCATGTTTACGTTATGAAACAAAATTTGACACTTCTTTTAACAGTGTCATATATATTGGATTTCACAAGCAGAAGATTCGTAAAATGTTTGGGAAAATAGCAAAAAATTGTTTATTTTATGTACTGACAAATAGATCTATATTGTGTGCAACTTCCCGGAAACTTTACAATCGTTATTTTTTTCAAACGTAGGCATACTGCTGACTAAATAAATAAAATGATAACCGATAACGGTTATCATTTTATTTGATCCAGTGACGTTTCTGATATGTCTTTCAGATGTCTTTGGTGACCATACGAAACTGAACAGAACCGTACATGACAAAGTTAATTGTTCTGCCAACTCTAAAAGTCAATCATGCACTTCGTCGTGGATTTTTGATAACGGCACAACTAACTGGACGGAATCTCATGAGCAGGTCATAGAGTTCAAAAGACCAGGTCGTTACATCTGTCAAACGATCTGTGTATTCGGGAATAACAATTGCTCATTTACAACTATGACGGTTAATGTAACCGTTAGGGCAGAGCCTCAAGGTAAAACATCGTGGTATATAGTCTATCACCAAGTTAATTACTGCGCTTAAAACTTTCGCTTTATCAGTTGTTCGTGAAAATATAGGCTATTTTGTGACGAAACTCTAGCCATAGAGGCGTCCACATGTTGGGCGAGAGGACACACGGATCCAACAGTCACATTATATAAGAATGTCTTATATTGACAATCTAAAACAATGACATCGCTAGCGTCGTATCACAATGTCCACATCAGCCGATTTTCGTCGCTTTGAATTAAATTCAAACCGATATCACAATCCATTGTAGAAGCCCGGTCGAAATCCAATGCTACTGTGGGTATGTAAGCTGAAACATCCCTGGCATACCAGTCGTTATCTCATAACTTTATCAACTACAACATGCACAATTCAAAGATTTTCCAGGATAATGCATGGTGACCAATTGATTATCTGGATTTGAGTACGGGTAGCTTGCATTGAGAAGAAAGTAATTGGAACAAAGCTTAATGTGGGAGCAATAATTGTGTAAACGAAAGCGGCAACGAAAACTGATGTGAAACCAGTTGGATTACTGTAACTGGCTTACTGCAAATCACTTCTTACTGGTATCACTGAGCTAGTTTGCAGAAACTTCAGAGATGCTAAAAACTCTTTGGCTGGGTTATAACTAGGGGTAAAAAAATTCTTAAGATATAAGATATCATATAATTATGCGCTGAAATATTAGTCTTTTGTAACAATACGTCAGGGTCGGCCCTATCCCAAAAGGTGTCCTAGGCAAAGTACACATTTGGTGACCTCTAACCTCACTCCACGGCCCACCCCATGTCACAACCCAATGAGGAACGGTTCAGGAACGAGTCAAAGCATTACGCTCAACTGAATTGTTTATTATTAATACGATTTTCATTGGTGCAGTCAACCCTGGATGATTCAAATTTAGAGGGAAGGGTAAAGAGTTAAAACACTTCGAAAACCGAAAAATTCGAATTACCAAAAAACAAAATTTATGCGATTTTTCTAATCGAATTAGCCTACATGAAAAGGTCCAATGAAATCAAAAATTATTTTAAATTTCTTCCATAAGCGAAAATTTTGAATTCAAATAATCATTGTAATTGCAAAAATGGCTAAAAAGTGAAGTACATCAGACTGTTAAAACATATACTGGCTCCCCCTAGATTTTGGTGCCCCAGGCAACTTCTGCCTGTTTTGCCTGTGCCTAAAGCTGGCACTGCAACGCGTATTCTTGATGTTTAGCTTAGCCTAGACATAATTATGATACGGTTACATTTCACACTTTGATACTACATCTGTTCACATCCTTCCCAAGTAGGCCTACATTCATACCAGTGATCCTAACGCTACATGGTAGCGTGCATTTTGTTATAAGGAAGGCCTGCGAAATTTCGTTGGCAACGGACCTAATCTGCACACTGGGATTTACACTGGGAGTTTGGGGGTTCCAATAGCGCTAAGGTTACCTAGCATTTCAGTCTAAATCAAATGGTTAATATGAACAGAATGGGACATGTAAATCAATAATAGAATCCGAAACTCCTATGGTGCCATTATTGTAAAAAACACGACATCACTCTTGGTCGCTTCTATGCAACTTCAAATTCCAGCATCACATTCCAGTTTAAGATCCAAGACCGACGAATAAAATAATATTTTATTCGCATAAACGTTGGCCTACAATATGGCCACTACCTAATATTATTAGGTAGTGGCCATATTGTAGGCCAACGTTTATGCGGTCTCCATAACAATCATCGGCGTGTTTCAGTTGGGATCGTTATAAAATCAGAAAGGATTACTTTGATTACTAAAACTTTCAGCGTTGCTCTAGCCAATGAAATGCTTTCATATTACAGGTGCAGTTCAGAATGCTGTGCTTTGTTTAACAGATGATGACAAACCTATCGTTAACAAAGGTCTAGTAGTTGGTATTGTTGTTGCTGTTGTTGTCCCTGCAATTTGCGTAATCGCCTTCATTCTGTGGAATCGTAGAAAGAAAAAAAGAAAACAAAGGCAAAGTAAGCATTGCTCTATGGAACGTACTCATTAGGAAAGTGTGAATTTTATTCGTGTTGTTCCCAAAAATTTGCTTAAAATTTTTAATAGACTTTTAAGCATTTCCATTGAAGTTATTTTGGCTTTTAGCAAGTCAAAATGTTTCAGAAGTTAAATAATATAAAATATTAAACACATCACATCTTGGGTTTCTGGGTGTTAGAATCATCGTAGAATTATGCATTCCAGAAACTCTCCAAGAATAATCCTGAAAGAAGTAAGAATCACAGAATATGATTTTCCAAAAGATGAAGGTCAACACAATCGCTGTGGGCGCCAAATGTATTCTTTGCCTGTGGCGCCGTTTGAGATAGGGCCGACCCTGCGACTAACTTTAGATTTACCTATACAAACGTGTAATGTATTCACACAAGGGAAGTTACTTTAATTGTAACTTACTTAATCTTTATTAAGGAATAAATATTCCACTGTGAAAGTGTTTACATTTAATCAATTATAACGTGATTGTATAATATGATAACCATAATACAATATCAACGAATAGTACCAGGGTACCTATGTCACAGCTTAGTGTTACGTTGACTCTGGTAGGAGTAGTGAACTTAGATGTACTGATTGTGTTTAGTTTACTTGTATGGGCTAGTATCGACATCCATGGAGTACCATGTCATGTGCGCTAATTCAGAATTGGGACGACAAATGAGCATCAACACATTTGCGGCGCGCCTTGTTGGTTCCATTCCTCGCTATGGTAGTGTTTCTTCTTACATGCATCACACCCTCCACTGGCTTCCCCTCCGGCATCGTATTCTGTATCGGCTTTGCTCTCTTGTCTGGCAATGTGTCTTTGGTTCAGCTCCTCGCTATCTACGCTCCATCTTTACTCTATCTTCTTCTCTCACAGGTCGCACAGCCCTCCGTTCCTCTTCTAGGGGTGACTTCTTGGTCCCTTTTACCCGCACTGCTACTAAGCAGCGCCGAGCATTCTCTATCGTTGGTCCAACAACGTGGAATGACTTACCATCCTTCCTTCGCTTATCCCCTCGTAGTCATTCTACTTCCTTCTATGCACAACTGAAGACTTTTCTCTATGATCGGGCCTGGCTCGGGAGCGCCTCTGAGTAGAACCCTTTGAAGAGGCGCTATATAAATTGATTGATTGATTGATTGATTGATCAACGGAATTCTGGAGTTAACAATGTCTTAACGATTCTGTGCATCTGTATGATGACTTTTAACGACCTCTAAAAGGCACCTTGTCATTGGAGTTTGAGGTATACGGGCTTTTCGGATGTGGGGCGCTCCATTTGGAATAGGCTCCTATTGGAATTGCGCTTGTTACCTCGAAACGTTGTGCTCAAATTTTATAAGCCACTTAAATTCTTATTTTTTGGCCGTGCCTCTGAATAGGCTTGTTGAAGGGGCGCTATATAGATTTATAGAATTAGAATAATAATCATATTCTTTATTAATTCAAACCGACAAACGCGGTATGATTACAATTCAGTATGAACGGATGATCACAAGTTATTACAGGAGTCGAATTTAGCTGGCGCCCATAACATCCTACATCTCATTTCACCAATTGGCGCCCATCACGTCCTACATCTCATTTCACCAATTCGCCATCTCGCGAATGATAGGCTGAGTGGACCTTTGGAAGGGCTGCGATTCCGATTCCTACTGCTCTTCACGCCAGAGATGCTACCACTACTCTATGGACCCCCCCAATGAATGAATTAATTAATGTTTGAGATTCTGCCAAAACGTGTATCAATCAGTGTATTACGCTTCTGAAGTACGTAACTTTAACATAATTCTGTTTTGTTTTCAAAGTGTATAGTAGGGTGGCCTAAAAAAGGCAAAAGTTGGAAATACGTGGCTCCACAAGGCTGCCCTTGTAACACATGAAAATATATTCTTGTATGCAACGTTTTGGACATAATTAACTATAGTAACTTTAACATAATTCTGTTTTGTTTTGCCTTTTGCAGACTTTTACGCTATATACAGTATGAAACGTTAAAAGACATGTATAATTTTGAATTTCAAGGAGAGTTATTATTTTAAACTTTGAACAGCCTAATAAAATATAAACCGCAGTGTTACTGCTTAGTCAGAGTGCATTTAAGTGCTAATAATTTGTAATGAAATAAAATTTTGGATAATTAAAGTAGTTTTCCAGTATGCATTAATCACCGTCATTGGAGTGCCGGAAAACGCGAAACCCTCGATTATTTCATTTTGCTTTTGTTGGAAAATAAATCATTGTCCGATGACTGGAGACAAGAAGTTACAGTAAGTATTGTTTCTGTGACTCATCCTTGGTTAGTACATCATTGTTAGACTAGATCAGATCCACTCCATGTTGTGCGCAATCACTGACTACATCAAAAGTTTGACATTAGCCTTCATCGACTGGAAGGTAGGGTTCAATGGTCAGAGAGCAGAAAGCTCTGTCTTGGAAGGCTTTTGAAGGCTTTGTCTTGTTCTTGACCCTCGGTAGTAAGAAGACCAAACAGTTTTAAAGAATTCCTTGTGACATACGCCTCCAGTGTAGTGTGGTGGTCAAAGGATCTCCTGTCCCACCGTTTCATGGATAGCGGATTAGGTGGGTAAGTAAGGTTTTCACCATAGCGGCCTTGATGTTTACACTGTACACTCATCAAACAAAACAAGTGGCACAGGGTGTTCGGTGAAATACCAGAGAAGACAACTGAGTGCCTCCATTGCTTTTTCTTTGATGACACGGTCTGAGTATTGAAGAAACTGTGCAAGAAACTTCAAATCATTGAATGTGACAACATTACTTACTTGCAATTGGTCTGCTACTTACTCTTACTTTCTAACAGCCACTTGAGCGCGGCTGAAATTCTTGTGAGTCTCTCCCTTGTGAGTCTCTCTGTTGGCAATAATGTTCTTCCTCATTTTTAGAAAGAGCTTGTCCTCTTGACTTGTCATCAAAGTCATTGCATCTTTTCGTGAGCTGTCAAATAGTTAATTTAAATCGACCTTAAACTGTCCCTCTTCGAATCGGCAGAAATCTTGAATTTTAAGTCTATTCTTCTTCAGCAGACTGTAACCGTCATATAACTTCCGGAGCTTGCTAACACCCGAATAACTCATTTTGGTGATGAAACTTAGTCCATTTGTTAGTAGTCCAGACCCAAGAATGTCCTTGTTAGGCATCCATGACAGCCAAAATTTTAGAGAACTCCTGAATCCTGATTGATGCCATGATTGCTGCTGTTTTTTTACATATAGGCGTTTATCATACAAAGTGAAAAGACATGCTTTGCATTTCACAGTGAAGGAGTGCTTCACAAATAAAAAATACTCTAATCATGCTAAGTTAACGGTATGAGGAGCAATATTGACCAATCCAATTGTAAATTAAACGAATTGTAATGAAAAACTTTAGTCTATAAGTTAGCATGGAAAGTTTAAAGATTGCCTCTAATTCAGCAACCCAAAGAACTTGAAAACAAGCTTTTTATTTCCAAGTAAGTTTATTATTCCTTAATTTACTGAAATACAGTTGACATCTACAGGGTGGGCCAGCATAAATGCACCGAATTTGCAGCCAAATTGTGTACATTATTTATACTTAATGCGTCAAATTAAAGATATTTCAGTCTAGTATTAAAATTCAAACACATTTGTTATTGTAGCTTTAGCCTACATGATGTAGATCGTAACATAACAACAGTCATCGTTTTTGCAGTAACTAGCTAATAAAAAAATTCATGACAATTTTAACAGTACTTGCACACAAAAAATAAACCATATAGCCAGAAATTTGCACAGCACAGCAAATTAATTAATAATTATAGGAGATAGTCTGTTGCAGTCTTTTCTAATCAAATGAATATTCACTATGTCTACCACGTTCTGCAACATGGACATACGAGCAATGTTAGCGGGTGTGCGCGCTGTGCGTACCGATTCGCGTGGTTTACAACGCGAAGTTCCTGTTTTATCAATTTTCCGTATCAGACGATTCGACGTATTTTTATTTTATCCTCTGTTAGGAAACTCTTTAATAATTTGAAACGCATGAAATCCCTTATCAGTTCGCAAAATTCGGAAACTAGTTCATCGTCTGTCAACGGCGCCATATTTCGTCACTAATGACAACAAAATATGGTAGCTAGCGCTGTTCCAAAGATTTCCTTAAAATTTGAACTAGTACCAGTTCGACTTTTTCAAGGTTAATACTAGAGTGAAATATATTTAATATCACGTATCAAGTATAAATAACTTACAAAAATTGGCTGAGTTATATGCATGCAAAGTCGGTGCATTTATGCTGGCCCACCCTGTAGATTATGATTTAGAAAGAAGGTGCTTGAAGTGCTTGAATTTTAGGTGCTTGAATTTTAATTTATAACATAGCTATTAAAACGCGAAGTGCGGTTTTTGCGCATTCTAGAAAAGTGTCAAAAAGGCGTGACCTCTAAACATGCTCGGATTTCTTTAATTTTTTCAACACAGTGTCTTCTTGTCAAGTGGAACACGGGCAGCTTTGTCGAGCAGCATGTTTGAGCAAAAAAATTTCCCCATTTAAGTTTGGGCCACCCTAGTGTATAGGCATCATGAAATGTACAAACAATTTAGCATAATTTTAGTAGCATTTGGCATCGTTTGGCATTTACAGATGCTTCAAATAGACAGGGCACGAGAAGAGAAGTGTTTCTAAGACCTGAAATTTCTCGAGGTAAAATTAACTATTTTTAAAATAAACAATGAACCATTCCTCATGCAATGAACTGTCATATTAGTTACCGTACATAATGTTGAGAATCTTTATGTTTATCATCATCGTTATCATTGTCATCATCATTGTCCTCCTCCTCATCATCGTTTTCTTGTTCGTGTTCATCTTTTTCTTCTTGTTCTTCTTGTTCTTGTTCTTCTTGTTCTTCTTCTTCTTGTTCTTCTTCTTGTTTTGTAAAGAATACCTTTCTACAGCAACGTTACCAGCCATTGACAAAGGCTGCTAGTTTCACAAACTGCTATGTTTCAAAGTTGTAATTTTGTGGCTGCAAGTTTCACTAGTAGTTTTAAATTTCATAAGCCAAGTGTTTTCAAAGTTGACACTTTTAAAAGTTTTAAGTTTTTTAACTTGTGTGGTTTGCTAAAAGAGTTAAGAAAGTTTTAAGTTTCTCAATTTGTAAGTTTATCAAGTTGTAAGGTTTGTGAAGTTGTAATTTTTCCATTTCCAAGCATCGCAGCACTCTAAGAGTATACACCAACTTTCTACGCATCTGTCTCTCACAGACTCTGACTCTCTCAATCTCTCAAACCTCAAAAGTTCTATATGGCAATCTCAAGCGCCTCAATGTCTCTGTCTGTCTCTCTGTCTCTGTCTCTGTCTCTGTCTCTATGTATGTATCTCTGTGTGTCTCTGTCTCTGTCTCTGTCTCTGTCTCTGTCTCTGTCCCTGTCCCTGTCTCTCTCTCTCTCTCTCTCTCTCTCTCTCTCTCTCTCTCTCTCTCTCTCTCTCTCTCTCTCTCTCTCTCTCTCTCTCTCTCTCTCTCTCTCTCTCTCTCTCTCTCTATCTCTCTCCCTCTCCCGCTCTTTCAGATGTAAGTCCACTAAGTAATCTCCCATCTCGCCTTACAATCTAAGAGATGTGTATTTTCTATGAAAATCTTCATTTTCCTCTATCTGTTGTATTAAAAGGAGTATTGTTACTGTGTGAACCTTACCTCTCCGCTATACAAACTCTGCGATCTACCATGGAATAAATTGCCGTGAACAGCTTCCATCAGACATTGTTCTATCTTTATACAAGAAAACCTACATTCTCCCCTATTCAAGCGATTATAGCAATCCAACTTAGTTACTTACTTACATATAGCGTCTACATGTATGTCAAATTGGGTGGCCCTGAGAATTGGAACCTACCCGTCAATCAAATTGAGCGGGTCAGAGCCTGGGACAATGGATGCGGGTGCAATTACCTGTCAATCAAAGTGATCGGGCTAGAGCCTGGAACAATAGCTCCGCGTGCGCCTACCCGTCAATCAAAGTGATCGGGCTAGAGCCCGGGAAAATGGGACCGAGTGAGCCCACCTGTCAATCAAATTGAGCAGGCCACAAAAGATCCGCAGTGGTGGTCCAGGATACAGGAACAAAATACTGGCGTGCAGTGGCCAGACCCATGAACAAAACACTGGCTAGCTGTGGCCTAAGCCCTGGAACAAAAGACCAACAGGTAGTGGGCCGGACCCAGGATCAAAAGACTGGCCGGCGGTGGCTCAGACCCAGGAACAAAAGACTATCAGCGGTGGCTCAGACCCAGGAACAAAAGACTAGCAGGCGGTGGCCCAGACCCAGGAACAAAATACTGGCAGGTGGTGACCCAGGTCTGGAGACAATGGATCAGTAGGCTTCGGCCCAAGCCCGGAGACAATGGCTGCTTATACTAGACCAATAGGGTGTGGAGGTTGTCATTATTAGAATAATAGAGGGGGTTACTTAGAACAATAGAGGGGTAATTTAGAACAATAGTAGGCGGAGCTTATCGCCTATTGTCCTTGAAGCGAATGTCATACCACTACTGGCGTCAACATAACATAACATAACATAACAAAGGGTTTTAAGTGGTTCAGAAGGCGTTTGGTCTGTGTTAGAACCACCTCAATTAACATGGAACATGATTAATAGCCCAATTTTCCTAGCTTCTGCTTAAAAGCTGTGATAGTGTCCACTGAGACAGTACAATCATCCAAACTATTCCACAAATCTACAACTCTTGCACTGAAGAATTTCTGCCCTAATGTCCCTTTCCGTTTCTTAAATAATTTATACCTATGTCCCCTAGTTGCCTTGTTTGGTGCTAATTCAAAAAACTTCTCCTTCTGCGCTGCCTCCTTTCCGGCCATAATCTTGTATGCTTCAATTAGGTCTCCTCTTCTCCTCCTTCTCTTCAATGTTGTTAGTCCACACCTTTTCAACATTTCCTAATAGCCCAAAATCATTTTTGTAGCTCTTCTTTGCGCCTTCTCCAGCTTTTCCATGTCCTGTTTCAGGTATGGACTCCATACCTGGATGCACTCATCTGTGGCCTAACCAATGATTTGTATAACCTCAATATTGTATCCTTGTCTCGGGTGACTATTGTCCTTCTTATCTTTTTTTATGCCTCACAGAGCACCAAATTACGTCCAGCTTGTTGACATCATGAAGTGCAACATATCGAGGAAGATTTATTTTCGGTACTCACACTTCGACTCCTTCCATGCTAATCTTGGTGCAGTTGGTAACGCACTTGGTAAAAGGCTTCACATTGGGATGAATCCCGGACGATGTGGTCCACTGGGGCCCATCAATGCTGAACCTTGAATTATACTTGCATTAATTCGTGCAACAGAAGAAATTACACCACAAAACCTTGTGCAATGACTTCGATTATGAAGTACATGTAGATTCAAAATCCAATTAAAAATGCGATCAGGAATTGTGAGAGAAGCAAGTTGTTCTGTCAGATATGGATGTCTGACCGAGTCAAAAGCTTTTGACAAATCTAATGCGACCAAACGTACATAGAGTTCATTGCATAAGGTTTTAAGAATGTGGTTAGATATAGTCATCAACGCAGCTGCCGTTGAGCCCGTAGGCCTAGAGGCATACTGATCGTCAAACTTGTGATTAGTATCAGAGTTGGTGATTACAAAATACATAATATATATATATATATATATACGAGTCACGATTTCTTATAGAATTCTACAAAGGATGGAAGTAATCGAGATGGGATGGTAATCCGATTCAACTCTTGGGCATGCCAATTTGGGGATTGGTGTAATACAACTTAACCTCCACTGTGAGGGAACAAATGAATGCAATAAAGACTTTCTAAAATGGGCTGTGATGGCAGCAGCCAATAGGCGAGCCATGCTGCTGAAAAACCAGGAAGGAACACCATCAGGGCCCACGGAAGATCCACGGATATTTGTTCACATAGTGAAGACGTGGTATTCATCTATAAAATCTGTTTCAAATTGGTGCTTTTAGTTTATCAAACAAGAAATTGTGTTTTTCAGTTGATGGGGAAGGTGGTTGATATAGCTGATTGACTGTCTAGCTAATCAGTTGATTGCTTGGGTGGCTGACTACGTGATTGGTTATTGATTGATTGTTGATTGATTGATTGATTTAATGTTTGATTGATTAATTGACTCTTTGATTGATTGACTCTTTGATTGATTGATAGACACAGACTTTGATCCGTCAGTTGGGATGTTGATCCATGATAATGATGATGAGCAGACGTCGGATGAAGAGGAAACCATGAGCAACGGAGAAAGCGTCTTGAACGAACTTTTCGCACTACATCAGGTTAATCTAATCTGTGATCTGATCTATATACATTATACAATTAATCTATATGTCGCGGTTAAAATAGCGGCCAGGCAAACATTTAATTCGAGATTTCTACCCAACTGCACTCTTAGAGCCAACTCAGCTATGATAAGTAGGCTACGCTGACCGTACACTGTGAGTGGGAAGCTTGGACAGCGAGGGAGAGGACTGGTCACCCGCCCTCATATGCCGAGGCTAAGCTAATGAAGTCACTAACACTTCATACCGATGGCTGCATCAGGGCTAGATTAAGGGACTGCTGCTATGGGACTGCTCTTCTTCTATATGTAGAAGGTGCCCTTGTAACGGCATGGCCGTGTTACGGCGCCATAGAAATTGTCGTAATTATTATTATTATTATTATATGTAATTATATCTATCTCAATCAATAATCTTGAATAGTGATGTTGGATTTAATCTAGGAAAGTGAGATGCCGATGGAGGAAACGAACAAACAGAGGGAAGCTGGAATATCGAGCGCTGCTACCAACGAGGTCAATGTCAACAGCGAAGAGGAAACTATCGAACCAACACAGCCAATGGAAACAGACGCAGCGGAATCGGTCGACAACAGCGATCTAGACAGGAGCAACAGTGAGCAAATGGTCATTCTACTCACGGGTGAGTTCAACGGAATCAGCTTCCTTTTGTTGTGTGGTACATCAATCCATCACTTGCTAGAAATAATTATACGAGCTAGGTAGACGATTGAATGAAGAGTGGTTTTCAGGGTTTCTTCAAGGTCTTGACCTTCCGTCACCCGGGAAATAGTAATTGACGGCAAGCAATTTATATCCTTGAAGGCCAACAATTTGTCTGCAAGAGTCTTGTACGCTGCTCCACAGGTGCTGCGGCTGGATCTTGTTGAAAATATACGTGCTTCATTGGTCATTTCTTGACAAAGCACGCTTATCTCAGCCAGCGTCCCATTCAGCAAATGCATCTGCAGCTGATGTGCTATGCTGCTGTGGATTTACTGTTTTGTAAACTTTGGATATTGCCTTTGCTACCACCATCACCGCTTTACCACCACCACCACCACCACCACCACCACCACAACCACCACCATCACCACCACAAACACCACCACCACCACCATCACCACCACAACCACCACCACCACCATCACCACCACCACAACCACCACCACCACCGCCACCACAACCACCACCACCACCACCACCATCACCACCACCACCACCACTACCATCACCACCATCACCATCACCACCACCACCATCACCACAACCACCACCACCACCACCATCACCACCACCACCACCACAACCACCAAGTTACATTATAAATAGTATAATGAAATAAATTAGCATACATGTAGCTTAGTCGTGAGCCTATCACCATTGATTTTTCAAACTAAATTGTTTAAACACCGAGATCACGAGTCTAGGTGAAATTGAAGCTGCTTTTTGAATAATCTCTTTCGGTTGGCCATTTTGCAAAATGCTGCCATCGAGTCCAGAGATAAATCTGGAATGGCGCCAATGGAATCCTTGCTCTTAAAATGTTTGCTTAGACACAAAGATCAGGATTCTAAGTGAACTAGAAGCTGAGGTATTGAAGAATCTCTATTTTGGTCGACCATTTTTGAAAATGGCTACCTTTGAGGCCAGGTGCTAATTGGCGATAGCCCTTTAGCTAAATCTTTCCTCATGGTATGATGTTACCGTGTACCAAATTTCATGCTTCTATCATCAAGTGAAAAAATTTTCACCAAACTTTTAAGGTACTACTTGATCATTAGGGTGGTTCACAGATGCATGGTCAAAAATAAAGTGCAAGCTAGAAACCAGGGCACCCTCTCAGTTTGTTAGACCTATCAGTAGTATTATTTTGACAAAATTTCAGCTTTCAATTCCAACTGGAAGACGGTGCTCACGGACTGTGTCACTTTGCTTGATACCGATAAAAAGACACTAATTGTGGAAATCAATGCGTCGAGCATACATTCCCGTACAAATGTATTTTATTTCACGATAAATCAAATTTTACTGTAACTTGACAACACATGTGATAATAGAACAGTTAATCAGGTTGATCTGTAAAACTTCAGTAAGTTTGAAGAATTGAAAATGTCCAAAAATTAAAAAAAACACATCGTTCTGACCATGATGTCGATTGTTCCGGTTTTCTGACTTCAACACCCGCTACAGTCTTAGAGTCTAGAAACTGCAAGCACTGCGTCAACAACAGACTTCTTTGTTGTGAGGCAAATAGCATTACTATTTGCAACGACCACTTGGAGAAGACACTGCTTTTCTCCTTCATTGTTGGTGATGAGTCGGTTGAATTCCTCGAACAACTTCACACACCTCTAAGCCGTGTCGTTCACCACTCTCAACTGCTAAATTCTCTCTCTACCTTGTTTGTAGACCTCATTCTCGATCCATTTCTCTTGTGGAAATGTAAGAAAGTAATCACTAAACTTCAGGTGTGACAGCAGTGTCAGTTTTCACTTGGTTGCAAAATTACCCAGGCAAGCCCCCTCCTTCAGTAACACAGTATCACTTCTCACCTTCATTTAGCCAGGCTTTACAGTCATTCTGGGGACAATCTTCACCTTATCTGTTACTGGAAGTTGGTCTGAGAACAATGCTAGACCTACATCCTCATGTGAAAGGTATCACTAGTTTTCCAGGGCCTTCCTGGCAGCAACGCTGATCTCCGGGTCAACTGACTCATATTTTCGTAGATTAATCCAAAGTGACAGATCTTGTCCTGGAACTTCAGCAGCAAGTGAGGCCTTTGTCCATGCTTTTGTGTAAAGAACGGCAACAAAGCTGCACATGAATCTGAGTTTCTTTCTTCTTCGTTAGTTTGAATACACCACGTTGATCACGAAAATGGTAGATTTTGATGGCACACAGTAACGTGGCCATCCAACTTGCATGGTGAATTGGCCCAGGGCTCTCCAGTGAGTTATTGAAGGCTAACTTCCAAGACAACCATTTTGAGCTCAACGAGTTTTTGACCTCTTATCTGAATCTGATTTTCTTTCATTTAACTTCTTGAGAAAAATGATGCTGTTTCATGATATGGTTCAGTGCCGGATATGACATTCAGTTCCGCATCACACTTTCCCAAACAGCTTTATATGTCTGGAAGATTGGAATATGTGATGAATTAGATGGACCGCAACACAAGGTGAATACTTTGGCTAAAATCATCACATGGTGACGGCAGGCCAACCACAGGAGCTCTCGACCTATCTTGTCTTCCAGCAGAACGCACACTCCATTGAAGAGCTCAGTGTTGACAGATATCAAAGCTCAAGGTTTGAACCTTGTCAGTGAGTTTCCACAACTCCAGAAGATTGTAAATGGCCATGGATTCATTGTATCCTGTCCCATAGGCTAATTTCGGCACACCGAAAAGTTAAAGTGTTAACCATTGAAATAACCTATATTAAAATGGGACCGGCCAGTTTCACAAAAGCGAGTTTATTAATTATGCACTTATCCGTTATGAACTTACGTAGGGTCGACTCAGACTCGATTGTATATGTTTGTACTGGTGTTAGGAAGAAGTCTTTAACTGAAAAACTTGTCGATGTAGGTTTGCAGCTAAAAGAACAGGATAATTAATGTCTGCCTTAATTGGTTTGGTAAGTCGACAAGTCGAAGCAACTTATAATCAGTTGATAAGAATGTGACTTAGTCGACTACGTTGTTAAGGCAGTTAAGCCAATGCTCTTAGATTTCATTAGCAAATGGTAAATTTGAAAATTCACTTAAGAAAAATGTCTGCAAAAACACAGAAAGTAGACACCATGACCTTCAGCAAGAACTTTACACTTTGTTCAAAATACCAGTAAGTAAGTAAGTATAACACAACAGAAACTATTTGAAGCTCATCTCCATGACAAATGTTGAGTTGTTGACCAAGTTATACGACATCAAGATTTACCGCTAATGCTACTATATGGTAATATTTCTATGTCATTGAGCACCATCTTCCAGCTGGAATAAGATGCTGAAATTTTATCATAATAATACTATTGACAGGTCTAACAAACTGAGAGGGTTCCCTGGTTTCTAGCTTGAACTTTGTTTTTGTGAACCACCCTATTGATCATCCTCTATGCCTTTTCGGCCCCGATCACTTATCATCCAACCAAGCCATATCCCACACTGCACCTTGACTCTGGAACAATCTCCAATTCTGAATTCCTCAGATGTTTGGTTCCTTCGTCTGTGATGTCACTCACCCACCATCAACTAAGTAAGTAAGTATATTCTTAATTTGACAAAGACGCACTTTGGTTAAACTGCCTCAGGTGCCTGTATAAATCATCGCTCAGCCTTTCAAAATTGAAGACTCACCTCTTCAAGAATTCCTACCCTGACCCAGTCTTCAATCACTTACGATCTAAACGAAACTCGCCTTAGCAGCTGATCTGCATGCTCTGCATTATCTCTCATGTCTCTTTGACAACTGGCAACCTTCGTTTGATAATTCTCTTAACACTTCCTCTAGCTCAACGCAGCTGTCTTGAATAAGAAGGTGTCCAGACCACGCTTAGCTTTTAAGTGGTGTGTCTAGAAATTTGGTGTTTACGATTACTATTAAGAAAACTGCGCGTAACCGACATAGTTTACAAACAGTCCTTGAGTATGCTTAGAGAGGAATGAGCACAGCCATGACAGATTGCCACTCACAAGACCGAACGGCGTTTCAAGGCGCTCTAAAATAATGCTACGGTCAACAGACTAGAAGATCGCACTCACGACAATCAGGGTCCCCTGTGTAGCCAGACCATGTTACTCGTATGGTAGAGAACTTTCGATAGAGCGACGGAGCGAGTTTATCTCTTGGCGTTTTTTTCTCAAATGGAAGCCTTCTAGGTTCACTCCTGTTTTCCTTACCTCTGCAATCGGTAATGCATTCACTAATAACTGATCTTTTTGCGTCAGTTAACTTGGCGATCTCACTAAATTTCACTCTAGTGATTGTGTTGAAGTTCACTTTAGTTCTTTAGGATTATTTAGATATAGAACTGATCAGAGTTTAAACATTTTAATTAGCACAACGAGCAAAGAAGAACGTAAACCGGAAGTAGAGTACATAGAGTACTAAAGAGTCCTCTTAGCACACCACCTATTGTCCAGAATGTGTATAACACAGGCTTAATTCCAACACCCCCACTTTATACACATTCTAAAAACAGATCAGAGTCTTATTTCAGAAACCCCATGCCTAAGATGCATTTTGCATGTACATCTTTAAACAGTCCCTTTGTCAGACAGTCAGCAACCATGTCTGTTGTAGCTATCTGTTCAACACATATATCTCCAACAGTGATTCTATCTCTAATAAAATGATGTTGGATAGCAATGTGCTTGGTCTTGGCTCGATATCCAGGATTTCTTGCGAGATCAATTGCACCTTTGTTGTCACAGAAGATCTTCACAACACTAGAGGCTTGAGGAACTAGTTCTTGATGAAGTCCCTTCAACCATACAGCTTCTGCAGCAGCCATGCTCAGAGCCATATATTCTGCTTCAGTGGTTGACTTTGCAACAGTTGGCTGTTTCTTAGAGTTCCAACTAATTGCAGCACCACTCAACACAAAAATGTATCCTGTAGTTGATTTTAGATCCCTTTTGTCTCCACCCCAATCAGAATCACTGAATCCAGCTACATCTTCATCATTTTTCTTGTATACCAACTTTAAGCTTGCAGTTTGTCGTAGATATCTAAAGATTCTTTTAACTGCAACCCAATGGGCTTGGCCATAGTTGTTGTTGAATCTACTCATGACCCCCACTGCAAACGTAATGTCTGGTCTTGTAGCTTGTGCTGCAAACATTAAGCTCCCAACCGCTTCTTGAAAAGGAACCTTCAGCATATCTTCCTTTTCAGCTTGACTGTTTGGAAGAAGTTCTTCCCCGAACAAGTCTTGGTTTGGATCAAGTGGAGTTGATACACCATTACACTCATTCATATTGAAACGAATCAGCATTTCTTCAATATATTTCTCTTGATAACCCTTAAGGACACGTGTTGAATAAGTGTAATGTAAAAAGATCTGCATTGCTGGCAGATCTTCAGCCGTCCGTTGTGCATTACTGTTGATGAGGCAAAGACCATTGATCTCAAGCTGAATATTAATCGTAATCGCAAACGCCAAACTTCTAAAGCGCCACGCAAACTGAGCTGTGGTAGAGTCAATTTACTGTCCTATCTCTGTGTGTGTCCTTGTGATATGGTACATGAAGTGCTGGTAGTATATTGCCTGTGAATAGGCCAGGTGATGCCTAATGGTATAACCTTTCAATGATATATGACCACATGCGCCACAATGACCTTCCCACATTGTGAACAATCACCACCTGTGATAGCTCACTACACATACAAATCCTGACTCAACCACGAACGGAGAGAGACTGAATTTATTAACACACGAGATTCTCTATAATACACATAAATAAAACATACATAAAGTCATAAACCATTCGTATCATTCTGATTGGTTCTAGCAAACTACTCTAAATATAGCGTCCTATCGTAGTATAGCGTCTGTTCCCTTGACAAATCAATATAACTTACATAAATACATTAAACCCCAAACACCACTCCTAATTAAAATGTAAGACAGAAAGTACATAATTATTAAGGTACACTTGACCCAGATCTTATGCAATATTAGTTAGCGAACTGGAATTCGAACTAATATCCTGCGAGTAGCGTATCAGAGTGTATACGGCAAATCTTGTTGCTTCTTATCTGACTCGATGCAGTTTGTCCGTCTGCTGTCGCCAAATTGACTTTCGGGCGAAGTACGAAACTAGTTGGAGTTGGGGGAAAGGATACTTGGTCCTGTCGGCACCTGCGAGTGACGTCTTCCCATCCAGAAAGACGGAGGAGAAGGAGGAGGAGGAGAGGCGAGAAAGGCTTCTTTCATTAAGAGTCGACTGGTCACCTGTCTGCCACCATCAGCTCTGAGTAGGACGCTTTTTAACGGTTCTCTATTAGCTCGTGCCTCGACCAAATCCTCCTCCGCCGTTATAACTCTAAATAGCCTATAGGCGCCATAAACTTGGTCATCATCATCTTCGTCGTAAAATCTTCGTCGTATTTGGGTTTTAGCCAATGATTCACCCCATCCACGAGACGCTGTCTGCTCCGAGATAATCGTCAGTACGTCATTTAAACCGTTCCGTCTCTTTACGATCAACGCCGAAGATTCATAGAGTTGGGGTAAGCGAGGCGAGTCATTTAGCGCTCTTCAGTTTATTATGCGCCTTTGCTTCGTTCATCAAAGTGTGAGCCGTTTTTAAGGGTGGCGCTTCACTCGAGGCGAGTTTTATCGGTCATTTTTAAGAGCGCTTGACTCGACGACCGACGCTTTTCCATTCTCTCGATGGCATTTTGTCTCGACAAAAGTCTCTTTGATATCGTAAACTCAAGGATCTGTCCTAAATTTAGAACATTTCATTTTCCGTTTTACAGCCTAGTCTCGTTCATAAAAGGCATCCATCTTGTTGACTTTATACGTCGTCGGTTTGGCCTTTGTCAAACCGTACATACACAGCTGTTCATCTTTTGTGATCTATCCTTTTTATTCTTGACCAGGGCCGTTTTTAACACAGGTGCAAACGGTGCGGTGCACCGCGGGCCCCTGAGCCGAGTTTTATTGCTATTTGTTAAGCGTCAGGTGCAAGTCTCAGTCTCACTTTAAATTTCTGTGAAATCAAAAAGTGTAAGGAAGCTGACTTAATTCACTATGTTTGCTAATGCTTACTTACACGGTTTGCTTGCTTACTGACCGCCACAACAGCACGTAACATGCACCCGCATTCCACAGATGATAGATCTATGGTTCCATGGACTGTGCATGCAAATAGATATAGTATTATCTATGGCACGCCCCACTCTCTGCTTACATGACCGTGAATTCGTGACATCACCTCATTTTGACGCACTTATCTATTTACCTATAAGCCTATAGTTAGCTCGGTGTTTCGACGGAATTTAAGTAAGTAAGTAGGTAAGTATATTTTTATTGAACCAGCTGCAATCCGAATACCGGTGCACAGTACATGCATCATCTATTAATAAACAATCAATAGTCAATAAGAATAAAAACATTTCCATCCATACAAGGTTACAAGTTTCTTCATGTTATGGTAAGCTAATGATAAAACACGGTCATGTGATGGGGTCAAAGGGAATAGGCCAACAGCTCTATTTGAGGGAGAAACCTATATGGAGAACATGACCTGGATTTCACAGGACCGCCGAAAACAAGCAGTGTCGGCTATAAGGCATAGTTGTTCAAAGGTTGGACTATCACTTGGGAGGTATCGCTGACGGATCAATATGTTCATTACAGACTGGAGCATTCCCTTCTCCCTCTGGCTGGCAATGCCCATCATGCCGGAGCAGCATAAAGCAAGCGAACCATCGTGGTCGCCCTCACCACATCGTAAAGCCCAGGGGCCGTGGCTTTTTGACGTTTACAATGCTTAAAAGTTAACACGTTAAGATTAGCAAGTGGCTGTGCCTCTCGGTGACTGTTGCAAGTAGCCTTAGCCTATGTATAAATAATATTGAGTTTGAAAATTCAATTATATTCCGATGCGTTATCAGCTCTGAAATTATGATTAACTCATATAAACAAATCCGGATCGCAGAAAAGACAGGCGAGTGAAACTCGGAAGCTCATTGACACAGTAAATGACTCAGTGTAATCGATTTGCAACTGGACGCTTTCATGTCACAAAAAGTTAGACGTAGGATTTGGACCGTTTAGCCTGCATTTGCTGGATATAACCAAACTGTGCGACTGTGAGAGATGAAAACAGACGCCGCTCAAATGTTGGCCTAACTAATATTTTGGCCTATAACATTTGCTCATTTGCTGAAGGCTGCAGCTTTAAAGAATTAACTACATATTTGAGATTTATCAGATTTTATTGACAAATTGTTGTTATGTAGAGTTGAAGTGTTCTACACTGTGTCCACGATAAAGTAGATCACTAGACGTTGTAAAATATCTTGGTCAATTGTAGTACTATAGGTACTAAATTTGGTGCACATGAACTTCAGTCTATTCTATCTATACCCTGCAAATTTTATTACAATTGATGTAACGGTTACGAGGATATACTCTTATGAAATTGAACCAAGTTACCAACACGTAAAACGCATAGAATTAGGCCTACGTCATTTTCTGGCTACCGCAGGGATATGCTGTTGTTTATCAGCGTCATTTTCGGAAACAATTACACTACGATACCTGTTTTACGTAACAGTAGTTGGTTGTAAAGAAATGGTTTTCAGTGCAGAGGACAAGATTTTAATCAAGGAGTTGAGAGAGACGAAGGGGTATGGCGTAGGAGACTCATTACAGAATTTCCAATGAAAAATTGGTCCCTAGCTGGTGTCAGCAAGCTGTTAAAAAAGATTGCCACAACCGGATCAGTTGCAGGGAAACCACGAGACGCAAACAAAACCACGGACGCAAACAAATATCAATGCTGTCGGAGAACTGGTGCTGAGTCAGGATGATCAGCCGCGCACGCATCTGTCGATGCGTTTTACGTGTTGGAAACTTGGTTCCTGAACCACCCAATTTCATAAGGGTATATCCTCGTAACCGTTGCATCAATTGTAATAAAATTTGCAGGGTATAGATAGAATAGGCTGAAGTTCATGTACCAAATTTAGTACCTATAGTACTACAATTGACCAAGATATTTTACAAAGTCTAGTGATCTACTTTATCGTGGACACAGTGTATTTAGATCTACACCTACTCTCAACCAGTCAGTGGCCGCAACTTAATTACTAGTGTATAAAATTATAAGGATTATAACTAAGGGATAAATGGAATATGAAAAAACCAACACCAAACCGACGGCCGCTCGACCGACACGGGCCCCTGTGGAAACTTTTTGCACCCACATTCGCAGAACCTTAAAAACGGCCCTGTTCTTGACGTTTTGGGTAGTCCATGTGGAGTGTCGGTTATCAGTCTAGGTTCGCTCTGGGACTCAGCGCAGACTTAGAGGTCGTCGTTCTATCTACATAAAGGCGTCATGCAAGAAAATCGCCTCATATTCTTAATACATAAACATCGCAGATATGATCTTTTATCACTATGGGTGTAAACGGAGCACTGGCAATGCAGATGTGTGTGTGTTTGTGGCTGTATCCCTAGGCTAGGTGGATATCATATGCCAGCGATCATATATCAACGCCTGCAGAGAACCAAGCGCATGCAACACGGTTCCACGTAAACTGTCACAGATGCGCTTTGTATTCTTGTCTTCCTATTGGGTTCCTGTTGGGTCTGTTCGTGGGATCCTGAGGAGGCTCGTCTTAAGAAACTGCACGTCAAAAATAATCCATTTATGGCGTCATGGCCTTGGCTGACAAAACGCACGGTTTGTACAATATTAGTTTGATGGTATAGGCTTAAAGCATGATATGCTGATCGAGGAAGAGCATGCTCGATCCGGCGTAAGAACTCAAGTGGCATCGTTTCGGAAAAGTGATTTGGAATCAAAGTGTATGAAGGAACTCATGATCCCAGCCATTATCTCCGCCCATATCCTCCACCTATGACCCATCACAGCCACCTCTGATCTTCACCCATCACCTCTACCCATGAAGGAACTCATGATCCCAGCCATATCTTCGCCCATATCCTCCACACATGACCCATCACTGCCACCTATGATCTTCACCCATCACCTCTACCCATGATCTTCACCTATGATCTTCACTTATGATATCCACGCATGATATCCACACATGATATCCACTCATGATATCCACTCATGATATCCACCCATGATACCTATTCATTATCTCCACCCATGATCTTAACCCATGATCGGTTGAATGCGCGATTTCTGTTGCATGATAAAAAAAACCCGACTTGTTATAGAAACTGAGGACATCTTGGTCACGTGCTTTTGTTGTGCCAATAACCAACAGACTATTATCAGATTACTTACACTAACCAAACTTTTGTGTGCGCCACCTTTAATATATTATTAATTAATAAATCTGGTATACAGGCCTACACACTTCGTCGGCTTCTAATCTAATGAGCTCTGATCTAAACATCATGCATGGCTATCTACAAGAATCTACAATATTATATGGATATGTATGTATGTATGTATGTATGTATGTATGTATGTATGTATGTATGTATGTATGTATGTATGTATGTATGTATGTATGTATGTATGTATGTATGTATGTATGTATGTATGTATGTATGTAGGCCTATGTATGTATGTATGTATGTATGTATGTATGTATGTATGTATGTATGTATGTATGTATGTATGTATGTAGTTTCGTTTATTCGATCAAAGTTTTGTTGTCAGAACGCAACAAGTGACAATTGTTCTAGATTGTAGCAGTTATGAAACATAGATTTTGCCTAGTAACGTCAGCTGTCTGTTATGATAGTAAATGTTTTTGAACTTCATACGAGACTAAAAGTTCTTATTGTCTTTGGCTGGTAGGGCGAATGGATGGGGTCTAGAGCGTATACGGTTGTATCGTATATATCTACAAGAATCATAATTATATATCTACAAGAATTATTATCTTAAACTGCATAATTATGTATCAAACATAATAATGTCGCTAACTGCCATGGCAGTGACGACGCCACGCGTCATTCCACTGCATCTGGAGATGATTCTATCGTTTGTTACATATTCGCCAAGGATTTCCCGGCGCATATATCGCAGATGATCTGAATGCTTGAAGTCATCTCACTACCGTACTCGCCAATAAAGTTCTACAGCTGCCCCTTCTGTATTCTGCATCCTAGCACTTATAAATAAGCTACGTCTGACAGGATATGGTGCGATATTGGGGTTGAGACCATTGGAGAAAGATCTATGCGTGTAGGAGCGAAATGTTTGGAGAACAAATATCTTCAATGGAAGATAGCTTAAAACCTCTTCCGGGTCTTCCCTGGGCAAGACGTATATATACGTCCAAAAACAAGCTATTTAATTAAACCAGTGAAGTTCCCCCTTCGCCCCTACATGTACAAATTGTATTCTAGCTAATACAAAACAATGTTACGATGCTGTTTCAGCATTATAGCATTGCTTAAACTATTCCTAAAAGCCTTGAAAATGAGGAGGGTGACGCTAATCATCTTTGTTATGACACATTGTGCCATTAACCCTTTAACGACGGGCGTGTACTAAAAGTTAATGAGATAGCAATGCAACTCATCGTTAAAGGATTGAACAACAACTAACCAATCCGACATGGAGCCTACATTTTTTGATGACGTCTCTACATATGCTGTGTAGTTTAATCGGAGAGTACAATAGGACCTATAGTGTAGTTTAAGGCTCTTTGTACATGTATGTTAATATATATGGTTCAATTTCGTATAAATTGCTGCATACGATTTGTCCTTTTACTTGCTAATCGAAAAGCGACAATGTGTTTAGATTGTTTGATATGTCACAGCTGGAGTGAAAACCTACGATATATATATATATATATATATATATATATATATATATATATATATATCAACATATATATCAACATATATATATACGCATTTGAATATGCATTTATATATATTCGTATATAGATTTGTACATATAGTTGTGTGCTACGTGTCGTTTCAGAATGCAGATGCATTGATCGGCAGAGGGCGCGAAGGTCGACGGCTTCGTGAAGTATACTCTTCCGTTTTTTCTACCATCCATTGTCATGAGCTATACCATCCCTCTCTCCCTCCTTCTTCCAATTTCTCTGCCTCGCTGTAAATATATGTCACTCGCTCCTTTTTTCCCGGTCCCTGCCTCCCCTGCCTCCCTCCCTCCCTCCATCCATACATCCCTGCCTCCATCCCTCCATCCCTCCATCCGCCATCCGCATCCCAGTCTCTGTATCCGTTGGTTGCCGGAGTCATTAGCTGATGCTGGACATCCGACGCACAATGGAACAGCGACGACGACAGGCGATGATGATCCCTCAGGCATCCGTTGTCTATGGTCCGCAGAAGCCTGATGCTGCTGCTGCTGAGGGTGAGGCTGCTGCTGCCTTTACGACACAGCTGATGCTTTGCTGATGGATCAGTTGTTACTGCTGCTGCTGCTGATCCTATTGTTCGTGGTGTTTGCTCTGGTAATGGTGGTCGTGATGATGGCGGTGACAGTGGCACTGGAGTTATCACCATCGTATATTATCTATAGGACGCAAGGACGGTCGTATATTTTATGTCCTATCTTGAACGTTTGAAGAGGACTTCTGCCCTAAAAAATATTCAATAAAAGAGTAATCTATCTTTTTGAACCTTCTAAACAATTATTCTGGTAAAAAGGTTTCTGTAATTTATGACGGCAAAAATAAACAACAGCCAAATGCAACTGATGCTGTTTTGCAAGTGATTCTGTTACAGAGCAGCAGAGGATGCGATGGTGGTGGTGGTGGTGGTGGTGGTGGTGGTGGTGGTGGTGATGGTGGCAGCAGTGGTGGTGGTGATTGTGATTGTGGCAGCAGTGGTGGTGGTGATGGTGGCAGCAGTGATGGTGGTGGTGATGGCGGTGGTGGTGATGGCGGTGGTGGTGATGGCGGTGGTGGTGATGGCGGTGGTGGTGATAGTAGCAGTGGTGGGATGGTGGCAGCAGTGGTGGTGGTGGTGGTGATGGTGGTAGTGGTGGCGATATGATTTAATGGTGGTGGTCATGGCGGTGGTGGTAATGGTGGAAGCAGTGGTGGTGATGGTGGAAGCGGTGGTGGTGATGGCTGTGATGGCTGGTGATGGTGGTGCTGGTGATGATGGTGGCAGCAGTGGTGGTGATGGCGGTGATGGAGATGGTAGCAGTGGTGGTGGTGATGGTGGTGGTGGTGATGGTGGCAGCAGTGGTGGTGGTGATAGTGATGGCGGCGGTGGTGGTGGTGATGGTGGCAGCAGTGGTGGTGGCGGCGGTGGTGGTGGTGGCGGCCGTGGTGGCGGCGGTAGTGAAGGCGGTGGTGGTGGTAGTGGCGGCGGCGGTGGTGGTGGTGATGGCGGCAGCAGTGGTGGTGGTGGTGATGGCGGTGGTGGTGATAGCAGCAGTGGTGGTGGTGGTGATTGTGGCAGCAGTGGTGGTGACGATGGTGGTGGAGGTGGTGGTTGAGGCGGTAGAGGTTATGGTGTTGGTCGTTGTCGTTGTGGTGGATGATCGTGCTGTTTTTTGTTGATGATCCGTTGCCTCCGGTAGCTTCGAGTGATAGAGGGCGCTGCAGTCTACAGCTGTTGCCACCATCAGACACCGACAGCCGATGGGGGGATGGGGATGGGGGATGGGGATGGAGGAGCGGTGAGGTGGTGGGTGAGGCACTCCTCTCCTATGGGCATTGGACAGAAAGCTTTGCCTAAAAGATCTGGCCGACCATTGTTGCGCCGAGTACCAGCGTTTTAGCTGGCTTTATATGAAGAATGCTTTCAGAGATTCGAAGAGGCGCTGTATATAATATGGATATAAATGGATAAATCATTTCTTATATATATTTATATAATATACGTGTGCATATATATATATAGAAGAAATGATTTATCCATATATATATATATATATATATATATATAGCGAAAAAATTATTATTTCCGTATTTTACAGTGCGTCACTACTCGATGACAGAACACCAACTGCTTCACAATTATGTCTTTCAATACATCTGCAACAGACCTCATTTCCTTATTTAGATTTAATAATAATAATATAATAATATAATAATATCTTTTCTTTAATCAAGCGCCTGACAAACGCACTGCGCTGTACATTTACATGTTATGCAATTTAAATCTTAACTACTAACAGAACAGACAGCCTGCAATACAACGGCGCTAATAGCAGCCTACAAAGCATATCCGCCCAACGGGGGCTCGAACTCGGTACCTCTCGCTCTCTGTGCCAGATGTTATCCAATGCGCTATCGGGCCCTTCCGTGACGATGGAACACATGTCTTGACCTGGCTATATGAGTAGCCGGTGAGTCGGTGACGTCAGAAGATCAGTTTCGCTGACGTTCGAAAAACACGCTTTGCAATCCGTGACCAATCACAGTCAGACGTAGACCCGAGCAGAATCATTACCTGCATCGGAGCACGTCTGCCCGCTAACTCACCGACTCATCACTGACGTCGGGCCGCCGCCACCATAGCGCTCCGTCCACCATTAATGGTTTTGCAAAAACCTGCTGACCCAAGACTTGAAGGCACACCAATTGAAAATTATGTTGTTTCATCCATAAAATCCCGTTCACAAGCACTGTTGGACTGGTGTATGTAGGTACAGTGGCGGCTCTAGACATTTGCAACAGGGGGGGCCACGGGGGGCCGGGGAAACAGATTGAGGGGCCCGTCTATTTTCGTCAAAAGTGAGAATGGTGACAAGAGACCTGTATTGGAGCTACATGAATTGTTTAATCAACAGCCTCAAGTTAAGACACAAATGGAAACAGACTCACTTTGTTAAAAGTAAAACCTATGAACTACAAGCAATACATGCCCTTTTAATTAAGTGCAAGTTTTATTAAGACTGTCATGCATAGAGTCAATTTAAACTGTTCCACAAAGGCACCCATGATAATCGACTCTGCACGAACACATTCAACTAACAGCATTGATAAACTGCTCTCTGAAACGAATATCAGACATAATTATTTGCTTTGCAGATATGTCTAATATCAGAAAAGACTTGTGTTTTGGCGTTAAAGATTGTAGGCCTATACCAATCATAATAGTAGGCTAAGCGAATGGTCAGAGAATTGTCGATTTAGTTCGGAATGATATAGGCCTAATAACTGGATGTAGACAAGTTGCCTAAATCAGTGTGATTCTCGTTAACGATAACGATAACGAAAATGTTCGTTAACGAAAATAAAATGATTTCGTTAACGATAACTATAACTATAACTAAAAAATATCATTAACTATAACTATAACTATAACGAAAATAACACTAACGAAAATTCATCTTTATTTTCGTTAATGTAAAAAATAAAAATAGGAAGTGCAATATGGACTATTCAACATAAATGAGAACGAAAAATGCGATATTTTTATTACGCAATTAATTTGTCAGTTACTTTGGAAACTCGTGTATTCATGAAGCTGAATGCACCCATGCTTCAAAGGCTTTCAAAGCTCTGAGCAAATTGTGAAACAGCATGTTAATACGCACAATTTTGCTTATAGCCTTAATTATTGTAACTACCGGTAAGTAGTAGGCCTAACTAAAATTAACTAAAATAAAAATCCATTAACTATAACTATAACTATAACTAAAAATAATACTAACTATAACTATAACTATAACTAAAATAAAAAAACATTAACTATAACTGTAACTATAACTAAAATAAAATCTGTAAGGAGAATCACACTGGCCTAAATGCAGTCTGTGCACTTCAGAACGATGCCCAGAGTTTTATCTGCAGCAGAGCCCGAAAAGTGCCTGGGCATTTTATGAACACACTGTTTGAGTAGTACAGTTTTAAGTTCGTTGAGGATATCTGATTCAGATAGAGTCTCAGTGTGTCGGCGTAGGTCTAAAGGAAGGGCGTTCCAAACCTACCACTGAAAAGGCTCGATTCTTCATAGTTGCAGTATGAGCGAACGAAACCAGGAGAACTCCCTTTTCCGTACAGCATTGGGGATGACGTCCTTGGATACCAGAAGTCAGACAGCATTGCTCTCGGAGGCAAATTGGGCGAAGCCTTAGCTGGTGATGTCGCCATACCAGGGCAGCTACCCTGTCCTCAATATGCTTGCGCATAGGGAGTCAGTGATGGATTGCAGAAAGTAGCTTATACGACAAGAAAATAGTTAAGACTCCAAGGAAGTAAATATATAGGTCGTGTCTGTGAAAACACCACGAATAAAATGACATCGGATTTCATCATGCATCATGCTTAAAGCAAGTAAGTCATACCTTTGAAAATATCAAAATTAAATTATACCATATTTCATAATATTTTGGAATAAAATTTGGGGGGGCCAGTGGGGGGCCACAACCTCAGTTGGGGGGCAAGTGCCCCCCTGGCCCCCCCTGTAGAGCCGCCACTGTGTAGGTAGGTCAATGGAGCAGAGAGTCAATCTTCGGTCAACTGTGGGTGCAGAGAACGAATACTGGTAAATCTAAATATCAATTAAACTTATCAACTCAACTCACTTCGATTCTCTGCCCACCGGCTCTTCTATGTATATCAATCAATCAATCAATCAAAAGTTTTATTGCCACCGTTTCAAAATATTAAGCATACAATTTTCCGCTCTGATTAGAAACGCACAATAGGAGGCCCAGAAGGGACCAAAGTCCCGCTAACTAGGGACACCTAGATGAGTGTTACATTTAATAAAACAAAGCCAATGAACATCAAGAATTAACAGTAAACCACAGAAAATACAATAGTCATGAGCAGCATAACATGTCACTTTTTTGTCTTAACTAGATAAAACATATTTCTACTCGCAAGGTACACGTGAATTACAGTCATTAATTAAGTGTAGGCGTAGCATTTTCTTAAACATGTGTAAGTTTCGTGCATCGCGAATGTCCTTGGGAAGGTTGTTCCAAATGGCAGTACCAACAGATTTAATGGAGAATAGGCGTGTATTGGTGTGAGCAAAAACAGGACGAAAGGCTTTAGCATTTCTTGTTTGGTAAGAGTGTATTTCTGTACCATGCTGGAAGAAACCTCTAAAGGCCAGAGGGAGTAGGCCATGCTCGTATCTATACAGAAACTCCCCAATTTGAACCGTCTTGATCTGCTCAATGTTAAGCAATTTTAGGATAGAGAATAAAGGAGCTGTGTGTTCTCGTGGACAGGCTCCTGCCACAATGCGTATTGCTCGCTTCTGAAGGATTACTAGTCTGTTCAATCTTGTGTCGTATGTTGAGGCCCATATCAGATTACAATAGGTTAGATAAGGATATACAAGAGAATAATATAACTTCATTCGAATTGGTTGGGGTAACAAATAAGAGGTACGAGCTAGAATACCTACATTTTTTGCAATTTTAATGGCGATATTTTGTATGTGTTCCTTCCAAGTCATGTGTTGATCCACATATACCCCTAAGAATTTAGTCGAATTAACCTGAGTAATGGGAACATCGTTAATATTCAACGACATCTGGTTATCTAATGGCCCAGATTTCCTATGTGATTTAAATATAATGAAGTTCGTTTTTTCCAAATTAAGAGTAAGTTTGTTAGCACAGAACCAATCAGCAGCCAATGTAAGTTCTGCATTGACAGTTTCAAAAAGAGAGTGCAGTGACTTGTGGGAGTAAAAGACATTAGTGTCGTCAGCGAATAGAATAAAGAATAAAATTGATGATACATTAGGCAGGTCGTTAATGTAAATGAGAAATAACAAAGGACCAAGGTTAGATCCTTGGGGTACCCCAAAGTTAATTACCTTAAGATCAGAGAGGGCTCCATTACAACAAACGCATTGAAGACGATTGTCAAAATAGCTGGCAAACCAGTCGAGCTGCATTCCACGTATTCCATATGATTCTAATTTACACAGGAGAATTTCATGGTCAACGGTATCGAATGCCTTTGCTAAGTCGAAGAATATACCTACAGCATATTCGTTATTCTCGATAGCACTAGATATCTTGTCTTGCATGCTTATCAGATTCATATAGGGGGAATGCCCGGCCTGGAAACCATGTTGGGAGTGAAAGATGATATTTGATTTTTCCACAAAGTTATAAAGGCGATCATACATTATCTTTTCATAGAATTTAGAAAAATAAGGGAGAATTGATATGGGTCTATAATTCGTTTCATTATCCTTTGCTCCTTTTTTATAGATAGGAACAACTTTAGCAATTTTTGTAGCCAGTGGAACTATCCCCGTTTTAAAGGAGCAATTGATTATTTCTGCTAATGGGGTAGCTACACTAGCTATGTGGGGAGTCGCAATACAGGGATCGATGTCGTCAACCCCCCTACTGTGAGTTGAACGAATAGTGTAGCTTCGATTCAGTATTTCTTCTGGAGAAGTTGGGGAAAGGACAAAGGAGTGGGGTATGGGTGGTTTCATATACTTTTTAAAGGAGTGTGAGGAATTCGGTATTTTTTCCGCAAGAGAATGTGCGATGTTTGTAAAATAGTTATTGAACTTATTAGCCATAATTTCAGCATCCTCTATCCTGACTCCATTAATTATTAATGATTCAATTTTTGATTCATGTTCCCCCATTTTCACTATAGACCGGATAAGACTCCAAGTTTTTTTAAGATCATTTTCATATTTGCAAAACTCGGCTGCATAGTAGTTTTTCTCTGCTCTAATTCTGACCGTTTTGAATTTATTTCTATATGCAGTGAATTTGCTTTTATTGCTCGGATTTGGATTTTTCAAATATTTTAAATAGAGTTGGGATTTCTTTCTACTGGATTTT